>CM051363.1:16038825-16638825 GCA_028015245.1 Cardamine occulta | reverse complement strand
GCTTACAAGCAAATTAAATTATCGAAACAAATTCAGAAGAAGTCAAAGTTTTTTCTTTGATTCTCCTCATTTTTCATTCCTATCTTTTGACCACCGAATCATCGACCCCAAATGCTATCTTCTGATGAGGCTGCCAATGGTACGAATTTTTAACCGAATGGTAAAACTCAACAGTCTTTATATCATCCTCTTCTTGGCATCTCTGTAGTGTTTAATCCTGTTGTTTTGCAGATTGGGCAAAGATTCTTCATCTTCAGCCATTCTTTGATGCATTGGCTATGGAAGTCGTGCCCGCACTCAAGCTTTCCCATTTCTTCTCCTTCTTTGTATTCTTCCTGCAGTATTAAGATTGTGCAAAGTGAGAATCATCACTACAGCTAACAGTATTGTGACACAAATCTTAAAAAGAGGGATTGTTACCTGACAAATACAGCATGGCTCTACTTCTTGTGAAGATTTAATATTACTTTTGTATTTCTGTTGCTTCAATCGGTTCGATATAATTTCCTCATTCAGACCGGTACAAACATCTCCAATACGCTCTTCTAGAGACAACAACTCCTGAAGATATGATGATACTTATGGTTAATACGATGCACAAATAAATGAATTATGGTGTTTGCAATGGCTTTACCTCATATGTCATGTTGTCAACATCAAGCCGCATATCTCTATATCGGTCATGAATGTCAACCCCACCTAACACCATTGATTGATTCAGAAGCATAACATCCTGAACAAAGCAGCACAAAAAGATTATGTAAAACAGTAAGAGATATGCATAAATACATATAGAAGACGAGTAGGATTTATATGTACCTCAAAACGCAAGTTCCCTCCTCTACGCATATGATCCAGGACACTGCGGATCTGATTCAAAAGAGAAGCACAGTGTCAGCTCTATATATAAACAGTTTCTCAAGAAAACTATATGGTTATAGAGTCGATATGAACCAAAATCTAACAGCACTATCTATAAGAAACACTAATCTTTATATGAAACTAACCTCGGATGCCGCCATTCTGCTTCTTCCACGACTTGTAGATGCCAAGCCTCGCAGAGGATGAGTAACACCAGTTGCGTTTTGCACTTGTCTTGGACCTGCTCTTGAGTAAGCCCGATTCTGCAACTGAGACGTGTTAACACCACCAGATTGAAGCACATGCTCATCTGTAGAAGCAGGAGGGACCAAGGGACGAGCAGCTCTTTGGTTTGTAGCAAGTGAAGAAAGCAACGACCTACGAAAATGTTCAGATAATCTTCTTTGATTATTCGGCGAGTTATTCTGGTAAGGAGTCCATGCTTGACTAGACGATGATGGCTGAACACTTGTCCTGGAAGAAGACGACGCAACATGTCCAGCACCACTTACATTTCTACTAATATGACCATGAGGCAGGTTTCTCAGTTGAGGAACCGCTGGAACAAAAAAGGGAATATCAAGAATGTTACTTCTTTGTCTAGTTTCATCTCGATGAATAACATTTCTGTCAACGGGAGTAGCGGAACTCAATGATACATCCGCTGCTGCTACTGGAGTCCCACTCCATTGAAATGTATTTCTTGAAACAGGAGGCATATGAGTAGCAGGAGCATTTGGGTTCTGTGAAGCAAAATTGCCTAAAGCATGTCCATATCTCAAGTCCATCAGTTGTTGATCTGCTGGTAGAAGAAGTCCTGGGGAGTTAAACGATGGAACCACCGGTCGCCTGATAACAGTTCCTGCAACAAAGACAGATGGGTTTACGGTTTGTTGCTGAGCTGTTGGATTAACCCTGACAACAGAGTAGTTTCTACTAGAGCTCTCTGTGGTGGCAGGAGCAGATCGAATTGGAATAGAACCAGATACCAAACCCCTTGGACCATGATCAAGAGATATGTTTAAATCATTTGGGTTATAATACGTAGGAGTAGAGATCCAAGAACTGCTTTCTCCACGCTGGAACTCATGGAAACCTCCTCCGCTTGAAGAGGACTGACCAATGCTTGCATCAAGAGCTTTTCTTTTACAGGATGTACGACACCCATCTACAGAGGAACCTGCTCTAACACTGTTCTCTGGTAAAAGCCCAGACCCGAGTCCATTAACCTCAAAAAGACCTGTGACCGGATTCATATCCTCAAGATGCTCATTATATTCAGCATTTAGATTGACATTGCGGACAACGCGGTTTCCATTAGAGGGTTGCACAAACATAGGATTCAACTCAAGCTTGCCATTTCTTCGTTCCTCAAACTGTCCAATATTTATCCATTGCTCAGTGTGACTAGCGGCTTCGTTCTTCGTACCACTAGAGCTACCTTCACCAATGTTTAACCTGTGTAAGTCGCGTTGCTCATGATAAACTGAGTTTGCAATAGTAGGATTTGTATCAGCAGCTGAACTCATGTAATCATGCATATCATTATCACCAAGATTGTGAATATCCTCCCAACGAATCTGCTGATCTATCACAGCATTACTAGATGTAGAACCATGCTCAAAGTTCAAAGCCTCTGATAAAGAACCGAGACTGGCCCTCTCTCCCTGCATCCTAGCTTTAAACAACAGTTTGACACTTGAAAAATCAGAAGACTCTCACCACTTTCTGCAATGTAGCTGATGCTGGAAACTACAATTAAAAGAAGAAAACAGAAAACATGTTTCAGTAACAAATAGAATCAAACGAGCTTTACAATCATTTAAACAAAGCACTCAATTCAAAACAGTTCCTCTTAGGCAATGGTGATTCATAATTGAAGAACATAAGAGGTTCTCACTCAGCCAAAGAAAAATACAAATAAGCAAATCAAGATCCAAAGCAAAAGTGGGATGTGAAATGCTTAATCTTCAGACCACAAACTCAACTACATTATAAACTTTTTTTTTTACTTGGTTAATCAGATATACAAAAGCTGCATTACCAACTTGAAACCTGAACTTCAAAATCAAGCAAACTATATAAAAACCAATGGCACTTGCAACAGACATGAACTATAAAGATAATGAAAAACAATTCGCACATAGCTACAACAAGAATAGCATCAGTAAATAAGATATAAAGATAAAATCTTTAGCAATATCTCAAGTCACAAAACAAGCACTACTACCACATCAAGTACAAGAACACATTCGTATCAACAAACCACCAGTACAATCATCACAGAAACTTGAAATGTATTGTAAAGTTTTGTATATTGATAAACAAAAGCCACAAATACCACATAGAAATCACAAAAAATATATAAAAATAAAAACTTTTGCCAAAATCAAGACAGAGATCCATTCAAAATGTCACAACTCAGCCTAAAACAAATTTCAAAGAACTAATCTTTTTCATCCAAAACATGAATAATCAGTTCAGTCACAAACAGATTCTATTAATTTTACGATAAACAAAATAAATAAATAAAAAAACCCACCAATCAATTTCACCAATTTCGATCGGGCTTGAACAAACCCAGAAAGAAAAAAATCAAACAAAAAACAATAGAGAAAACAAATCGATCTGAGGAAGTTTTGGTGAGAAAGCAAAAGAAACGTTCTGAGTAAATAAATTTGGTAGATGCTTCGTCAAAACATTGAAAGAAGAAACCGATTGCGGAGAAATGAGGAAAAAGGCAAAGAGATGATGAGAAGAGAATGAGAATGAGAAATGAGGAAAGCGAAGCGAAGCACACAAAAACCAAATGGGAATAGAATCCGGACAAGTTTATATTATTATTAGATACAGAGTAAAGAAAAATAGGTTAAAAATTTCACATTTATAATCAGACAACAACATTACTATTGTAATAAAATATATTCAAAGTTTTAAATTTTGGAGAGAACAAAAAAAAGTCAATAAAAAGAGCAGTTTCCAAAGACAGAATTGAATACATTTGGCTAAGTAAATCACACAATACGAAAAAGCTAATAGTAATAAATAAATATTTGAATGAATATATATATATAGAGTAATGTAATTAACGTGAATGAATTGTGTAAAAAATGTATCTAAAGATTTGGTGGAAGAAGAAAGAAGGAAAAAGCAAGTTGGCAAAATTTAAAACTAAGTTGTCTTTGTCCCTTCTTGTCTCTCTCTTTCACGTCCCAACCAAACGCACGCGTCCTTCTTTGCTTAAATTAAAGTTGAACCGAATCCAAAGCCAAACTCCATATACTAAACCAATTGTGTCAGGTTAGGTTTGACAATTCTTTTTTTGTTCTTTGGTTCAACACTTCAACGGTTAGACAATTCAAACGCTTACATACATACATACATGCATGCTTTGTAATTCTCTCTTAGCAAGACACGTATGACTGAGATTTAGAAGGTTTTTTTTTAAGTTGTTTTGTACATTTTTATAAGAAACAATTTTTATGGATCAAAACAAACAATATATATATTAAACAAATAAATTTGAGTTTTCGTTTTTTTTTCTGTTTTAGAAAGGAGAAAATATTCTTATTTTATATATTTGGTGTAATTTTATAATTTTTTTGGGAGAGATAAAAAACGAAAACCAAAAAAAATAATGTAGATAAATGTCTAGGTGAATCTTGTCACCACTAGACTATATCACATAATAAAAATTTAACTACCAAAAACATATATGTATTTATAAACGACCGCAAGCATGAGCTTGGTTTGCTTGCACTTAGGACCGGACATGTATGTAATATTTAATCTGTTTGTTTGGTTTTAATATTTTATCATTTAAATGTAGACAATTATATAGGATATATATGAATTCACACAAATTAGATCGATTAGTTTCAATTTATGATAATATTGGCTCTTTTGCACAAGTTTATAGGAAATAGAGCTGGAGGTGGATTGAAAATCTTTAAAATTTAGAATTATATATATATCCATAGAGTATGTTTGAAAGTACATGTGTTACCATTTATGTATTAGTTATGCATTCACGTTGATAATTTATAGGCGTAAAGCAAAATGAATGACCACTTCAATCCAACGATGCAACAACTATTATATATAATTTTGGTAATTTTTTAAAAAATATATATAATTTCTGACTAATTTCTAACTACTATTATAGAAAATTTCCGACCGATTTGTCACTACAAAAAAGTCATTTTACATCACTTAAATTGAATTATTTAAGTAAGTGATATTATTTTAAATCACTTATTTATAAATAAAGCAAATATATATATATGTGATTTAGCATCAATTATATTAAATGATGTTATTATTAATTAGTTTTACATCAATTAAGTTAAATTTATTTAATTTCTATTAATTTGTATCACGTACCAAAAGTGATGTAAAATATAAAATTACATCATTTAGATAATTTATGTGTATACTGATTTTTAGTAGCATCATTTTTAAAATGACACAAAACTGAAAACATAAAAACTTCAAATGTCCAATCTTGGATGATGAGAGAAAGAGTTATTAACAATTACAGTTATAAATACTGCATGTTCTACTACCAATTATTAATTCAAAATTATGAAGGCACATTCGATTTATTGGGCATAAGTTTTATAATAAATCGTTATAAAACCAACATAAATATTTTAAATTAAATAAAATATGCTAAAATTTAGGTTAATATTTTAGAATCATTTATAAAACCTACATAAATATAACATCAATTATGTCTAAGTGATTATAATATTTTAAATCAGTTATTGTAAATGATATAATTATTAAATCAGTTATTATAAATGATACAACTATTAACATCATTTTTTTGTAATTGACACAAAGTAACATCACTTACAACAATGGATGCAAATATTATATACAATTGCATCAGTTGTTAACAAAATGATGTAAATTATTTGCATCACACAATAATAAATTATTAATTTAAGTGATGCAAAAGTCTTTTACATCATTTATAACTTATACAAATAATAAAAATAAATGATGTAAAACAACCTTTTTTAAAAAATGTGTTTTCAATATAACTCACACGATTGTTTTCTTCCAAAATCATTAATATTTTCAAACATCTATCTACCTTCTCTCTATATTCTCTCTAAACTCTCTAAAATCTATCTACCTTTTCAAACATCTATCTACAAATTTAAAATCTCCAAAACTTTATAAAATCTTACCAAAACATTCAACCATTTAAGATATTAGTTTTAATTTTTTTTTAAATTCCATATTTAATTATTTGTTTCTTTATTGTTTATTGAAATCTTTTATTTTATATAAATTCAACCAACAAAGTATTTGTTTTGATAATTTAATTTTTAAAAATATAAATATAAATATTTGCGACAAATTTCTGACTAAATTTGTAATATTAGTCGGAAATTTATCAGAAATTTTCTGACTATTAATTTAATTAACTAATTTAAATAATTGTTTTTAGTTTTTTTTTTTTGAATTTGATTTAGTATTAGTCGGAAATTAGTCAGAAATTTTGTCGAAAAATAGTCAGAAATTTTGTCGGAAATTTTCAGCTATTTTCCGACTATTGTTTTAATTTCTGACTATTTTCTGACAAACAAAATTTCCGTGAATCGTATTCCGACAAATTTTGAATTGTCGGAAAATGGTCAGAATCTATGACTCTCCTATTAAATTCTGACTAAAACTTCTATCGGAAATGAGCCTGTTTTCATGTAGTGTCATGCTAAGAATCTTGACCATCAACTCATTTATTTTTATTTTTATAAAAAGCCATCAACACATTTATACCAGCTTTGTTATTAACACATTTATAGCAGTTTAAAATCATGTTGAACAATGAATATCCAGTTAACATGAAAAAATCCCCAAAATTGATATTTTTTTTCTATGGAATTACACAAGTTTCAAACAAATCGGAGTTTGTTTTCCTCTTTAGCAATTTAAGCCAAATTAATTCCTAAATTTCCCAAATTTGAACAGTTTATATTGGCGATTTTTTTTGGTCAGCCATTTCATTTGATGAGGCCAAATGGGCAGAACTTACAAATGGAACATGAATTTTATCAATCCTAATCTAATTCAATTAAGCTCATGGTGTGTGACCTAAAATATAGGGACAACACAAACAAAGGTAGAGAGACATATTATCAATATGTCCACTTAGGGTTGAAAGAAAAGAAGTTCTGCCTCTCCATCACTCTAAACAGTCGTCTCTAAGTTTCTACCGGTCGGAAACAGGAGAATAAAATAAAGATCCATAGAGATTCAACATTCCTTTTGTCAGTTCCATTTGAGATTCTTCTATAGTGATTGTCGATCTCAGTCTTGAAAGTCTTCATCAGCCCTTTCGATTTCATTTTCTCAATTATTCTTCCAAGAGAAGGTATACTCTCCGCTTAATTCACTAAGCTAGATGGTCAAGGTTTACCTAACGGCATATTGTATATTACTCCCTTCCAAATGGAAGTAATCAGATGAAGAAGAAGCTTAAAGATCTATCAAATAACTCACCGTAGTATTCATCTTACGGTGAGAGAAGCCTCAATCGCCGATAAATCTTAAAGATTTGGAGAAAAAAAAATGCATGCGCTTTATTTAAGTTGATACCAACTGAATAAAGATTTTGATCTAATCAAATTGAGTAAAACACAAGAGGGCAAAGTTCGTAAAAATGAAAGCAAACAAATTAATCAAATCCGAACAAAGTAGGATTATTCAAATCTGGATTAAGTCGTACCGAGTTTTTCTCTCTCACAATTTTTTTCTCTCTTTTTAAATTTAATTCGAAATAACTTTAGACCTTGGAAATAAAATTCCGGCTAAATCAAGATTTTAAAGTTCATATTGGCGATTAATTTGTTGTACCTAAACATTTTTGAAATTTATTAAAAGACAAATTATTCAATCAACAAATAAATAACCAAAATATATATCTTATTATATAAAGTTGGGTTACACTCACGATAGATCGACACGTGTCAAAATTATAATTCATAAGATTATGACACGTGTCATACAAATTATGTTAATTTTGTTTTCCTTAATAAAAAGGAAAATCAAACAAAAAAATTAAATAATAAGTGGATAATTTTTAGTTTCCATTTTTCTAATATATGTTAATTTTTTATTTCAATAAAATTTAAACATTTTTTCAAATTTAGATTTTTATATTATTATACTATTTAAGTTCCTATAAATTTAAAAATTTTCCGGGAATTGTGAAGGATTTTGGTGAGTGAACAGGCGAGAAAAAAGATTTTCGGTTTGAAACCGAATGAAGATCTAAATCAGAGGATTTCTAAACCAGAGAATTTCAGAAGAAAACCGAAGATCATACCAAAAAAACTTCTCATATAGATATGAGCGAGAACATAACCGCCGGTTACCAGATTCGTTTTTTCGTATCTCACAGTATGTCTGTGCATTCGGGTTTGGTTCAACTTTTTGGGTTTTCAGGTACACGAAATATTAGAAAAAATAAATGAAAAAATTGGTAAAATTTTCACAAATATAACTATGATATTTGAGATATCTTTTGTTAATTTTAGGTATTTTAGTTATTTAAGTATAAAAATAATTGATATTTTGGGGTTTATAATTGTAGGGTCGTTAGGTTAAATAAAATTTAAATACAATTAATATTTTTGGGTCTATAATTATATTTCAAATATTTCGGATATCCATTTGTTTTTCGTTTGGTTAGGGTTTGGTCCTTCGGATATATAAATGAAGAATCCATTCGAATTTTTGTCAGATTGGTACCTCTTTTTGGATTGGATTCGGTTTGGTTATTGTGGTTTTAGATATTTTGTTCAAACTTATCTTACACGGTGGTCCGAAAAATAAATAACAAAATGGAACCAAAATCTACAGACATGATATAGATTTTTAATTTATTGATAATAAAATTTTAATATAGAAAGTGAAATTAATTTATTTATGTAAAAAATAAAAAAAATTATTGGTAAACTAATTATCTTCTTTAACTATATATTTTTATAATAAATATTTAATTTAATAAAATTTTAAGTTTAATTTATTTTAAAATTAAGAAACACGGGAGGATTGATTAGGACATAATAAAAAAATTTAAAAACAAAAAAGGGGAACAAATATGACAATTTCTTTAAAAGAAAATTCGCCAAACAGCCAAGACGAGAAAAGTAGAGAAGAGAGCCAGAGAGGGTCAACGAGAGGAATACGCAAAGACAACGAAGATGATGAAGGTTTCGTTCAAGGGAAAGTTCGATGTTGACAAAAGCAATGGCGCTGCTTCTCTTGCTTTTAACGCCGGAAATGTTAAGCTACGCGCCACCATGACTGATGCTACCATCGTCGCTGGCCCTAGCTTGAACGGCCTCTCTCTCGCCGTTGAAAAGCCTGGTTTCTTCATCATCGACTACAACGTCCCTAAAAAGGTCACTCTTTTTTTTCGTTTTAGCTAAAAATTGAATCTTTTAAGTTAACCCCTTTAGCTTCAAACCTATAAGTAATAAGAAATAGATGAAAAATTTGTGAATTCTCTGAGAAATTTAGAGTTTTTAGATTACATATGGTTCTATTTGTATGGATTCTTTGGTAAATAGTGAAATTGAACTTGAAAGTTTTGGTTTTTATGTTCCAGGATGTTAGGTTTCAGTTTATGAACACTGTGAAAATGAAACCTTTGAGTCTGACTTACCAAATTGAACCCTTGAAGTTAACCCTTTTAGATTCAAACCTATAAGTAATGAGAAACAGATGAAATTGTATGGCTTCTTATTTAGAGTTTATGGAATTACTAAAGGTTCTATTTGTATGGATTCTTTGAGAAATAGTGAAATTGAACTAGAAAGTTTCGGTATTTTTATGTTGCAGGATGTTAGGTTTCAGTTCATGAACACTATCAAAATTGCAGAGAAGCCTTTGAATTTGACTTACATTCATATGAGAGGAGATAACAGGACAATTGTTGATGGGAGTCTTGTGATTGATTCGGGAAACAAGGTGTCAGCGAATTATATGGTGGGAACAAACAATTGTAAGCTCAAGTACACTTATGCTCATGGTGGGATAGCTACATTTGAGCCATGTTATGACTTAGCCAAGAATGCATGGGACTTTGCGGTTTCACGGAAAATTTATGGTACTGATACCGTCAAGGCAACTTATCAGACTTCTAGTAAGATGCTTGGTTTGGAATGGTCACTTAACTCCAAATCGACTGGATCTTTCAAGGTAAATACTACTTTTTACTTCTCTGTTTGTTCACTGCGCAACTTCTATAGATACCTTATATACTGTTATCCTAGCATCTCTCTTAGCGATCTTGTAAATTCGTACATCATTAGGAAAGTAATAGGTTTGCACTACAAACCAAGCATAGTTGTGCGTATAGGAACCTACATTGCTACTGTTGTAAATGAGTTCTATTTAGTACGTTTAAAGCTTCTTAACACAGCCCATGTTTATCATTGTTGCTTACTAAGAAAAGAGTGAAGCTTATGCAGTGATATAAACTTGGTATGAATGATGCAAAGCTTCTAATGGCATGATAATCTTCATTAATTGCATGAAAGATTCATGGTGATCTTGACAGAGTGTTAATAAAATAATTGAGTTACAATCCTATGGTCATCTTACTTGGTATTGGAAGTTGCGTAGACTATTTGGTTGTATCATCGATCATGTTTTCTAATTGGTCTGAAACTGGTTTTTTCTGTGTTATCATCAGTTTGTTGGATTGAAATTGTAATTGTGAAAGGGAAGTATAACTTCTCTTGGTGTCGAGCATCATGCTTGAATCGATTTTTCGAACATTGTTTACTCAGCTAAAATTGGTTATATTCCAGTGGTATTTAATGGGTTTCTCTTACTGTTTCAATAGGTATGCGCATCAATGAATCTAGCTGAGGAATTGAAGACACCAAAGATGACCGCAGAAACTACATGGAACCTTGAAATTTAGTTCCCATACAACTCAAGAAAGTCTCAATTTGTTTGATGTGGATTCAAGTCTTGGCAGAGAGGAATCTAGAATATTTCTAGCCGTTCTTTGTTTGATCATTGTTAAGACTTTTAATGACCACAAAAATTGTTATTTCAGTTAGTCGATTTAGTAGTAAAATTAGTACTAATTCTACTTACCAAAAAAGTAGAGTTGGTCAACAAAGGCTTTTTCAGTATTTTTGTCGAGCTTTGACTTTTGTATAAAGTCAAAAGTTGCCGCAAATAGAAACACATTTTACTTATGAAAATTTACAATCATTAGTCCACACGAGTACACGAATACACGAAATTGAAAGATAACAGAATACAAGAAGATTTACTTATGACTTTGCTCCAACCTCCAAGTCATCATTTGCATTAGGCATTATTCCATCAGGGAATTTGTTTATTGGTTTAACTTTAACAAACACTCTACTTTTAAGTTTTAAGCTTCAAACTATTTCTAAGTGTATATAATTTGTAAGAAATACCTCTTTAAATATCTCTTTTGGATTTTTGGGGGAGCCAATGGACGGTTTCAAATTTCAATATGATACGTGTCAATGTGAAGTCAAAATCATATTTTCTAAAAAAAGGAAACCTGGTTGGTTGACCTTTTCTGACTTATGATAACATAATTAACGAAACTAATATTTTTGGGAGGTTTACGAGTATTTAACATAGAAGATGAAACTAATAACTTAATAAGATTAATCATCTCTAACATGAGTAGTTCCGCTTATACACTATTGCGTTTATGTTCAATGTGAGATTAGGATATAATTATTTACTTGAGGATAGAGTTAGGATACACACAAATTGTGTATGTACAAATGTAGTATATTTATCACAAACATTTGGTTTAGTATTTTAACTAAATAATTATATATATATATATATATATATGGACGTTGTCGGTAGGGTTAGAAAAATATTTTCTTCTCTATATAGTACTGAGATTATTAGCGATAATGATTTTATTCAAGGCTAACTACATCCCATAAAATATTGTGCCAATTGTTACGAGGATGAGTGACAAATGGAGTTCCATTTATGAATAAAGTAGATTTGATTTAAAATAAATAAATAAAAATAATAAGTAAGCACATCAATATTCAAGAAATCATTAGGCGTTAAGCGGGCGATGACGTACTGTCTAACGTCTAGAACGTTATCGCCCGTCTAACGTCTAGAACGTTTGTCTAACATCTAGAACGTTTAATCAGGATCTAAATAATTTTAGACGGATTAGGCATTTACAACATAAAACATTATAAATATAACATAACAGATAAAAATTATATAAAACTATATATTAGAAAGAATAAAATTATTAAATGATAAACAAAAATTAGACAAAAACATTTCTTTAATTCATATCAAACAACATATGAACATCTATAACCAGGTAAAATTTATAAATTCAAATCTATAAAGTTGAAAATTGGAAAAATATATTGAAACGATACCTACGCAATTTTAGGCGGTTGAGGCAGTTATCTAGGCATTGTATGAGCGTGTAGCGCCTAGATGGAGCATATGCGATCGTCTAGATGGGGCTTATACGATCGGCTAGACCGCTTTTTAAAACACTGAACCATGATAAATAATAAATAAAGTATTTTGAGAAAAGAGAACAAAGTGAATAAATTTGTTAGGATAAATGGATACAAGTTTGTTTCTTTAAGAAAAATTTGCAAACTAACCATCTGAACAAAAACATCGATAAAATCGATGACTGGATATTCGAGATGTAGCCCTGAATTGACCAAAAATTAGCATAAACTACCACGAATCGGATCAACAACATAAGCACGTCTGGTATTTATGATTGGTTCGAAAGAATGGTTCAAAAAGTAAATTCAATAAACACCAAATATCCAGTTAATTGGAGAAGAAATTACAAATACAACACAAATTTCAAATATTTTTCTTTTAGTTAAGAAAAACAAAAAGACAAAAATTGGTAGCCTAGATTCTCTTTAAGCAATATTTAAATGAAAAATGTGTAAAATGTACTTTATAGTTTAGAGTTTTGAAAACGAAAACGTATTAGAAAATTATTAAATTGAAAGATGTCACGGCCGCGAGTCGTTGAGGCTAAAACCAACCAACCATCTCCAATGGCACTCTCTATAAGCTTACCAAAACCATGAATCCTTCTTTTGAATCTTCGTCTTCTCCGTCACCTCTACTCCTGATTCCGATTCTCTTATCGCCGTCTCTAGGTTTTCCTCCCTCGTCGCTTTCCGGGAGATGAAAGCTTTCCTTTCGTCTCTTTAACACCGGAGAAGCCAGAGGCTAGAGAGGTACTAGGGTTTTCCTACAACGGCGAAATCACGGATTTTGAATCTTTGTTATGACGGAAGAGAATCGTAAGGATCGAGGCGTTTCGTCTACAGTCGCGATTCCTTCCGGTTTGAACCGGATCAAAACTCGGTTAGCTTCTTCAGGTCCTATACCTGAAGATTCCGTTCCGAAGCCTCCTTTTAATCGGAAGCAGAAAAGTATTGTTCCTCGTGGACATGGTAGAACCACTGCCTCATCGAAGGAAGGTTTTGATTTCTCTTTCTTTTTTTTCCCAGGATAATCACTGATTTGTGTTCATTTTTCAGTATTAAGATATAATCTATGTGTTTAGCATATGGTTTGTATCATTAACTATTGTAAATTAAAAATTAGCGTGTACTTTTTCATATGGTCATAGTAATTTATTGTTTTAACAATGTGAGATGTGCTTGGATTTGAGAAAAAACTATGAAAACACCCTAACAATTACTATTTAGATTCAGATTTTTGTAGTGATCACTCTTCGAAAATGTCGATTTTGTAACTCTCTGTTTCATATATCTTACCAGAGCGTAAAGGGAAAAGGTTATCTAGGTGGCTTGCTTCCTATAAACCTAAGCATTCTGGGAGCATTCCAAAAGATGATGGTTGCTCAAGTAGTGAGGTAAAAGGAAGTTTTGCTTCGGATGTTCAATGAAAGGGTTTTGATGGGGGGTGGGGTTTGACTTAACTTTCTTGTTTTGGTGATAGGATGTTAACTTAAAAGTCAAGAACTCTGGTAAAGATGAAGAGAAGATGATCAAGCTATCTGAAACTAACCTTCCTTCTTGCAAGGTTCCAATGGGTATAAAGAGCTTTTCCCATGAATTAGGGCCTAGGGGTGGTGTTCAAACTCCTTACCCTCGTCCGCACAGTTACAATGATCTTAAGGTACTGCTTGTTGCGGAGTGGGGTTATGTTTTGATTGTTTGATAACTTTATTTAACTGAGTTTGAAAACTTCATAGGATCTTGCTACACAGATTTATGAAAACTTCTTGGAGTTGAGTTTTGTTTTCTAAAATCTTAAGAAATTAAAGTAAAATATGTGTGCCATATAGCTAGTCTAAGGACTCATTTTTTTCGGGGTCTAATTATATTAGCTGGTTCTTGTTTTTTTCAATTGCAATGATATTCAGGAACTTTTGGGCTCACTTCATTCAAGATTTGATGTTGCTAAGGAGACTGTTGATAAGAAGCTGGATGCCTTTGTCATAGATGTGAAAGAGGCTATAGAGAAAATGGATCCGTCATGTCCTGAAGATCGTGAACTGGCAGAGGAGTTATTTACCTTGGCTCTATCCTGTGTAGAAATGACATCTGCTCAACTTCGTGCTACTTGTGAATCTATTGTCCAAGACTTAACTAGGAAAAGGAAACAGTGCCAAACAGGACTTGTGAAGTGGTTGTTTTCTCAGTTGCTATTTATACTGACTCATTGTACAAGAGTTGTGATGTTTCAGAAAGAGACTGAGCCCATTGATGAGAGTTCCTTCCGCAAATTTAAGGAATGTTTAGAAAGCATCCCTGCTTTGGAAACAGATTGGGTTACTCCTAGAGTTGATGATTCTGGCTCTGGTTATCCTAAATATCAAAGGAATGAAGCTGGACAAAAGTTCAAGAGACGGGATAAAGAATCTTTGGAGTCAGAGACAACTTTTGATTATGCGATACCAAATGATCATAGCAATAATGCTTCTAGAGAAGGTTATGCAGCTCCAAACCAGAGATTTCCATCGCAGAAACCCCAATTTGATAGTAAAGGTGTAGAACAGAGATTTTATTTAAGGGATGAGTACCAAGATAAGATGCCAAATGAGCCTGAAAAAGAGTTAGGTGGATCTGATTATGTTATCTGCAGGATATGCGAGGAGGAAGTGCCTCTCTCCCATCTGGAACCGCACTCGTACATATGTGCATACGCAGATAAATGTGAAATAAATTGTTTGGATATTGATGAGCGTCTTTTGAAACTTGAGGAGATACTGGAACAGATAATTGATTCACGAAATTTAAATTCCTTTGCTCAAGCTGGTGGCTTGGAAAACTCCCTTTTGCAGAAATCTGGAGTTGCATCTGAAGGTTGTTCTCCCAAGGTAAATGAATGGCGGAATAAAGGTGTAGAGGGAATGTTTGAGGATCTCCATGAGATGGACACTGCCTTCATAGACGAGTCTTACACATATCCTATTAACTTTAAGAGCCATGTAGGGGCCAAAGTTTGCAATCATGGTACTTCATCATCAACAGGCAGCATCACGTCAGTATCTCCAACAAATACCCCTAGAACAAGTCACTTTGACTCCTATTGGCTAGAGCGGCATAGTCCAGAGCAAGAGGATCTTCAACTGGTTAGTTGTTTGTTGCTTTTATATTCTCTTTTTAGGCAAATTATGTCTTGGTTCTATGTTATATGTTTCTCTACTAGTTTGCTACTGTGCCTTGCTGTATCCATTCTTATATATTTAGTTAGGTCATATCCTGTGATGAGTTTTGGTCTTTTGGAAATATCAATATCAAATAAATCATATGGGCTTCCCAGAATCTTAAAATCCTTAATTTCTTTCATGAATAAAACTTTGGACCCTCAAATTTTTTGCGAGTATTACTGTTGTCATTAATGGGTTGAGAATTTCTCCTCTCTTGTTATAACCTCTCTAGGTTTTAGCAAGTCCATAGCTTCAAATCCTTTTGATTCATGATTTTGCTACTTGTTCATGGTGGATCTCTGTTCTCCAAATCATATAGATGGCATTTCTTACCTGCTTCACTGATTTTTGTATTAAAAACATTTAGAAGCATAATCTATTCTTGCAGATGATGGACCTTTCCGACATTGCCCGCTGTGGAGCAAGCACAGATCTCTCGAAAGAGGGTTCCTTTGACTATCTGCTTGCCTGCATGCAAGACGTACAAGCTGTCTTAAAGCAGGGCAAGCTCAAAGCACTTGTAATAGATACTTTTGGGGGGCGGATCGAGAAACTTCTCTGGTAAATTCACTGTGCTATAAAATAAAAATTACTGCGCTCATCCTATAAGTAATGTTTAACTCTAATATTATCTGCAGCGAGAAATATCTATATGCTTGTGAATTGAATGCTGATAAAAGTTCAAAAGGTAATGTAAAAGACAGTGAAGTTGTCTTGGATCATGCATCGCAAGGTAGCACAACGGCTACTCCAAACTTGCTGCAGAAAGATAGGATAAGCATCGATGACTTTGAGATCATCAAACCGATAAGTAGAGGTGCCTTTGGTAAAGTCTTTCTTGCACGCAAAAGAACAACAGGGGACTTTTTTGCAATAAAGGTAGATACATTTTGTTTTCGCTTTGTTGCAGATGTGCTGTTAATTTTGCCTTCCGTAGAGTTTCTAATATGCACAGTTGTGAACCATATATTTCAATGACATGAATAAAATGTAAATATTAGCTTAGAAACAGTTGTGATGACGTCTATGGCTGTAAACTAATTAATACTAGTTCTAACAGAGTAATATGTTTGCAGAAAAGTTGATACTAAGAAAGATTTGCTAAGACACACATATATATATATACTTATTATTTGTGTATATACATTCAAATCATGTGTGCAGCTGGTTTATTATCCTTAATTTTTCTGATTGATTTGTGCTGATGATTCTGTAAATACTCTTTTTGTCAAATAATAGCTTTTTAGGTCCAATTTTCGACAGCCTAGTCATTGGTGCCATATGGTTCAAACCTCCTAGAATGACAATACTCTTAGGATTGAATTCCTAGTTATGAAATTTCCACTTGAAAAGCTCACATAACTGAATCCTGGCTCCTTTTGTTGTCTCAATTGCTGTATCGCTATTTGTAAACTATCCAGAGCTAGCTTCTCCATGTGCTAATCTTATATAGCTCATATACAGGTACTCAAGAAGTTGGATATTATAAGGAAAAATGATATCGAGCGGATACTCGCAGAGCGAAATATACTAATAACTGTCAGAAACCCCTTTGTGGTAGACGTTTCACTTCTTTGCTACTAACTGTAATATTCTTTCCAAAGGCTAAATATCTGATCTTATTAATGCAGGTTCGATTTTTTTATTCATTCACCTGCAGAGATAACCTTTACTTGGTAATGGAATATCTTAATGGTGGTGATCTATACTCTCTGCTCCAGAAAGTTGGCTGTCTTGAAGAGGGCATTGCTCGTATATACATCGCGGAACTGGTTTGGCTTTATACGCATGGGATACCTAAGTTTGTTAGATTCTTTAAGAAACAGATATCATTTATTTCAGGTTCTTGCATTGGAGTATCTGCATTCCCTGAATATTGTGCACCGTGATCTAAAGCCTGATAACCTGTTAATCGCCCATAATGGGCACATCAAGGTCTGTTACTTTAGCTCTCACATACCTAATATTTTCTCGCAGTAGGGTGGTCAAATGTTTTTTTGTTAATGCATACAAAAAAAATGTTAAAGATGAGTTCTGTCTTGACTTGATAAAAAAAGGCCTGTTCTCGTAATACCTAATATTTTCTTTAGCTCTCACATACCTAATATTTTCTCGCAGTGGGGTGGTCAAATGTTTTTTTGTTAATGCAAACAATAAAAATGTTAAAGATGGTTCTGTCTTGACTTGATAAAAAAAAGGCGTGTTCTATGCATCCTCATGCTTTTACAAAAATAGGAAAATTTCCATATGCTAGTTTTGTTTTACATTTTGATTGTTGGAAGTACTTTTTTCCTGATGTTTAACCATGAACTTGTTATTATCAGTTAACAGACTTTGGGCTGTCAAAGATTGGTCTTATAAACAACACAATTGATTTATCTGGCCATGAGTCAGATGCATCTCCAAGAACAAGTTCTCATCATTTTCAGAAGAACCAAGAAGAAGATGAAGAAAGAATTCGGCATTCTGCTGTTGGGACACCTGACTATTTGGCACCAGAGATTCTTCTTGGAACTGAACACGGTTTGGGATACAACCTTAAACTTACGCTTTTCTAAACGACGAGGAAATTAGATTTATCTTCTTGGTGTATCTTGCAGGTTATGCTTCGGATTGGTGGTCTGTGGGAATCATCTTGTTTGAACTGATAACTGGAATTCCACCTTTTACAGCAGCCCGCCCAGAGGTGCGTACATATTTCAGCAATTTTTGAAGTCATAAAAAGCTTAGGGGTATAAGAATAATATATTTTGAACATTGTAGTCCAATATTAGGCCAATTAATTAAATCACGGAAATCTGATTGTTATTTTGGTATATAGATGATTGTGGGTTTGTCAATTCGAGGACTTGATTGCTTCATTTCCCTTTCACAATGAGGATTCTATATGCATATATTAAACCATAGACCATAGCAATGGATTCTATAATGATTCATTTGTGATCAGTTATATTGAGATGAGTTCTACACAATCTAGTGTTCAATGGGTGTACATTCATTACAAACTCATCCTTGTAATTGTGCTGTGCAGATAATATTTGACAACATCCTCAATGGAAAAATGCCCTGGCCAGATGTGCCTCGTGAAATGTCATATGAAGCTCAGGATTTTATTAACAGGTCTGTTTTCTTATCATCTGTCTTTTCCAGTCCTATTCATGTTCTCTAAGCAAAATCTATTCTAGTCTCTGCTTATTGGTACCTACAACATCAGCTGATTTTTAGGCTTTATGATGGTCAATATTAAGGAGATGTTACATTGGGTTATTTAGTTTGACATAAGTATTATAATCACTGTATACTATAGGTTTGACTTTTTTACTAGTTTCTCCCATATTCATATAGATTCACTTTCTTTCGGTAACAGGCTTCTTGTCCATGAGCCGGAGAAGCGATTTGGGGCGAATGGGGCTGCAGAGGTTCCATCAATGTTCCCTTCACTATTTAATACAGCCACAGAGTTTTCCTTCTAAATGCATGCTACAGCAGAAGGATGCTGTTGATGTTATCATTACTAAAATTCTCATTAACGGCTCTGGTCTCCTTTTTCAGGTAAAGTCACATCCGTTCTTTCGAGGAGTTGACTGGGAAAATCTTGCTTTGCAAAAGGTAAGAACTCAGAGACATATTTGGTAGAGAAATTATGCACATAAATAAATGTTAGTCGCCAAATGAAGAAAGAACATAGTTTGATCGAATCGGGTCTACACGAATGCACAATATGAATGAAGGGTGGAATGTTCTTTTGTAAAATCCTTGCTATTTTTGGCAGGCTGCTTTTGTACCGCAACCTGAGAGTATTGATGACACAAGCTATTTCGTAACACGGTTCGGTGAAAAGAGTTGCAGCGATAGTGACACTGACAACAACAGCAGTTCATTTCCAGATTCAGGAGACGAAGTAAGCAATCTAAAAAACTCGCATCCTTTTCTCTTTAGGTAAATTTACTTGCAATCATCGATCTAACAGCAAACTGTTTTGTTGTTTTATAGTTAGACGAATGTACCAACCTGGAGAAGTTTGATTCTCCACCTTATTATCTCTCGCTCATTAACTTTTCTTTCAAGGTAAAATTGCGGTTTCCCCCTTTTGTCTTCTTATCAATTGACTCTAAGGTAGATAAAAGCTGAAATGCGAATCCCAGTTTACGTTGATTGAAGTTGTTAATAATACAGAATATTATGGTGCAGAATTTGTCACAATTGGCTTCAATCAATCATGATGTGTTATTGCAAAAGGATTCAGCCAAAGGAGGAGGAGGAGGCTCACCGTTTAATAGCCATGGAACGTAGAGCTTTGTTACAACCGTCGAAGCTAGCTATAGTCAGCGGTTAGGTCTGGTTTGAGCTTGCTATGACTGTTGTAGCTGCTGCTGCTACTACTCTCACCTTTCTTCTTATGCTGAAATTGTTAGTTACCTTCAAGGTTTTGGGTAATTTTTTTTATTTCTAGTTTTTTCATAAAATCATTTGGAGTCATTTCAAATGTAAATCCAAAAATTAATCGTGTGGTAACAACAACAATACACATAACATACACATGTGTAAATATAAAGCTTGTGTGTATTGAGGCTGATGAAAATAAGAGAGAGCTTTGGTTACTGAATTGTGTGTTCCCACTTACTTCCCTAACTCTCTAATTCTTGTAAAAAGGTTTGTCCTCACCACTATCCGAAAACAAGAGTAAAATTCGGAAAATCTCACGCAGAATAAAGAAATCCAAAACTATGCACACACATAATAAAACAAGACTAGATAGTAATATGTGCTGTGCAGCGCGGAAAAAAATATATTTCATACTTTGTTAGTTTATATTGTCATAAATTATTATTAGTGTTTTAAATTAGATTTATGTTAGGTTTTTAGTATTTTATTTATTGTTATTATTATTATATATGACTTGTGTTGTATTAATTAAAATTATTAATATATAATTACGTGTGATGTTATATTTGTTGATAAATTTATTTAATAAGTTAGATTATAATATTATTTTGTTGTAAAAGTTAAGTGGTGTTATGTATATATGTTCACATTATTCAAAAAATCTATAATTATTTTATTTACTCCAAGATATCAATTATTATCTATGATTAGAAATTCGATCTGAGATCCGTCATAATCAGTCTTAACCAGTCTTTCTCAGATCTGAATCATCCTGACCTATTGTAAAAGTTAGAATATCTGAAGATTCAGAAGATTTAAAGTTTGATGGTATAAAAATTAATTTCTATTCCGCCCATAATTAATAAAAAGGAGAAATTGAGTTTAATTTTTTGTAGAAAGTAATAACTGTTCAAAATATGACTTTCTAAAAACTATTTTAATTATATTAATTTTGTGATTATTCTTGTATCCTTAATGAATTTATTTTAAAACATTAAATACTATATTGTTTAAATACTCTAATTAAAAAATTATATTTATTTAACAGATACCAAATAAAAATAAACATATTTAAATTTAAAATATCTATATCTTGATTTTTGTGCTATTTATTAGGAAATTGATTAAATAAATAAGAAATTATTATGATTATTTAAAAAAAGATTATTCAATGGCATTTGTTGTAATATCCCATGTAAATACAAGGTTATTTTGCTTTTAACATTGCTCAAATAATTATGTAGAGATTTCAAAAGTATTTCTTTAGATATTTGCTTGTTTTCATTGGCATTTTTTAAAGGAAAAATAACATTTTTAACCTTCAAAGTGGCAGATGCTAGCACTTTAAACTTTGAAAGTATTACACTATCACTTTAAAACTTCAAATTATTTTTACTAACACTTTAAACTTTGAAACTACCTCCCGCGTTTTCTAGCCATAAAATTAACTACAAAATACTTACCAAAAAATTGATGGAATTTCCGATAGTAATCAGACAAATATTTTTGACGGTAATCCAACGGATTTCCGACAAAATATTTTTGGTGGAATTTAGAAAATCAAACGACTATATCAATGTGTATATTTTCCAATGGATTTCTGACAGTTACTCGAAAATTCATCAGAAAATTTTTGATGGATTGCCGACGGAATTATTATGTCAAAAATCCGTCGAATTAAGATCTCGTCGAAATTTTGTCACTATAAAAAAAAGTTACGGAAAATTGATAGAATTTCCTACGAGATATTACTTCGACGGATTTTTGACATAATAGTTATGCTGATATGTCATCGAACAATCTCTGACGTAATTTCAAGTAACCGTCAGAAATCCATTGGAAAATATGTATGTTGATATAACCGTTTTAATTTTAAAAATTTTGACAAAAATATTTTGTCGGGAATCCGTCGGATTACCATCAAAACTTTTTAATCATATTAGGTAAGAAATTCCGTTAGTTTTCCGATAAGTATTTTGTAATAAATTTTTATAGCAAAAAAACAAAAGAGATAGTTTCAATGTTTAAAGTGTTAGTAAAAATAGTTTGAAGGCTTTAAGTGGTAGTCTAATACTTTTGAGGTTCAATGTGTTAGGAAGAGACACTTTCAAAATTTAAAATGATATTTTCCCATTTTTAAAATAATATTCGGTAAATTATATAAATCAATAACAATAAAATACAAAAATTGAAAATTTAATTACGTAGAGCTGGCTTGATTCACAGAAAAAAAAATAAGATAACAGTGGATTAATGAAATAAATAAATAAGAAAAATCTATTTTGGCAAAATAATCAAATAACATATGCTTTTACTTATAATAAATCAATTAAAATCTACTAACTAATAAACCTTGTCTAAATTTGTAAATTTTAAATAGTAAAAAAAATTAAAGTATTATTAATTTGAAAACAAAATTGATGGATGGATTAGTTTAAAATATATATTTTTAATTAAAAAAAATCAACTCCTTTTGCTAATTTCTCATAAAGAATATTTATTGATTGCAGCAAAACAAAAAAAGAAAGCTGAAAGAGTTAAAGGTACTTTTTTCCGTTTAGCCACGAGTAAACAAAAGCTTGGAGTTACTTACGTCTTCTTTCCTTCATCATCTCAGAAATCTCCCAAACACGATCGTCGTCTTCAATCCCTCAAAGAATCTCGCTGATTCTCTTCTCCCTTTTCTCCAACTTTCACAGCAACACAAAAGAAATGGACAACAATGGTAAAATTTCAATTCGTAGCGCAATTCTCCGTTGCTTACTTTTTTTCAGTTTTTTTTTTCTCTGTGATAATCTTCTCTGGGAGTTGGAAAATTATGTAAATGGCCGGAAAATAAAATGATCATAAAGAAGATGCTCTGCTTTTTGACGGTGCCGTCGATTTCGTATTTTTGAAATTGATTTTGAAAAATCCGAAATGATCCCTTTTGGTTTCCACATAAGTTTCAAGCTAATAAGTTAACTGTGTTGGTTTTTTTGAATTATTATTTTTATTTTTGCATATTAGAAAGTGATTTTGCAGAAATTATAGCTTATTATAGATCATCAATAAGTGGATAGTTGAAGGATTCTAAATCAGAATTTTGTAGGATCTCAAGATATGAGTGTACCAGTAGAAGGAGTTGCTGGTGGAGGAACAGCTTATGGATTTAATGATGTAGAAACTCTTAAACAATCTACTGATCCCACTGAAGTTCCAACTTCTGATTTGGTTCATGTTTGGTGTATGCCAAATACAGTAAATGTTGGTTCTCAAGAAACACCTCGATCTCTAGAGCCCGTAAGTGTTCTATTTCTTTCTTTTCTTGTACTAGTTTGAAAGGTGGGGATGATACAGTAGACTTCTTTCAGATGGATTAATCACACTAATTGAATTAACTTCAATGTTCCTTTATCGTTCTGTTTCCTAATGTGTTGATGCATGTGTTACATATGGCTTTCCTTATTGTGTTCTACAGATAAATATTTTGGCGGCTAGAAATGAAAGAGAAAGTTTTCAGATAGCTATGCGTCCCAAAGTTTCTTGGGCTGCTTCCAGCCCTTCAGGGAGTGTTCAGGTTCAGTGCAATGACCTATGCTCTTCGGCTGGAGATAGGTGAGCTTTTTTGCCTTGGTTTTTTTTTATTCTTTTCTTTGGAGAACAGGGAATAGTTCAAAATGGATTATTTTCATTAATTGAGATGTGTCTTTTACCATGGCAGATTGGTTGTTGGCCAGTCACTAAAGTTGCGGCGAGTGGTGCCTGTCTTAGGTGTTCCTGATGCTCTGGTGCCCCTTGATTTGCCTGTTACTCAACTTAGCTTATCTCCGGGGTACTACCACTCACTATTCCATTTTCTTAATCTGGTATGTGGAGACTATGTTTTCTTATTTCATGAGACTGATAAAGCCTGGGATGCTTCCTATTTTAGAGAAACAAGTGTGATATGGATCTCCATAGACGTTCCTAATGGTCAGCCTCCTGGTCAATATGAAGGAGAGATCATTATTTCTGCGATGAAAACTGATGGAGGGTGAGTCTCGCTCTGTATATCATTTCTTTTATCTACTTTAGGATGCTCACAGTTCCACTTGAGGTCATTGTCTTGTGTGAAAATGATAATTTGTTAATCATGGATTTGACAAGTTGACGAACAAATATGTGTTTGGTTACAGCTGTTCTACTAACTTGGGAAAGCATGAGAAGGATCAGCTATGTATGGAACTTAATAACTGTCTTAATGTTATGGAACCAATAGAGGGAAAACCCATGGATGAAGTGGTAATTTTCACTTTCCTTGTACTTCATTACGGCAACGTTAAATACATATTTTACGTGTCAATAATCTGCAGCTTAACTTTTAGGTAGAAAGAATAAAATGTGCAAGTTCGTCATTAAGAAGAATTCTCTTCTCTCCATCATTTTCGGAGTTCATTTCTACAAATGGATCAACCGATATGATGGAAGAAGATGTTGTTTCAAACCTTGCGCTGCGTATCAAGCTAAGATTGACAGTTTGGGAATTTATTATTCCAGTGACTCCATCACTCCCTGCTGTTATTGGCGTCTCTGACACTGTAATTGAGGACCGTTTTGGTGTTGAACATGGAAGCGAAGAGTGGTACAAGAAATTGGATCTCCATTTTAAGTGGCTTCTTCAGTATCGGATCAGTCCATACTTTTGCAGATGGGGTGAAAGCATGCGTGTCTTGACATACACCTCACCATGGCCTGGTACTTCAAATCCTATTTTGAATTGTTTATGCATCATCTGTAGATGTTTTTCCGTTGTGCAAGCTGATCATTTTGCTTCACACTATGAGTTCTCAATTTGCATTCCTTTCTTTGGTTTTGCAGCTGATCATCCAAAATCTGATGAATATTTCTCTGATCCAAGGCTTGCGGCTTATGCAGTACCATATAGACAAGTTATAGCAGGGTATGCATTTGTTGTCCCACTTAAGCTTTTGTTAATTTTCAGAGCTACCCAAACTAACTTTCATCTACCTGTTGATGTGCAAGCAGGGATGATTCAAGGGAAAGTTATCTGCGGAAAGAAGTTGAGATATTGAGGAGTAAACCCCATTGGAACAAAGCGTACTTTTACTTGTGGGATGAGGTATGCTTCAATCAATTTTTCCCACTGATTGTTGATGGGAAATAGTTTACTGTGGTAATAGTAAAAAATCTATGCCATATCTATATCCCATGATCCATCCTTTGTGTAATTGGTGTGTCATTTTAGTTAACATTTCTTATTATCTTTGAAAACTTGTGGCAGCCACTGAATATGGAGCACTTTGACAACGTTCGCAAGATGGCCAGTGAAATTTACGCCTATGCCCCGGATGCTCGTGTTTTGACTACATACTACTGTGGTATGATTTTCTTTTTGTAAAGTTCACATGCGCTAATTAATTCTGCTTCTCGATTTTACTTCCTGTTTTATACTTGGATTCTGTTTCATTGGTTATCATGGCTTTGCTTTCTCTTGAAATTAACTTTAAAATTGGTCAATGGTGAATCATAATTGTATGTAATCTGTATCAGTTAGTTGATCAGTAACCCACACTATATGATTATGCAGCCTATAATGTTAGTTTATTGTGTAACATTAATTAATATTGATGTAGTTGTCATGTTGGTCTGGTGGTTGTCTGATTTGTTTCATTACAGAGCTTATGGATAATCATTTCTGTGTGTTGATGAAAAGGGATCTGAAGTCTGCTAGGTTAAACTGTGGCACTGAGTTAAAAGTTCATAATTTAACAATGATGTAGCTTCGTGAGATTTTTAGTGAACGAGCCTTACATTTTTTGTAGGACCTGGTGATGCACCTCTTGCTCCAACGCCCTTCGAATCTTTTGTGAAAGTTCCAAATCTCCTACGGCCCCATACTCAGATATACTGCACAAGGTAATTGATCATGCAAATACTCTTTGGTAGCAGTTATTTGATCATTCAAATATATTGTCTTCTCTTACCTGGGTTTTATGGGTTAATTGGATGTCAAGATCTTAACCTTACACATCTTTAATTTTAATATCTGGTACATGTGCTATGTTTGTGGTGTTTATAACTATCAAGATACATCTAATTGGTTCAGAATAAAATGTCTACCTTCTGTCAATTAATCTAAAAGTTACTTCCTTTGTCAATAAATATTTTGAGCAAATACATTTCTAGTCTTAAAATTACCTTTTTCGCCCTATATCACTCTAGTTACCTACTTGGATAGGCATGCAGGTGAGTTTGTAATGCAGGTGAGTTTGTATATGAATATATATGCAGCCTATAGGCATTCAAATATATGTTTTCAACTAGTCTCTCACTGCTTTAATCTTGCAACTCAGTCTTAAAATATGGTTTAATATTTAGTGAGTGGGTGCTTGGTAACCGGGAAGATTTGGTGAAGGATATTGTTGAGGAATTGCAGACAGAGAAGGATGAGGTAAGTTCTCTTTGATCTTTTTCAACCTTTAATTTTGTCTTTGGAGAGTATTATCCAATGACCCAAGTCTATGTTACTATAAGTGAGGTTTGAATCTTCTGATCCATAAACCTGAAGAATACTTAACTGAATAGAAGTTAAGAATAGAGTTTGGTCAATATAATGTCCACACATGTACATGAATAGGTTTAGCATTAGTAGCAACATAATTATCGTGTATCAATCAATGTAGTCTGAAGTTCACACTTACTCTATGATGAGTAATGGAATGGTTGAATTTGAATCAAGGTCATCTTAATGTTGTGCTTTTTTTGTGGTTATGTATGTATTTAGGCTTAGAAATAAGAATCATGAAAAAGAAAATTTCTTGGTGGTGCAGGAATGGTGGACATACATATGCCTTGGACCTTCGGATCCTCATCCAAATTGGCACCTGGGGATGCGAGGGACACAACAACGCGCAGTGATGTGGCGTGTATGGAAAGAAGGTGGAACCGGGTTCTTGTACTGGGGTGCAAACTGCTATGAGAAGGCAACAGTTCCAAGCGCCGAGGTTCTTTGACCACCCGCCAATTCTTATTTTCTTATCCTTGGTTCCTTTGTAAATGTTTCTTGATAGCTCGCTTCATAATGTTATTATATAGGTAAGGTTCAGGCGCGGTCTTCCTCCTGGCGATGGAGTTCTTTACTACCCCGGTGAAGTTTTCTCATCTTCCTCAGAGCCTGTTGCATCACTTAGGCTAGAGCGACTTCTTAGTGGCATACAGGTATGGGGCTGCTTCAAGCTTTTAAGTTACAATAAGGAACTGTTTCAATAAGCTTATTTGGGGAATGAATGAATCAGGATTACGAATACTTGAAGCTGTATGAGTCAAAATACGGAAGAGAAGAAGCATTGGGGTTATTGGAGAAGACAGGAGTGTACATGGGGCCGGAACGATACACTTTGGAACATAGACCAATCGATGTATTACGAGGAGAAGTTTACAACACATGTAGACCATCTTGATTTATATGAGATCGTTATATACTTATAGAACACTCTTGAGTAGCCCTAAATAATACAAGAACATAATAAGAAGACTCTTAACAAATCGTTTGCTTTTAGATTATATGATGTGAAAAAGGTTATTTAGTATGAAAATAATAAAATAGATAGATTTAATTTGTACTTGTGTCTCTAAGTTGTTGAGAAATACTTCTGAAGAAGCTATTAGGTAAAACGGATTTAGGTAATTTAGGAGTATCTGAATTCTGAAGAAGCTTTTAGGTAACACGGTTTCTAGATCGAATGTTACCATGTAAGAACCAAGAAGGATATTGATAGACACAACTACAAAACATATGGTGGAAATTTGGAAGCATCTAGATCCACAATCACAACATTGGCTAGCCATTGAAAATAAAAGTTGTTGACCAATCATTGTGTCGCTGTTAATGATTCCAAGGTATTCGTCTCGATGACAATAGTCTTTTTTTTTTTATGGTATAACTTTGTTTCTTCTCTAGTAAGTTATCTCTCAACAAGGCTTTTAAAAAAAAAAAAAAAAAATCGATCTCTCAACGATGTTTTAAAACAAGGTATGATTGCAAAACATCAAAATTTTACTCAAAACAATTGCCATTTTCCATAAAAGAAAGTTGAAAATCTAGCGAGTTCTTTTTGTGTCGCTACAAATTATTCCTTTTTACTTAATTTAATCACCTAAAAAGAATACTTCTAAATTTTTTTAAAAATAGGTTTAGAATTTGATCTGGAAGACATAGAGGAATAAAGCAAATTGATCCAAGAAAAAAAATTATAAGTATAGAATATAAAACCTCCCAGTTCAATTCAATTTTGCCGTCTATGGTCGGAATTGTCTACAGTTATCACCCAAAAGAGAGAAAAAAAAAAACTTATTTTGGGCCGACAAAATAATTAAAAAAAAAAAAAAACTTTTGGAATATGCAAAGACGAAAAAAAACCGGATAAATTCATAAGTGCACACATATCACGCCGTCATCATCGTCGTGGTCATCTAGAACTTTCTACACGATCATCACGTCATCATCACGCCGTTGACCTTATCGCAGACTTTTCTATTCTTCCGCTTTAAGGTGGTTGGTATTATAAACGTGGTTGGTCTTTAAGAGTTCCTCTATAAAAGCCGATCATACCATTAAAAATTCATTCACGAAAATATTTATCAAACAACAAAAACTTCAACAACAATATGGCCGGAGAAGGAGAAGTCATCGCTTGCCACACCCTTGATGTCTGGAACGAGAATATCAAATCCGCCAACGAATCCAAGAAACTGGTACTCACTTTTTCTTATTACTTAGCTTAAAAAACAATTGAATTTTTTTATCATGTTCTTGATCCCAAATCTTGATTTGGTATGAAACTGATCTGTCTAGGGCATCATCAATTTTTAATTTGATTATTTGACTTAGAGTTTACGGTTTGTTCTAGTTTTAAAGCTTTTATGGTAATTGAAAAACAGATTGTGATAGACTTCACAGCATCATGGTGTCCACCTTGCCGTTTCATTGCGCCAGTATTTGTAGAAATGGCTAAGAAGTTCACTAATGTTATCTTCTTCAAGATTGATGTTGATGAACTGCAAGCTGTTGCTAAGGAATTCAAAGTTGAAGCAATGCCTACTTTTGTCTTCTTGAAAGAAGGCGAAATTGTCGATCGTGTTGTCGGCGCTTCGAAGGATGAGATTCATCAGAAGCTGATGAAACATGGTGGTCTTGTTGCTTCTGCTTAAATCTTTGTTGATCCTCTATATTTCTCAAGTCTTTTATGTTATGTTTGTCTTTGTTTTGAAATAAAAAAAAGTGAGAAACTATCTTAATTTGTTGATCCTCTATATTTCTCAAGTCTTTTATGTTATGTTAGTCTATTGTATTATAAACTATCTTAATTTGATCACAAAGAATGATAAATTTAAACACAGCATGAGTAATGCTTTGTGGAAATGGTAACAAATCACAATATTGAGTTTTGTTTTCTTTAGTTTACTGATCTCTTTACAATAGAGACTTCAGATACATTTCCACCAAGTTCTTCAAATAGTACTAACAAGTTTCCTCTTGGCTTTAACCACGAACGCGGAACATGATACCTACAAAATAAACCATACACACTCAGTTTTAAACACGAGAAGAGAGCGCAGCTCGAAAATGTTTAGTTAACGAAGGAAGTATTATCCTTACCATCTTTGTGTTGGCTCGCCACAACCGGATTGGCATTTGTTTTGCCTGTATGTTCCAGCGTAGTTACAACTTCCACAGTTTCCTTTGGCAAAAGCCATCCAGTACCTTCCTACGCTTTGCCCGTTTATCCAAGCTTGACCTTTCCCCATACACTTCAGGTCCAAAGCCAGCGGTTCATTCCCTCTAGGCGCGTCAAAGTAGGCCTGCGAATGTAATTACCAAAGACACAATGAGTTTTTCTTGAACAAGCCTTAGCTATAGGTCTACTATGACTAGCCTCACACTAGATTATAGCTGCTCGTACTTGGTTAGAGAGGACTTATATTTACCTTATACCATGTTAAAGGTTGTCTGTTTTGCTTAGCTAATGAGCCTTTGATCCAATCTACAGAGGAAGCTTCTGTAGGAGAGATCAAGTTTAATGCTTCCCCTCGCAGACCAGCCTGGTTTATCATGTATGTTAGTTTCAGTTGTAAACTGTCTAATTCCATGAGAGTTTCTTTCTATCTCTCACCTGATATGTCCATTGCTGCCAACTCAAGTCTTTCTTACCCTCGTCAAGGCCATGAAGCATCACTGACCCGACGATTCCTGTATCCCACGTCTCAAAATGTAATCCAACATTCTTCAAAACCACACAAAAACAAAAACTTTTTTATCAGTCTGCAACAAGAAACTTAAAAGTAAAAAAAAGTGTAGTTCTTTCATGCTTTATACTCACCGGTAAACCAACTGCTACACTCAGTAATGCGATTCTGTTAGCTCCAACTCGTAGATTGACCAGTGAACTAAACGAAAACTTTCTGTTTTCTCTTGTCCCAAAGGCAGATCCTACGTCATTCATTCAAAGCTAAAGAATCATTTGATGAAAGCTGTTTTCTTAAAAGTGAGTTAGCAGAAGAGTGAGTGATTCTTACCGTAAAAATGTCCATTAACAAATACATGAACTGCATGCCCTGCAGAATCCACTGTAAGAGTCGGCCATTTTCCTCCACGCAAGAACGATTCTGATGCCTTAATATCCACACTATAAACCCCGCCAAAACCAATTCATTTTCCAAGAACAAATCATGTTTTTGACAAGCAAAGATAAGAAAGGTATTGGAGATTCAAAACATACCTGGTTTTGTACCACAGGTAATCAGTTGTATCTCGTGTAACATTAACCTGCTCCAACAATCCACGGGCTGTGATTGTCCCACGGTCTCCATATGTAGCAATATCTTCATCGTATCTAGATACCGAGTACAAGATGGAACCAGATGGTATCATCTGCACATGTGATGGCTTTGCATCAACCTGTCTCACAAACTTCATATTAGCTTCTTCATGATGCAACTTAAGGCTTTCCCATTAATACAAAAACAACTCTATTACATACCATCGCAGTATTGAAAACGACGTTTCTGCAATCTGGAAGAATGCTGATGGACCATGCAGGTAGAGTATAGTGCCTGTTATTGAACACTACTTTTGAAGGTGCATTCATGTGATAGTTTGTTAAGAATGCTACACAACTTCCTTTACCAGCAGAGAACACATGAGCCTCCTCGTAGTTTCCTAGTTTAGTAACTGTTGGATCAGAAGAAACTAAAGCAACTTCACATTGCTTTATTGCTAGGTGAAGTTGCTTAAGATGGCTGTACTTAGGCTCTTGGACCAACCCTGCATCATCGAAAAAACCGTGTTCTGTAAAATGTAAAAGAGAAACAACGTTTTCTACAACTGTAAGAGAAACTGTTACCGTATTCATCGATGGGCGCATCATAATCATAACTAGTGGTGATAAATGGACCTCCTGCTGTACGTCCAAAGTTTGTTCCTCCGTGATACTATCACATAACCACACATCAAGAATCAGGGTGAAACCGAAACATCGAAACAGATTTTCGTAAATGTTTGTGTAAAGACATTATTACCATGTAGTAATTTATATACGATCCACCCTTTTGTATGAAACGAGCTACTCCAAATGCTAAATCTTCTACAGGTCTTTTTGGAATGGTTCCACCAAACTCTGTGAACCTAAACAAACACAATCAGTAAACATTTCATATCTCTTACCAAAAGATAACATTTTTACAAATAAAGTATTCATTTTTACCAGCCACTCCATGCTTCTGTCCACATAGTTGGCTTATATGGTTTATTAGGAGTAAAATAATCACAGTAGAAACCATTGCAAGCGTTTATCTACACAAATTCAAGAATCATTAGAAAAACATAGTCTTATAAACCACAAAAGATTAAAAGATTTGTCTCACAATTGGGTCAGGTGCATCATCTTCTTTACACATCACCCATGGGACTCCAGTGTTTAAACCAACAGCCATTTTCGCAGCCCAATTAACGTACGAATGACCAGCTGATCCAAGCCTGTTAAGCTCTGGTCCAAACTCATTCTCAATCTAACATTTTAAAAAGATCAAACCTTTTTAACATAATATATCTTTCAAATGATCAAATCAATTCCTAAATAAGTTATAATACCTGAGATAAGATGATAGGTCCACCTTGTGAAGCAAAGAATCTATGATCTTTCATCATTTGAACAATCTTCTGTGTAAAACCTTGCATAGCAGCCTTAACAGTAAACACATACATACTATGTTAATAATGTTACAATATGATAATAATATCCAAAATTGAATAGAACAAAAACAAAAACATCATTGAATTACCTTGAAAGGTTCATTGTCTGTTCTGAAACTAATCCCATCTACATACTTCAACCAAACAGGAAACCCTCTTCACAAAAAAAAAAAAAAAAAAAAAAAACACACACAATTTTCAAGAATTCAAAATTCAAAAAAATTACATTTTGAAAATAGGAAATTCATTTATTGAACATTTACCCAAAATTCCATTCTGCACAAATGTAAGGACCAATTCTGAGATGAACATAAAGCCCCACTTCCTGAATCGTCTTTATGAATCGTACCAAGTCGTATCTTCCTTCGAAATTGTACTGCAAAACAAAACCCCACCAATTTCACTTTTACTTACTCAATCAAACATTAATGAGATTTTAACAAGAAGAAGAAGAAGAAGAATTGTATACAGTTCCAGGAGAAGGTTCATGACCATTCCAGAAAACATAAGTATCAATAACATCCAAGCCTCCATCTTTAGCTTTCTTTATAAGATCTTCCCACATCTAATAAAACCCAAAAATACAGATTCAAATCAACAACTCAAGAGTTTTACTAAGAAAGATTTGATCTTTTTACCTCAGGGGTGCTTCTTGGGTAGTGAATGGAACCAGAGAGGAGGATTCGACGGTGGCCATTAACGATGATTGCTTTCTTATCGTAGGTTACACTACACTGGATCATAGAAGATCCAATTAGCAACGTTGTTAATAAGAAAGCTAGGATCTTGGAGAGAACTATCATTTTTGTGTGTTTTGGAACAAATGTGAGAGGGAAATTGAATCTTTCAAAAAAAAAAAAAAGAATGAAAGATTAGAAGAGAAGCGAAAACACAGTGTAAATAAAATGCGTCTTTGGTTTGATTAATATATATATATATATATATATATATATCTCTGGTTTCGTCGCCCACTCTCAATTTTATTAAACCAAAGACCCTTTTTTTTTTGGTAGTGAATTAGTTGAAAATAAAAATGAATTATTGGGGCTTTCACAATAATTTAAACTAATCTGTATTATTTTATTTGCATTAACTTACAAATAGAAAATGCAGAGAAAATGAACATATGAAAATGTTTATTTTTAGTATTGCGAAAGCAAAGTTTTGATTTTTGTTTTCTACAGATTTTTTAGTCTAATTATTTTAGTTAGTGTGATCGATCATCTTACTAAAAGTGGGATTTAAATTTGATAATGTGTGTGAATTATAAATGATACATGATATAGCTTTCTTATTTTATTGATTGAATTAATTGTGATGACAGAAACAAGAGACAAAAGTTAAGATCTTTGAACTGTTCCACATTGAAGGCCCTAGGCGAAAAAAGAGCATCAACGTCACATCAACCATTTATGGAATTAAGATATTTGGACTAAACTATTGAAAAACCAAATTATCATTTTTATGGAACGGATAATCAGCTGAGGTTTTAATCAACTTTTTTGTAAAAACGGATCGCAGTTATTTTGTAATAATTTGTTTTTTACCTTTTTCCGTCTCTATTACTACAAACAATAATTATAAATGGTAAAAAAAAATGGTTTAATCTACAAATAATTTTATTTGTCTCATGCATCCATTTAAAATCATAATAAATGTTAATTAATATTACAGCATTTAAAGTTAACAATAGAAGAGATAAAACATAATTAAATAATCGTGAATAATACAACAAATATATTTAGAAGTGGAGACATTACCTTGAAGACTGCGAGACCCCAAGAACTTATTCGACCTTTGTATTTTATCGATCGTTTGTTTTAAAATATAAAGTTTTGATGAAAAAATAAAAGAAAACTTGCAAGGACTTAACACATGTAATCGACTATACACATGTGCAGTAGTGAATGAGAGATTAGCATTCCAATTTTCATTTTAATTTATTTTTAACCAAACGAAACTGAACCATAGCATGATCATTGAGCAAGGACCAATTGTAACACCCATGTTGCGGGAATAGAATTTCGAGGGTTATGTTATCGGAATTAAAGAGTGAAATGGTTTAATTCCAATTTTTTTGGGTTTGGAAGTTGGTTATTGAGTTACTATTCAACCAAAGAAAAAAAATTAATTATTCCTGATTTAATTTAAATGAACCGGCTAACCCTAATCCTATTTAAAGATGAATTAGGAGAAACCCTAGTTTCTTTTCTAAGGATTTTCGTGGCCTCTTATAGAGGAGAGAAGAGGCTGAGCTTTGGTTGTGCTGAAAAAGAAGCTTGCACATGAAGGAGATGTAGACAAATCTGACATGTTGTAGTAGAACAGAGGTTAGACCTAACAGATCGTTTTTAAAGGTAACGAAAATTTATGGAGTTGTAGCTAAGTTTTAGATCTAGATTTAGCAATTTGCAGAGTTGAATTTAAGTTATTATTCTAAAAGTTATTCGCGTTTTCGTGAGATTCTCTGTTTCAGACGCGATTTGGACCAATTTGGATTCAAAGAGAGATCGCGAGTTCATCTATGGACGGATCATCACGAAATTTTGAGGATACCTTCAGGACATCTAGGTGTTGAGTTTTAACGGTGCAGATTGGTTTTGGACGGTTGTGGTTTAAGTTGCTAGCTGTTAGTTGATGTCGGGAGAGTGCAGAGGAGTTGCAGAGAGTTTTTGGAAGTTTTGCTTTTGGCTAAGGTGAATACAGTACCGTGGTCGGACTGGACTTACGAAAATTTTTCGGTCTAATTTTGTGTGTTAGGATTTATTTCGTGTTGCGTGTTGTTTGTTGAATTTAATTAAATTGGTGAATTTAAATTAAATTGCTGAATTTAATTGTTGTTTGTTGAATTTAATTAAATTGGTGAATTTAATTAAATTTCTGAATTTAATTATTGTTTGTTGAATTTAATTAAATAGGTGAATTTAATTAAATTGCTGAATTTAATCTTGGGTTGTTAAATTTAATTAAATGGTTGAATTTAATTAAATTGCTGAAATAAATTATATTGCTGAATTTAATTATTGTTGCTGAATTTAATTAATTGTTAAAATTAATTAAGTTGTTGAATTTAACTAAATTACTGGAATTAGTGGCTATTGGTTAAAATTAATTAATTATCGATTTTAATTAATTACTGGGTTGTTGCTTTGTTGTTGGTTGAATCCCGAGCATATTATTATGCCGGGAACATTTATGTAATCGTCTTTCTATAATTGACCTAGTAGACGGCTTGATCGCCTCCTCAGAATTTATTAAATATCGCTCTTTATTCGTAATTGCGGTAAAAATAAGATATCTTAAGTGAACTCGTGAATCGGTTGAGAAGCGGATGACATACCGGGGAGGTTTATTGGCTGTTTTAATTACTTAAGATTGTTGTGCGGTTGAACTATTAGATTGTTAGATTTTAATTGCGAATTAATTGGTTAATAATTAATTGTGATTTAATTTGCTGGTTAAAATTAGCTGTTAATTGAATAATATCGCTGGAGTTTTTTTATTATTTATGGGAATAATAAATGTTGTTTAAAAAAAAAACGGATCGGGGCGTTTCACCATTGCTATATTTTGTAAAAATATCTCTAACAATTATATCGATGTTGATGACTAATTAAACTGGCTATACCCACACAGGCTAATTTAAAGTCGATGAGGTAATGAATTAGGTTTGATGTTGAAATGATCATTTATAATAACTTAATAGGAATCGGACCATAGCAACATGTGCGAGCGATAACGACAAGAAAAAGAAGAAGAAGAAAAAGCATATGAAGGTTTTGATGGGCTCCATTACATGTGATTGTGATCCAGATTTACATCTCTTTCTTCCTAAATAATCTTTTAAAAGATACTTACATAATATTGTTCATCCATATCATTTAAAATTTTTATTTTGGGGTCGTGGACGACAGTATACTTTGGTCTCAATTCATGTCCATAATGTTTGTGGTAAAGTACAATTCATGTCCGTATGCTTTGATTTCACTCCACCTCCATCCAAAAAATGATTAAAACTTAGCTTCCACGAGGTATTTGAACATGTGCCCATCATCTTCTAGTAATCTTATTTCCTATAAAAAATTTTGGAACGATGATTTCTTTAAGAAAATATGGTGTCATTCTATAACAATTTTTCTGTGTTTTATTTATTTAAATAAATAACTATAATTACTTTCGTTTACCAAATAATCTATTTCATAGTATTAATAATTTATTTCAAAAAAAAAACTATTCCATAGTATTAATCTTTTCTTTTTTCTTTTTTTCAATTCCACAGCATTAAATTCTGTAGCTATTTTGAAATCCACAACCCTGCGGCATGTTTTGAAATCTATAGCTATTCTATAAATTCTATGATAGCTTGATTAAATATATATTTGTAATGTGTATATATAATCGTTGAAACAATGATAAACTACTAGACTATAATCAATAAGAAATATATAAATTTAACTTTGAATAACTGAAAACGTATAGACAATGCAACTTTCACAAGAATTGGATTCTCCAAAGTCCAAACATCAAGATTACGTAATTTTTGGAGTCATTTAGTCAGATTGACTCGAAGTCAATGTAGAGACCCTTGTTCACTAAATGACCAATTCCTAGTATCTTTTCTTTAAATAAGTGTTAGTGGATGCCTATAATAAATTGATATGTGGTCACCGGATATTTAAGATTGGATTTGAAATGATGATGGATTCATGATTATAAAGATAATCAATTAATTAGAGTAATCAATTAATTAGAGTAGAAAGATGCGCAGTGCACTAGTGGGGACTTTTGATTAGTTTGTTAATAACGAGGAACGAGATGCCGTTTAAGCGCCGTTTGTCGCTCTAATGAACAATTATGATACCAACGCAGACGCCGCTAGATCACCGTTCCGTTTACGTCGGTGCCCAGACGAAACGACATAAAACGTGTTCTGTGTTTTTAATTTCTTTGTATTTATGTTTTAGGGGTCAATTTTCGTGAACCTCACGCGTCCAGCTCATTTCTTTTAATCGCAATTAAAGGTTTAATACACATATGAACAATTGGTAGTTTTGTACAATCTGAGTTTGCTTTTTTTAACACACACCATAGCAAGTGAATAAAACAGTCTTGAGAAACAAACTCTTACTACTACTATACTCTTAAATCCACCAAATCAAGATCCAAAGCTTATGGGCTTCGAGGTTTCGGATCCTAACTGAACCCATTTGACAGCAACAGTTGTGCAACATTGACATTGATTAGTTTAAAAAGCAAAAGCTTCAAAATGGCAATGGTCTCTCATTTACTCATCAGCTTCATCTTCTACCTGACTTTGCTTCCCAAATTTCTTCAATGCCAACGAATATACCTCTTTCCTTCTCATTGATGTTCTTTCCACTACCGTTTTAACCGCCTGACAAAAGTTTGACGTTAGATCCAAAAACATTTAAGTTACATATCCATATCCAAGAACTGAACATGTGTATATAATGTATGTTTTACGCTTAGTAAGTTCTCATATCAAAATAGTTACCGTGGAAAGGCTATGTCCATCAGAGATCAGTCCTCTTAACTCTTCTTCAAGTTGAGACTCTGTTGGATTTTCAGCTTTGGTTTCTTCCTTTCCTTCAATCAAAAGAGTGATTTCTCCTTTTGGTTGACGAATCAGAAACTCTTGCTTGGCTTCGCCTAAGGAACCCCTCCAAAACTATACTAGGAGGTGATCTCTCTCCTCAGTGAGGTTATCATAAACCGTTTTTAAGTATGAACACATCATTGTATACAAGTGATAAAAGATGCTACCTCTTCGTGAAGCTTTGTAATCTCTCGAGCTATTACACATTGCCTACACCACATAAAATATATTTCAGGACCAGGCATTGATTAAAAGCTATCGCATTGATATCAATTCAGCAGATGTTAAGATAACTTGTTTGAAACATCCAAAAGAAATATATTATTAAACCTTGATTCACTGAAGTAAGGAATGGTTTCTTCAAGAAACTGTGACAACTTATGTGGGTGAACATAAAAGATTTGTGTTCTTGTCTCATTTGATGAAACCATTAGCCTCTCCTTCCTTGTTCCCGAATGCTTATGAAGAAACCCAACTGTAAAAATCAAGTCTTTGGGAAATTAAAAAACTTTATATATTTTCCAGTAAGCATCAGCTGAAAGAACAAAAAAAGAGTATATGGGAGAAGAAGTTACCGAATGTGAACTCATCAGTCTCCAAACCAGATGCAGAAAGAGCAGAAACAACAGCACAAGCCCCAGGGATTGGAATCACATCTATGTTCTCTTTCACACATATTTTAGCCTGAGCAAAGATTATAAAAATCAATGGATAGAAGCTAAAATGCAGAGAAAATGAAGCAATGTAACAGTTTTTGAACTCACAAGTTGAGTACCAGGATCACTAATTCCCGGTGTCCCTGCATCGCTAATAAGCGCAACAATCTCTCCTTGTTTCAATCGTGTCAACACCGCTTGCTCTCGATGCGCCTCATTGAACTTGTGATAACTAATCTACAAACCTTAAACCTCATAAATATCAAAACACAACAATGATAATAAAACAAAAAGCACTCAAAGAGACTTCTACTAATGCATATAGAAGCAACTTACAAGTTGAGCTTTAATATTATAATACTGAAGCAACTTCCCAGAGTGTCTTGTATCCTCAGATAGTATCACATTCGCAGATCTCAATACACGAATCGCACTACCATAGTCCCAAACAAACGAATATGAAATCAAAATATTCAAGATTTGAAATTTACTCAAAAAAGTTTGGAGGATTTGAGATGTTACCGTAAAGTGATATCTTCGAGATTTCCGATTGGAGTTCCGACGAGGTAGAGTCCAGGCTTGAGAGGACTCTGAAAGAAGCTAAATTTAGTTAGGAAAATGAATAGTTTCCAAAAACCCAAATCGAATTGATTCAAACAATAGAGATGAGAGTGAGTTTTACGCGTTTTGAATCATCCTTGGTAACAAAGTCGGTGAGCTCCGACGCCGAACAGAAAGAAACGACGGCGGTTCTGGAGATAATCGGTGAAAGGAAACGAATCGAAAGAGAGGAGGCACGAATTGAAGCATAAGGAAGACAAATTCTCACCATTCCCGCCATTCACCTGTTAGCTTCTTCTCTCTTCATCTCCTTGAAGATTTCTCTCTTAAACCTCCATTGTTCAGACCCCTAACCGAACCGAATCATTAACCTAACCGAACCGAACCGAACCAGAGTAAATTTAGGCTCGATTTATTTTGGTTCAATGTTCATCTCTTTTAAAGATTCAGAACTGTTCACTTCACATTTCCAATAGCAAAAGAGTGAAAAAGATGAGACAATAAGTTAAAATTTTAAATTTGTCCCGTTTTGACATTTTCAAAATGTCATCATTACATATATAAAAGCTTCTCTTAAATCTTTGGTGATGCATCAAGCTTTGTCGTCATGGAACCACCACCTCGTCTCCTTGGGAGACCTTCCATTCTTACAGTTCTTCACGTAACGGTCGTTATCCGCAGGGCGTTGCTGCGATGAGGCCGGAATGAAAACACATTAATACGTTTGTTACTGAGCTCATAAATTTGGAAAGAGGAAGAAGAAGGAACCTTTGCGGGTGAACTCGATAGCATCGAGAGAATGCTCATACAGACAGAACTCACTGTCATTGCTGGTGACCATGAGTCGTATAGAATATCTGCCAAATCAAACCACACATTTTTATATATTCTCACCAAAGGGATAAACCATATTGGATTGCTAAGTCATAACTAGTCGGAGAGTTGCATAATTTAAGATTTGAGTATGAGCTTATGATGATTTTGCTTAGAGTCTAACTCAGATGCAAAGAGAACAGAAACATTAGATACATCATAGTCAGACATTACACGTATGAAATAACGAATCCAATGAGAGCTTTTTATAAGAGGCTACTATGATTTGTCTAAAGACTCCACCAGCCTACAACAATCTAAAACAGACTGCAAAAAAGAAACTAAAAGTATAACACTTATCAATGATCATCAACATATCTTCAAACTCAGAAACTTTCACTCTCTCATTTCTCAAGAAAACTATGATATGTCGATACTATTCGAATTCTACATTACATATCCTAAAATTAACTTAGACAACGTCTAGCATCATTGCACATTAGCAGCAAATAAAATAAACTATGCAACTCTTGGGGCTAATAAAAGTCAGATAAAAACCATTGATGTGATCAAAACAACAGATAAGCATATGCAGACAAAAATCAATTCGCAATGAGATAGCGAAAATACCTAAACAAATATGTCCATTGCTGTAAATATGTGGATGTGATGGTGCCGGAGGAACAAAGACTACCTGCTCAATACAACAGAGAAAATAAAATCAGCCATACTCCTGCACAGTATCAAGAAACATACACAAAACTATAACTATAACAAAGATACACCAAAACCCCATAATAACAAAAACTTTTGACTCATTTAATATGAATTGAAACATAACAAAGCACCACCAACCATAATATCTAATTTACACAACCAAACACAAGAGTTGTTCTAAGTCATACTCCTCCACATCATTAAGAAACATTCACAAAACTATAACTAAAACTCCATCCAAAGATACAGCAAAAACCCAAAAAAGACAAAAACTTTGATTCAATTAGATAAACTGAATCATGATAAATCCATCACCAACCATAATATCCAATTTACATAACCAAACAAAAGAGTTTTTCTAAGTCATACTCTTCCACAGCATCAAGAAACATTACACAAAACTATAACTAAAACTCCATCCAAAGATACACCAAAAACCAAAAGACCAAAACTTTGATTGAATTAGTATAAACTAAATCATGATAAATCCATAACAAACCATAATATCTAATTTACACAACCAAATACAAAAGTTTAAGTCCTTAATCAAACCCATATCTTCAGATAAATAACATAAGGGAAATTTCAGATGACTTGCCTGAGGCGCTTCCATAGGGTAACGTTCAGGAAATTCAACCTGAAGCTGATAAGTCTCATTGGCATAAACCGTCCCCGGAGCTCCGGTAACATCGATTATCCATCTTAGATCACACAAAAACGAAATTACATAAAAGAAATAATGAAAAAGAGAGATTAAAGTTTCATACTTTTGAAGATTATCAGTAACTTTGTGACTAAATCCAGTAGGAGGATTTAATTGCCATTCTGAAAGCTCTTTCTGCAACCTATTACACGCGATCTTGCTTAAAGCCTACGCATAAAGAATAAACATATTTTTCAGATTTAATCATTAAAGGAGAGAGAGAGATATGAATTTGAAGACATGCGAGAAAAAGAGAGACCTTCCGTGAAGGAACGGAAGAGCTGGTCATGGCGGAGAGAGACGGTGAGAAGGAAAGAGAGAATTTTGCTGTCTTGCCTCCTCCTTTACACTTTTATTTACTTTTATTTTATTTTTATGGCATGGAGGATCATTTACAATTCGATATATTGAAAATTATTCTCTTTGGAAATTGATTATATTTGTTGACAAAAAAAAATTATTTTTTTTTTAATTCCACATGTTATGTATGGAAATTATTTAGATACTGAGGTTTAGTTTTTTCTTTATTACAACTAGACAACGATTTAAGGTGTGTGTTTCTCATATTCTAAATTTCTAATGATTTAAAAAAATATATACTATATTATATAATAAAATGATGAAATTTGTTTAAGCATAATCCATAATTATGTGAATATTAAAGCAAAATAAAAAAATATAGTTGATCCAATATTAATTTTAAAACTTAAATGACTTATTAAGAATAAATAAAAGAATGAAGTATTGGTGAGTTAAAAAAATTACAAACATAACTTTTCACATGTTTTGAGTAAAACTTTACTCAAAACAACCGTATGCACTTGTTATGTACATCACCATTCTCATCATCATTTGGTGTCTTATCCTTGTAAATACCCAAACATACAAAACCAATGCACTTGTTATGTACATCACCATTCACATCATCATTTGGTGTCTTATCCTTGTAAATACGCAAACATACAAAATCAAAACAACACGATCTTTATTGAGAATGTGATGGTAAATGTTTGAATCAAGACCATATTTATGTGGATGTCTATTGCCTAACCAAAATAATTGCTAAGTTAAAAATTTCAACCACCATCAATACTAATATATTTACTAATAAATAATAGGAAACAAATTATGCATGCTTGGTTTTGAAAAATAGATAAGGAATTATGTCAATCTAATGTTTTATAATCTTGGGGTTGATATATATATGTAGATAAAAATATGGGGTTTTTTCAATTATATTACCTTTTTTTTGTTTTATTAAAATCAATAAACTTATGAGCTAATACTAGTAAAATAGAATGCATAATTGTAAAACTTCTTCTCTCTTTTTTTTGTTACTTGTTGGTGCTGGATCTCACCCTAAAGATCGAACCGTTTTTAAATTCTCCTCAAATCATCGATTCTTTTCCAATTCTCTTCAAATCATCGATTCATATGATTATAATGTTACATCAAAGTGTGGGATCAGCTAGTCTTATTATGTATGGTTATCCAAATGATTTCATATGTATAATTATTCAACAACCTTTTCGAATTATCAAAATCCGGTTTTGCAGTCTACCAGTTATTAAAACAAAAACAAATTCTCTAATGATAGGGATCAACCTATGACTAAATCTAATTAATATTAAGTAATTTTGAATACATTATGTACTATATAACTAACTATGTGATGTATGTTGTTGTACAATGAGATTTAATTATCACGACGTCAGATATTCCGAGCAAATTGTGTGACACTTGTGAGGAAACTAATAAGATGCTACTGCAAGAACACCAAAGCGGATGGATGGGATGGCCAATTTTTTTAAGAAAAAAAAATGATATGATGCATATATCGGAATGTAACAAATATACTATTATTTTTTCTGTTGAAATTATAATATTGCTGAGTTTCGTTCTAAATGAATATTGACGATTAATAGTTTTTTATTTTTTGATTTTTTTTGTAAATGATAAATGGATGAATAATATATTTAATAATTTTGAAGATTAATAATTTTTTGCTCATCAATATTACAATTATTCAGATTTTATAGATCGAATCGAAGCACATAATGGATTAGAAGGGATACCTACAAAATACTATATTGTGTCTAACCTTATACCGCAAGTTTTATGATTTGAAACGCTATTTTATATTGTTAGATTTTACTAGTTTTGATAGGTAATCTAATTGGAAGTAGTGCACACCCTTTCGCCGCATATGTAACCAATTAACCAGACCTTTCAATAAATAAAATCCAAAACGATGAAAGAAATTGGTTACAGCTGATTTTTTTTCTGGAATCCACTTGACTTCAACTTCTTAACTCTATATATAGTTTAAGAAAGTATTTATCTACTCTAAAAGAAAACAAAATGATTACCTATTTAAGCAAATAACTTGAATGATTAGGAGCTAAAGGGAAACACTTCCTAAATCTTTGGATAGAATCTTATTAGGTAACGTTTACCAAAAAAACATTTATGGCAATTGGGTTCCACATCATTGAATCCCAAGTTCCCAACTAACATCAACCAATAATGTCGGTCTATTTACAACACTTGAATTCCTCTATATCTCTCTCGTCATCACAAAATTCTAACCATAACTATGGAAGAAGAACAAGTAAGAGTGATTAAGATAACAGTTATTGGAGTAATCACATGGGGTTTAGCTTTCATTCTCACCAGAAGAATCTTCTCAAGCTACTCCTTTGGCTTCATAAATCGTCTTCTCTCCACAGCTCATGCGACAATAGCTGTCACTTTAGCAACTCTCTCAGTTCAAGATTGGTCTTGTCCTGTTTGTCCTCGCGCTTCTAAGCCATCTCAGAAACAGGTGATATATGCTTAGCTTAATTAACATATTAATTTTCTTAATCACTAAGTTTTGCTTATTGTAACCAAATTGAGATGGAAAAATTCAAGCAGATGGACGTTATGGCGTTTTCATTGTCGTACATGATCTATGATCTCATATGTTGTCAGTTCGATCAAACGTTCAGTGTTGATAATGCTGTTCATCATTTTGTCAGCATTCTTGGTTTTATAGCTGGACTTGCATACCAAAAGGTACTAATTGTTCTTTTAGAATTTAAACTTTATTTTATCCAGGCCGAGGCCAAGCCAAGCAAGTAACTACTTGCGGCCTTAATATTTATAAGATAATTTTCGGCCCTTAATTCATGTTAAGTTGCGTTTTGTGTTCTCATTATAGATTTATGATAATATTTCTAGTTATATATATATCCTTATTACTTTTTTAATGTGTTGAACAATGAAAAAATTATGTAGTTTACTAAGAATAAAATAGAAAATTTAATTGTTTGATAAAACTTTAAAAACATAAGACCATTAGATATATGAGATTTTAGATTATTAATTTTTGATATCATTTATTATAATTGGAAGTCTGGCTCTGAGATCGTGGCAACACTATGGATAGCAGAGGTATCGAGTCCTTTTTTCCACCTCAGGGAGATTCTCAAAGAGATTGGATACAAAGACACCAACCTCAATCTAGCCGCCGATGTGAGTATATTATATTAATACAGATATTTGAAATCACTTTTTTCTTTGTGTGAACTTTTAACACTTTCTAAACGGATAAATATTACTAAAAATTAACAAAAATAAACAAAAGAATTTAACAAAGATTTGATCAAGTTTTTAAAAGTAGATTCATAGTTAAAAGACTGAAAACAAAACGATTGTATTCTTTTAGAAAATCGAATACATGTTTAGATGTAACTTCTACACAATCATGAAAAATACTAAAATAAAATAGTGCAAATATTTTAAGTTGGGATCTAATTTTTCTTTTTGGTAACCGAGATAGACCATAAATTGAAACCTACACTAATCTTATTTACGTAGAAAGATAAGTACTCTTGTCACTTAAGACTTTTATAGACTTATAGTGGTCTGATTAATTTATGTGTCTATTATTCTTATTTTACGTTTTAATTTCACTGATTGGCAACTTTCAATTGCAATAGTTAAATATATTATATATGGCTAATAGTTAAAGATTTCTTAGTTAAGATCCTCTTGTAAAACTAAATTCTACTTCTCCACCTGGTTTGTTAGCATTTTTGTCTTTTGTTTTTTCGTAATGTTTTATTGATAAGAGTTTAAATTTATTTTATTTTGTATGAAACTTCTAAAAACCTAAGCACAACCCTGTTTTATAATTGACTGATGATAGGTATGTTTTGCTACTATTTTCACATTGGCGAGAATTGTGTGTGGACCATTTCTCGTCTACGTTAGTCTATCAGCTAATAATCCCATCTTCATCAAGGTATTATCTTTCCCAACTACCAAGAAATTATATTAGTTTCATTTTTTTTATATAATGTACTTGTCAAATGTCAAACAAGGTATTAAGATATTGATATATTACATATTTCGTCTTGGTCTTTAACTAGTTGCATATTAACATGTGGGTGTTTTCGAACACAACTATATTGTTCCCCCAACCAAAATAGAGCTTTTACTCGCAAGAAAAGATATATATATATATATATTATTTATATTATTATCTTAATATGTCACGAATTTTAAATAGAATATGATCATTTAATGATAAGTTCTTTTACATTCTTACAGGCAATGGGGTCAGGATTACAGCTCGTGAGCATATTTTGGTTCTATAAAATCGTCGGGATGATGAGATATAAACTTTTTAAGAAACCAAAGTCAAACAAAAAATCTACTTAGTTAGATATATATATATATATATATATATATATATATATATAAAATTGATTCAATCCAATTCTTATCTTTCATATTTCTCATTTACCTACTTTATCAAAATGTATTAAACATAAAAAAAAGGATAAACAAAATTTTTTTACAAACTTAAACTATAAGAATAAATAAAATATATGATAATTCAAACTTGTTCATTTGTTTATTATAAAAGCTAGTAGAAGTTTGCCTTGATTTTTGCAAATGCATAAATACTGTTTGGAAAACATGATAACATATATGTTAGTTGAAGTAAGAGCAACTCCATCAGTAAGAACTCTCTTTGGGTCTCTCAAAATTATTTATGTTAATAATTTTAATATATTTTAATTGTTTGAAAGGTTTAACTAATTAAAACTTAACAATAGTCTCTCAAATTTTTTGTTGGATATCTCAAAAGAGAAACGGTTCTCCCTCTCTTACCTACTATTTCACTATTTTTTATTTTATTTATTGTGAAAAACTCTTTAAGAGATTCTTGATGAGGTTATCCTAAAGACTTAATTTTAGGTACACTTTCGACTTTAAATATATTAAAAAACAGTGGTGACCTAGTGATAGTACACATAGGTTAGTTCTGTTTGTGGTTCAATCCCTCTTTAAAACAAAGATATATTTTTTAAATCCGAATGGATCAAAAAATTTGGAACTATGCGGTTTATCAAAAAAAAAGCTATGGAATTAATTTATGTTTACATAGTTAATTTATAGGGAACATTTATTTTCAAATATGATCTCCTGGAAAGGGTTTTTAAAATAATAGAGGGTCCTGTTTAAAAATAAAATTTTAAAGAAATATACTTTTTGCAGTTTTCTCTGATTTGTAAGCATGTATTGTCAAACCTTTTTCTCTCTGAATTTTTTTCAAACATTGTTTAACATGTTATGTATATATAGTTAGATTAGTTGTAATGGCCCGATCGTCACCGTTCAGGTACCCCAAAATGGACAAGTTTTGGGACAAGTTTTATTCTATTGGTGAAGATGCAAAGCCATTGGGACATATAGTTAGGCAAAAGTTATCAAATCTGCAGGAAGCAGAGATCCAAAATGCTTTTGAAGCATTCAATAAAAAGAACGAGGACATGGTGGAGATGATTACCAAGCTACATGAGGAATTTTGAAACGACCGCACTTAATTTTTTTATACTAATATTTATCATTCCATAAACGTTAAACATTCATAATACAATCCTGCAAATACACTTACAAACCCGAGGTAAGACTCGCACGTAACCACAAAACTATCAGTTTTAACAACACAACGGAAATGACAAAAACAGAAAAACTACGAGTCATAATCATCCTCCCCTCATCGCCTTCGATTCCACGATCACGCCTTATCTTTACCCGCATCGACAAAAGAGATGCATCAATATTTGGTAAACCATACGCTAAGTGAAACGATCCTCCCATCAACATGTTATAAGAAAGCATCCAAACAAACATACAATGCAAACAATTCACAACCACAAGAAAAACACAAGTCACAGAACGAGGGATCGATCCAAACATCTTACGGCTAAAACACCACAGACTGGATCGATCGATCTGCTGGTGAATCGATCGATCCACCCTGTATGCCCAAAGCTGACAATTGCTCTTGCCTCTTGTCACATTAAGGCAACCAACCCCCCGTAACTACACAACTTGAAACCCCCAACACAAAGGCAATAATCACAGCCCTAACAACAGGTTAAACAAGTAATAAAACTCATGGATTCTACAAGGACCCAACTCAACACATACACATCACACAACAAGCAAACACAATGCTTACATAACCTATGGTCCCGTACTCACCTTGAAAACAAAGATGATTTTTGAACCAAAAACAACAATCCTCCAACCATCAGTGACTTCCAACTTGCCAACAGTAGCTCAACTCACCCGTCCACTTTCAAATCACACCGTTAAATCTTTCCCTAGATGTCCTGAAGCTACCTAAAAAATTTCGTGACGATCCGACAGAAGGTTCACTCGCGATCTCTCTTTGAATACATGCTGGTCCAAATCGCGTCTTTGCCACGATTTTCTAGGTCAAATCTCTTCTCTACCAGACTCTGACAGTTCTGTCTCTCCCTCCCTTTACCAAAACTTTAGCCTCTCCCTCTTCCACTCAAAGCTCCTCTAGCTTTAAACTCTCTCTCTAATCCCACACTTCTATCAAGCAATCTTCTCTTTTTCTAAGCTCAATCCAAGCTTCAATTTAAGCTTAAACCCCAATTACACTCCTTACACACCAAAGAACCAAGCTAAACCTCTTCTTTCTCTTCTTCTCTTGAGCTCACAAGCTCTCTCTTTCTCTCTTAAAAGTGGCGACAAGGAGAAAGAAGAAGAAGCAAAGATGGTTTTGACTTATGGAGAAAAATATCTCCAATCTTGAAATTTACCAAATAGATCTTTCAACTTCCACCTTCTTTACGAATCAAGACCAAACTTTTGATTCAACTTAAAACTCACTCTAATTAACCCAAAATAATTATTCCACCCCCAATTAATTATTCTCCTTGGATTAATTCTGGATAATTAATTCATCAGAACCCGAAATAATTTAAATTCCGGAACACGTGCGTTACAAATTTGAAAGTTCTCGTGATCCTAGGAGTATGGAACTTACTTTGCTTTCCAAGAAGGTTGATTCTCTTTACAAAGAGTTAAAGCCACACGCACATACCGTTAGAAAAATGGAAACAGAGTTCGAGGACACTGTTGAAGCATTCAAAAAAAAGAACAAGGAGAATGTCACCATGCTACATGAGGAACTTCAAGGTTCTTCTTATCTCGTGAGGAAAGAATTTACTTATGTTTGGGAAAATTTGATTGTATTGCTGAATAGCTAAAGCTACTGGGACTTACATTTAGGCAAAAGGAAATATAGTACGAGGAAGCTGTTGAAGCATTCTATGAAAAAAACAAGGAGAACTTGGAGCTGAGTTGGAGCTGATCACTAAGCTATATGAGGAAATTCAAAGTTTTGCTGATCCCAGTAAGATGGAACTTAATTTGGTTCAGAAGAAGGTTAATTCTCTTAATAAGGAGTTGAAACCATTGGCTAACACATTTAGGGAAAAGAAAACAGAGTACAAGGACGCTCTTAATTGAAGCATTCAATGAAAATAACAAAAAGAAGGTGGAGCTGACTGATCACTAACCTTTGGGAGGAACTTAAACGTTTTGATGATCCCATGAGGTTTTTTCAGGTTAAGTTTTTGGTGGAGTATTTTTCTTGGAGACTATTGAAGCCTAGTCTTCTCAATTTAGTATTAAGTAGACAAGCTTTTGTTTGCTGGGCAATCTCAATGATAAGGCAGCTTGAAGCGCAATATAAATTGACTAATGAAGATCTACTTGACGACTTTGCATTGTCAATCCAGGAGTTCATTGACATAATGCCAAGAGGTTATGTAAGTGTTGCATGTGGTGGACTTCTGAATAAGGCTGGGTTTTATGCTTTGGGAGGGACTCTTCAGAAGTGAGGAACTGTTGAAGAACGTCATAACCGTTTGACGTATGGGATTAGCCAGATGTCAAAAAGAGGAACTAGATTCTTCCCTAGATAGACACCAAGTATAGTGGTTAGGCGCTAATATGATCACATTGAAGCTGAAGAATTTGAAGCCCTTCTAATATTGCAGCTCCACAAAGGACATGTGGCTGTCACAGTGATAGTTGCTTCAAGTTTCAGAGACTTGGATGGAAATAATATGTATTTGCCTCACGTAGATGATATTGAGAGGATGGATCACCTCTGTTACGGTTAACATAATATGGTACTGATGAATTTGGTCGAAATTATTGGGAGGGGCAAGATTCATTCGTTTGGAATCAGATGAGGAGTTGAAGATTTTATTCGTAGTGTAAGATTAGAACACTTGGTTTCTGATTTTTGGGAGATTGAGAATAAGGTTCTTCGGATTTCAGAGAGCGTGAATAAATACTTTGAGGGTGATGGGATTGCTGACTTTTGACGATTTCGATACTGTTTTAGCCACCAAAACCCAGATTCTTAAAGCTCATTTTTGGTATTTTAGGAATTCTCAATGGGACAGATTTTATTGAAATGTGGAAAAAGTTATCAAAATACTAAAAAAGATTAATAATGTTTGCATGGCCTGCACTTAACGTAATAAAAAAACCTTGAAAACAGAATTTGTTAAGCTCTGAAATGTTGTCGGAGCATTAGTCAGTCTAAGTGGCATTACTAAATGTTCATAATGCCTACTATGGGTTTTGATTGTTTTCTTGTAAATGTCAATTAGATCCATGCTCACCTAAAGATACACTGCTCTTAAGTCAATCATTGAGTAAGCCTTAGATCCTCTCGATTCATCCATTAAATCATCAATCAAATTAATTAGAAACATGTCATTCACAGTCATTCCATTTAATCTTTTATGACACACACAACCTCCATCCATCCTTTTTTTTTTAAACCAAAACCACTGGAAAAAATTAAGGGCCGAAACTTGTTTGAATTGTTCCAGTAGAAAGCAAATTTCATGATTGACTGAAAACAAAACGATTGTATTATTTTAGAAAATCGATTACATGATTAGATGTAAGTTCTACACAATCATGAGAAATACTAAAATAAAATAGTTCAAATATTTTAGGGAAATTTGGTTAAAGGCATCTAGCTTCGACTTTGTCCATCTATACCTTTTTTTTATAAATTGTCATTTTTTTTTCCAAAACTGCTCATAGCAATAGAAAACCACAAATTTTTAAAAAAAAAAACTATCAAAACATGTTCATAAACAATAAAAAAAAAAGATTTAAAGAATAAAGTTTTTAATTTTAGGCAGTTTTAAGTAGGTTTTTAACTTGATGAAATATGTTTTAAAAGGTTTAGAATATGTATTCCGAGAGTTAGAATACGTATTCTAGCACTTGTACATCTTCTGAAAAAATTAGATTATGTATTCTAGCATTTGTTCATATTTTAAAAAATTTAGAATAGAGATTTCAGAATACATATTCCAAATATTTTAGAATTCACATTCTACAAAATTTAGAATATACATTATAGCATTTGTACAAGTTCTAAAATATTATAATATATATTCTAGGAATCTATAAAATGTAGAATACACATTCTAGTAATTATACATGTTCTAAAACATTTAGATTATGTATTCTAGTAAAATTAGAATACACATTATGATTTTTTTTAAAAATTTGTTAGAGATAGAAACTGAATCTAAAATTAAGGAAACTTAATATTTTTTAAAAAAATATGGATTTTTGTAATATATTTCGAAAAATTTATATATATTTAATAATCATTTATTTCTCAATAAATATTTTGTTTATTTAAAAAAAAAATATATTTTTAATTATCGATGAAGAAAGTATGTATGTTTTATTTTTTATTTTTTTCTTTATTGATTTATTTTGGGAAATAAAGTTTAGGTTTTAAATAAATATAAATATGTATATATATTATTTGTATTTAAAAAGGTAAAACTCTATTTGAGATAGAAGTTTTGAAATTTGTTAATTTTGAGAATTAAAGGTATAATAGAGTTTCTATAGTTCAAAAAGTATATTTTACCAAAGTTGACAAAAAAAGATATAGATGGTCAAATTTGATCAAAAATTTCATATTTTAACAAATTCCCCAATATTTTTAGTTGGGGTCTAATTTTTCTTTTTGGTAAATGGAAACATACACTAATCTTTATTTACCTAGAAAGTTGAGTACTCTTGTCACTTAAGACTTTTATAGTGGTCTGATTAATTTGTGTGTCTATTATTCTTATTTTATGTTTTAATTTCATTGATTGGCAACTTTCAGTTGCAATTGTTAAATATATGACTAATAGTTGAAGATTTCTTTGTTAAGGTCTTCTTGTAAAACCAAATTCTACTTCTCTGGTTTATTAGATTTTTTGTCTTTTGTTTTTCATAATGTTTTATGAATTAAGTTAAAATTTTATTTTAATTTGTATGATGCAAGCAGTTTAATCTGTTTAAATGTTTATTTAACCCTTTCAAACATTTCTTCGTTTATCAGAAAACACTTGAATAGCTAATATCATCTTACATAATATCTTCCACAAATTTCATTCTCTCAGTTTTGTTACAGTTATATTTATGATCTATGAATTATTTAAGTATAGATAAATACACCAGAGCCATGTTTCAAGTATTTTAATATACTTTTAATCCTAAATTTTAGATATACTTGAAATTACTAAGATCATAACATAGGCTATTTTTCATGTTTGCGCTAGATGAAAGATACCCTTAAATTGTAGTTTATAACAAATGCTAATAATAGATAAACAAACTTTGTTCTTGTCTAGTTCTGTTGTCTGATGAGTAAAATATGTAATAATTAGAACACAACAATACCGAAAAGACACTTCTTTTCTTTATTAACAACCTAACAGATATATTTAATCAGTTTTACACGCAGTCAACAAGACTTATCACTGATCAATTCCTAACTAGGAATCTCTTAAAAAATCCTAACATATATGTTTAATCAGTTTTATACACAGTCACACGACTCGTCACTGACCAATTCCTAATTACCCAAACTCATATACACAGCAACAGTTATGCTTTACTCTTTGTTCACTCACCAAAAACCCTAACAACCTTTTTGCTTTAGAACTTGTGAATCTATGTTCTTGACGGCTGAACAAACCTAATGTCCAAGCATTGTATATATAGGCCAGCAACACACACGCTGTTCGACCTAACTTCCCTAAATCTAGATATCTCCGAATCTTTTATTTTTGATTCTACAATATCTTAACTGGTACACAAAGCAAACTCCGTTCCTCCAATAGCAGCTCACCACGTCATTTTTATTCTTGACTTGCTGCTTCACACGTCCGACAGTCTTATGTGTCACACATGCCATCCTTGTTGATCCAACATCTTTATGCTTTCACAATAGACTTGAGATTTGAAACTTTTATAAACTTAAAACTTCAAAATTTTGTGAGAACCTTAACTATGAAATTTATTAAGAGATTTATCCGGTGGTAAACACATAATTAGTTTCAAAAAATAATTTTTAGATATTAAACATTTATATTTATTAATTTTTAAAATTATATGAAGACAAAAGGTCTTTATTTAAAAAAATCTTAAACATTTACTAACTTAAAAATTGATAAACATGAATATGGCTTTTTTTGCAAATAATCCTATCAAATTTCCAAAAGACTTATAGGCCAAAACTCTCGAGATTTGTACCATATTAGGATTGCACAAACATAGAAGATTGTCATTTCTAAAGCAAGAATTTTTGTCAACTAAAATCTCAAAAAAAAAAAAAAAAAAAAAAACATTGAGAAACTGAAACGGAGTCATTAGCAATGTGCTTCAAACCGAACAACAGAGTTTTTCACTGCCCCCTTAGGCCCTCTCTTCTTCTCTGAGCTTGCTCTTTTTCTTACTCTTTCCCGAAATCTGCGTTATAGTGAGAGCTCGACTCAAGCTTCTTGGCCTCGCTCAGCTTTCTCACCGCCTATAACAACCAACAATTTGATAAGCAGAAAAGTCTGGGGTACAAATATATGAAAAATACAGAGCATTTCTCTTTTGTTTCTACCTTCATAAAGTCTTCATGGATTACATAGTCACGCTCCGCTCTAATTGCAAACATTCCAGCTTCAGTGCATATGTTACGCAGATCGGCACCATTGAAACCCTATGGAATTTATTTTGCGGATCTATTATTAATAGCAAAGACAAAACCACAACACATGGAGAATGGTATAACAAAAGAAACAAACCTCTCCAAGTTTCACGATAGCCTCATAATCTATTTCTCCATGCTTGGCAATACCAGATGCGTGGATCTTGAGGATTTCCATTCTTGATTGTTCATTTGGCAATGGGATTTCAATCTTTCTATCTAACCTTCCTGGACGGAGAAGTGCTGGATCAAGAACATCCGGCCTGTTGGTGGCCATTATCATTTTCACCTAATGATATTATCTCCCAAGTATCAGAAGATATTCCAATTGTACAAATAATTTTGAGACAAATAAATTTCATGAATGCAACGTAACACTCGTGATGAGATGAGATGATTTCATATTATAAGTGTGAAAACATAAGTTAGAAAACAAAAACATTTTGAACAATAGGTATCCCCCAACAAGTTTCACAGATCAGCTTATGAAATAACTTCACCACAGTTTAATGCACGTGTACTAATTTAAAAGTATAGGTCATACCTTTCCAAGTTGGTCAAACCCATCAAGCTGGTTGAGTAACTCCATAAGTGTTCTTTGAATTTCACGATCAGCACTTGTTCCTTCACTAAAACGACGCCCACCAATAGCATCGATTTCATCCATGAAAATGATACAAGGCTAGCCACCGGAGGAGAGTTAATAGTTTAGTCATGAATGTCAAATATAATGCCTATAAAGGTGTAAGACAAGAAGAAAAAGAGACTATACACTAGTTCAAGCTTAGTCCTACCTGGTGTTCACGAGCATAGTTAAACATTTCTCGAATCAACCTAGCACTTTCTCCAATGTACTTGTCTATGATTGCACTTGATACAACCTACACATAAGAGCCAAATGAAAAGAGATTATTTAGAACAAAAAAGGCATAATAGAATAGAACAAAAACCAAACTTTCAACAACAAAACCAAACCTTCAAGAAGTTGGCGTCGATGTTGCTGGCAATAGCCCTAGCTAGTAGAGTTTTTCCAGTACCAGGAGGTCCATAGAGAAGGACACCCTGGAACAAGAGGCAAAAAAGTTAGCATTCATGGAATTTGAAGTGCGCTTTAATTCTTTTATCAGTTCATACTCAAAAGGAATCACAAAGAGTGAAGCATAGGAAAAATTGTATAAGTACCTTAGGAGGTTTAATCCCTACCCTGAGGAAAAGCTCAGGATTCATAAGAGGAAGCTCAATAGATTCCCTGAGTTCTCTAATCTGATCACCTAAACCACCCACAGCCGAGTAACTAATGTTACCAGGATCTTCATGCAACATGTTATAAACAACAGGATCAACCTATCATCAAAAAGATTACACCACATTATAAAACCACTACAAAACAAGCACTACCAAAATCAAAACATACTTCACGAGGAAGAGCACGCATAATTGTAAGCGTAGTCATATCAAGAACAACTCGAGTTCCTGAAGTCAGCTTTTCCTTATCCACTTTGCTACGACAACCCACCACATAACGCGGACCGCTACTAGCCTTAACAATCACTAAAAGAAAGAAGAAAGATCCAAACTTTAGATAATAGAAACACAAAGTATAGTACTAGAAAAATCAAGTCTTTGATTCAAAAGATACAAAATTTACATCTTTCATTATCAAGAGGACGTAGTACTTCTCCAATAATCTGACCAACGCTTTGAAGAGACTTCAAATCATCTTCAGTTTTGTTGAATTCCTTTTTAGCTGCTCTTAAATTTTCTCTAGCTGTATAAGCAACAAGGACTCAGTTTTTATAATCTCAAATCAACTATATTAACAACTGAGCTCGACTTCAAAAATAGAAAAATCAATGGCACCAATTCAATTCAGAGCTCCTAAAACCCCCTAAAATCGTGTCATGCAAATTAAATTTTCCCTAGCTGTATAAGCAACAAGTCTGAGTTTTTATAATCTCAAATCAATTATAAGATATGAATTAAGCTTGAGATGGACTTGAAAAAGTACTAATCAAGTGAAGAATCCCTAGAATAGCGTCAAGCAGGTTAAAATTATTGAGATTTTTTGTAATGAGACGAAGACAACGAACCCTAGATTTGATTTGAAATCTTTCGAACTAAGCCCAGAAACAAAAGAGTAGGATTGGGGTAAGAGAATGAAGATGATATTTGAAATTGAACCTGTGCGGACACGAGATTCGAGTTCCTTGTGATGTAGGAGCTTCTTTCGGTAATCGGTGACCGCCGTAGTACGGCGTCTAGCAGCGTCGTCTCCGTCGCTCATCTTTTACAGATCTCAGGAACTATTGACGCAAGGGTCCTAAGCTATTTTATCAACCTTTTTTTTAATTTTAAAGTGAAAATATAATTCTAGTACTTTTCTTGAGCAATGGGTTTTGTTAAGTATCAGTTAGATATGAAAATAGGCTTTGGGGCCATGGACAATTTGGTCCAATATCAAAATTCAGATGCAAAACAAATAATCAAAATTTATTGGTAAAAATGGAAATATATATCGTCAATGTATATATTTATATAAGGTTGAGTTTGACACGTGTTAAAATTATAATTACTATGATCATTACATATATCTTAATAGATGAGATTTTGACATGTGTACAAAAATACAGTAAAATATCTATAAATTAATAATGTTGGGACTATGATATTTTATTAATTTATAGTAATATTAATTTGTAGTATAGAATAATATTTATTATTTTATAGAGAGTTTTGTTAAAAAATAAAAATATATAAATTAAAACAATTTGATCTAAATAAAATTAATGTTTTGGATGTTATAAATTTTAATACTTTAAGACAAATTTTAATAGTTTAAGACTTGTAAGTTAAAATTTAAAAGAAAAATTAAATTATTTTTTATAATAAACAACAAAGATTATAGATGAATTCACTTATATGAATGATTAACATAAATTTCAATTTATGATTAATGATTAATAATTTTAATTATTGTATTTAAGCAGCTTATACTATTCAAATAATGCATGTTTAGAATTTAAAAACTTATAGAAAAATTTGCTTATTTTTATGAAATATTTATATATGTTACAACAATAAGATAGTTAAAAATACAATTGAATATTTTCTTATATAAGAAAAGTTAGTTAGTGATGAGTTTTAACATAAATTCATTAAAAATTACTAAAAGTATATTATCTTTATATATATATATATATATAAATTATGCAAATTACATGATTATTAATGGGACAGTATATTTACATAGAGATTTAAAAAATATATTATCTAATTATCTTATCAAATTTTGTTTACTTTTATAGTGTTTATTAATTAATTGAGTATTAATTTATAGAGGTTCTACTGTATTATGTTATTTTTGTTTTCCTTAATAAAAAAAAAACCAATGGAAATTAAATATTAAAATAGATAATTATTTATCCTCTAATTTTCTAATATAGATTAAACTTTTCTTATAGCTTTTTATAATATTTAAGCTCCAATAATTTTTTAATCATACACTTCTAATTATTTAAACAAAAATATTGATTATCAGGATTACAGATTTACGAGAACTCGACACGTGTCAAAGTTATAATTAGCAGGATCACACGACATGTGTCTCTGAATCGATTAGATCCTACACACATGCATATAAAAATATTGGGTTATTTTTGTTTTCTTTAATTGGAAAAGTAAAACACCCAAAAACAAAATTAAAAAAATAAAATTTATACTTTTTACTTTCCATTTTTCTAATAGAAGTTACATTTATTATTTCGATAAAATTTAAACTTTTTATTTCAAATTTAGATGTTTAGATTTTTATATTAGTTAAGCTCAAATATTTTTTTTATCACATGTTTCTAATTATTTGAAAATATTTAAATGGAATAATTATGAACATATTTAGTCTAGAGACAAAGAAATAGCAAAAGGGGCTTTGGCGAGTTACAGTATGAGAGGAAAAATATATTTAGTTAGAAACCGATATATGATCTGAAACATGAAGAGCAGATAGACAGCATATAACTTTCTGGAAGAATGTATCCCCAGATGAGAGCAAAAGCATAGCCATTAATCACCAAATCTGTTTTTCTATATCTCACACGATAGTTTAAATTTTTAATATGTTAATAATAATATTATAATATATAAATTTAAATTAATTTATTCATGTTGAAAAATAAACTTATGCAAATCACTCTCTTTACTAACAAAACATGTTTTCTACTTATTTTCTAAAATTTTTAAGATATATATACAACAACAAATGTTTAATTTTAAGAAATCCGACTATCGGACGGATCCTAATCTAGTATATATATACGGAGCAGGCTGCTCATCACTACTTTAACCTTTTTAGACCACATGTGCAACTGAAGATTCGGTTTCGGCGGTAGCTCTTTGTAGTATTCCATGAGTTGGGCTAAAACGCTACCCTCCGTTACTTTGATGCTCTATATAATATTATATTTATATAAATTTATGAATTTTTATACATAATAAAACAATTTAATATTTTAAAATATTAGAAAACAACTTGTTTATGAAATATTGCAATTTTGGAATTTTGATTTTATTTATAAAATAATTATTTTAAATTTTTATGAAAGAATGAAATATATGCATATCCAATTAATCCCGGATGGATACAAGTGTTAATATACAAGTGACAAACGAGTTAATTAAATCGTAGGATTAATCGCGGAAGTAAATCTCGTTGAATTGATATCCGCTACTACATCAACACATCTACCTTCAACTGATTTATCAAATCAGTCTCAATAAGTTTATTGGCAAAGACCTATTCCGGGCTTTCTAAAATGCAACTTTGATGCAAGCTATGTACATAACCATAGTCATATTGGAGTTGGATGGATTCTGCGAGATGAAAATGGGCCTTACAAACTTTTAGGCTCATCAAAACTTCGTCAAGGTTTAAGTCTTCTTGAAGCTGAAGGAATGACCCTTCTGCATGCAACACAACTCCTATGGTGTAGAGGTTTTCGTAATGTGATTATGGAAACGAATTACCAAGAACTACACAAACTTCTCCATACTTAATGCAAAAACGCATCTATAAAGTCCTTAATCATTGATATCCGCAGTTGGGCGGATCGGTTCGCTAATATATCATTCATATTAGTTCTGCGTGAATGTAATCAAGTGCCGATAGATTAACAAAAGGAGCACTTACTCAAAATGTCACTTCTCATTTCTATTCCGAGATTATGTAAACAATACTTCTTAATAAAAGAGACGTTTAAAAAAAAATCGTAGGATATGATCATATTGGACTTATCGAGACACAATAAATATTTGATTTGGATATTAATAGACCGACTAACTCAGTCCAGGCACTGTATTTGATAAAAAAAAAAATGTGTATTACGAATCATTAAAAATTTACTATAAACGAGATTATGCGACTTAATTCACATTTTATTGATGTTTTGTCTGATCGGCACTCACATTTTGTAGGCATTGTTTGGTCTTTGTACGTGGTTGTTTAGATATTCAAAGATTGTTTGGTCCTTAGAGATGTTATAGTACTTGTTACTTTCTTAGTTGTCACTTATCTGAAGTCTTAACATTTAACAATGTCGTATTATTTTAAGTAGAAGTTAAATGAAACCAAATATGTATTATATCTAAATATATCCACCCTTCAAAATAACCATTTTCATTCAAAGACATTAATTCGATCTCTAACATAAAGTAAAACATACATAATACGACTTATTCCTCACCTCCTCCTTAATACAATAATATGATCATGAAACTCTTCTTTTAATTAATCACGTGACAAGTCTTCCTGATCTCACCATTAGTACCTGTAAGAGGCTGAATACTTCCCATGTTTACCATCGACTTTGCGAATTGTTGGAAGAAAAGGCTCTCATTTTCTGCATAAGCTTTCACTAATGCAACAGTCTTGCCTACGTTGCCAGTGAGAAGCACTTCATCTGATGTCAATAAGCCTTTACCCCAAAGAAGGAGCTTGAAGTATGTGTTGTCAAATCTAGAAGGAGAAGCTAAGTCTAGAGGGGAAATGTTGTTGTCACCGCCTGTTGGTGGACAAATTGATCTGAGACCATAGTAGTAAGACCTCTCTAGTGTCTCGTCTGGTTGGTTATTACCGTTTTTATTGTAAAGCCTTTGTTTGAACGTTGTGCACCTTGCTACTCCAATCGTATGCCCTCCTACAAAACACACGATCCCATTTCTGGCTTCAAAAGTTTCTTCTATTTTTGGTTTTGTATGCAAAACTTACAAGGGTAGACATTTCAGTTTCCGGTTTAGTTACTTTGATGATCATCCGGTTAAGCAGTTTTATAAAAAAAATAAACATATATATTAAACCTATAAAAATTTAAACATATAAATTAAACCATGTGCATTTCGATTCGAATCGGTTTTAGGTTTTTTTTATGATTTTGTTTTTAAAAATGTTTTTTATGAAAACATTAGTTTAAATTTGATTGAATAAATGTAGATATACATTTATGAACAAAAACATAGATATTTTTTATATTAAAAAAAAGATCTACAACAATGTTTTTTTCACGAAAAGTTATTAAAATACATGAGTATTATTAATATTATATACTTTTCGTATAGTTTAAAGTACTTTAATTTGGGTACATATTTGATGAAAATATTTATCATCAAATTTTTTTGTTTATTTGGTTCAGTTTAGTTCCACTAAAATCTAAATTCGGGTTCGGTTTGTTTTATTGAGTATAAAAATATATCATCATTTGGTTTAAATCGGTTTCGGTTTGGTTTGCATGACCCTTAATAGCAAGAGAAAAACACATGTTAAAACTCACCTGATAGAGAAACAAGGTCTTCTTCGTTCAAACCTTTGCGTTGGAACATGGTTAAGAGATTCTGAATAGTAGAGTTAGGTGCAGGAATGTTCGTGTTTGCTCCATTGAGGCTCGCTGTCCTCGAGTCTCTCCTCCCCAATGGAAGCTCCCATGATGGTCCACCACTCTACATTAAACCACAAAATTCAGAAAACATAACCTAACTTGTAAGTGAGCCAATAGTTAATTTCTGTTAAAGGTCTCTTTATTTTACCAGCATAGTCGAGCCACGAGCAGCAAGAGCTAGAATATCGGCGCAAGAGACAGTTTGAGGACAAACTTGCTCAAGTTTGGCTTTGATCTCATCTATTACTTGAAACCCTCTTATGGAGTTCTTGTTTGGTCCTGCATTCTTTTCACTTCTTATGGTAGCACTATCATCCAACAAGATTGATGCATCACATCCCTGTTTACGCGAACATAGCGTTCTAAGTGTTAAAGCTTTATGAGATACATAAAGGGAAAACAAAATAGGTTAGACTTTAACCTGAACGAAGCAGTCATGGAAGTGAAGCCTAAGTAAAGATGCAGCCATTCTTGGTTCTTTAGCTATGGCTTTTTCGAGAACCGTCATGACGATTTCATCAGCTTGTGGGCAAGAGAATTGGTAGAATTGTGGGTAAAGACTTGAAGAAAAAGATCCTCCAATAGGGTTATTACTTCCCATCCGAACCTTAGACCTGGATGAGCAACACCAACATCAAAAGAGAACAAAGCAAAGAGCACAAGAGTAGGAATAAGCTTTACGATAGCCATTTTTGTAACTTGATAGTTTCTTAGATGAGATAGTAGTAAAAATAGTGAGTGGTGAGGTTTTTATACTTGAAGAGATTCATCAAAAGCTAACTGCTACGCGTTTACCAAATCCTAATTTATTATCTTAGATAAAGAGAGAGACATAGTCAACTTGTTTTTATTATAACTTCCTCTTTGTCTTTTTCTTGAAGTCTTGTAACAACTCCAAGAACGAATCCATGTGCCTACACTCACATGTGATGCCTTGTACCACTATTAGGTAAGGCTTTCAACCATAGCACATCTACATTATCTTATCTTCTTGTGTTCAATGAGATTTGAAACATTGAAAATGATGAATGAACTGCTACATTGAGAAACTACTCTTACCAAATCAAGCTTTTTGTTCATTTATTATTTACATAATCAGATTTTAAGCAAGTTTTTATCAGCTATGCTTCTGAGTCTTTTGGTCACAAAACAACACCAGAGCAATGCACATATACCTTACATGCAACTTGGTTCAATGCTACAGTTAGAGTGGGCATTTGGTTCAAACGGTTCGGTTCGGATCCAAAAATTTGGTTCAAGTAAAATTGTTTAAAATTTCGGTTTGGTTAGGTTCGGCAATCAGCTATTCGGTTTGGAAAATTTTTGCCGAACAAAACCAAAATTCTGGTTATTTCAGAATCTTGGTCAATTCGCTATTTTGATTGAAATAAAAATAAAAATAAAAATAAGGAAACAAAATTTTTTTAATGAAAAATACGCAAAACAAATCCGTTCGAGAGGCTACCAAACCAAACTAAACTGAAAACCAAAGTAATTATGAAATTTTGCCAATCGGTTTTCAACTGTTAACAGAAACCAAACAAAATTGGCCAAACTCTGGTTTGGTTCCACCGATTCACTTCGGTCCCAAAGCCCAGGCCTAAAATTTACAAAATATTGAGTTGTGTTGACCGAAGTGTCTCATAGGTGATAGGTTTACCGTTTAAGTAGTTGTGCAAAACGAATATGAATATTCACATTGCTTTAGGATGGATTTCAATATTTGGTCACAAACCATATAAACTGCTCCCAAAAAAAAAAATATGTTAAATATCGAGAACCGATGATTCAAGTGTATTTAAAACGACACGTTGTATCTAGATTAACACCGTTTTGTGTCTAGCTACAAAAACTAGTACCACTTTTAAGATACTGCCTAACTTATCCAAAATAAGCCGTGATGTTCAGAATCTAAACGTTGCAAACCAAACAAGTATATATAGCCTGCGATCAAAAACCACCATCATGTTTTGTATTATCACTCGCTTTTCTTGGATCCATCGGTTCCATAAGCGGGATTCGAGGTTTCAGATGAAGCTAAACTAACGGTATTAGCAGACGGTGTATTAGAGGGAGACGTATCTGATGATGCCTCTGTAATTCCAGCCGAGTACTTTTTGACCCTCATTGTAATTAGAACACTAGATAGTACTCCAAGTTCCGGGAAAACATAACTCCAGACTTGAGTTTTCTGTTTTCCGGCTACTGAAGCCACAGCCATACCAGCGAGGCTACCGACTGATGCGTTCTGCAAGATCATCAGGAGGCAGCCAATAAGCGTGGGGAACAGAAAATCAGTTACAAACCGAACTTCCGTAGCTGCCATGGCGTAGTTTATGACATAGGAAGGAATGGGTGAGAATCTAGCAAGAAGAACAAACTTCCAACCATCACGCTCAACTCCTCTTGAGAGAATATTGAAGTATTTGTTGCTATGTGCCCATGCTGTCGCTGTGCTGGGACTCTTGAAAACAAGCCTGTGAACATAAAAAAAAACGTATAAGGAAATAGCGAAAAGTCCCCAAGAGATAAATATGAAAACTGCATATCACATTGCACAGTAAAATTAACATCCAAGTTGCGTTCTCCAGCATATGTTTAGCAAATAGAGTCACAATACGCATTCTAACGATTGTTCATCTATCTCCATCATATCCACAAGACAAGAATCATCTTATCCACAAGGCATTATAGAATCTGAATACATTCATCTAAGATGTCCAAGAAAAGCTCTATAAAAGGTTTCGGAGATGGTGCATCACAGCAATATAAAACCTTAAGCCTCACCAAACGATTAACATAAACTAAAGCAGAAAGTGTTCACAATGAAGCATACAGTTTCTAAGAAGTATAATAAAGCTACATAGTTCTCAATCCAAATCATTTCTACCGTAAATAGAATCGCATTGCTACCGTAAATTAACATCCCAGTCGCATCATATACATCTGACAGTTGTTCTTCCTATCATGCTTATAATTGAATGGCTTGTGTACGAAAACTTTCAAGAAAAGTTCTAAACAAGGCTTCATCAATGGTGTATTACAGCAAACTCTAAAACAACACAAGAGCCTCATTCTACATCAATCTGAATCAATAACAAAAACTAAAGAATAGTGCGTTAGCAATGAAGTATAAAGTTTCTACGAAACCTTGATCTGAGTCCAAATCATTTTGAAACAAACGATCCATAACTTCAATTTGAATCAAATAACAGAGAAATCAATTAAAATTCCCAGATTCAGAGTCAGACCTGCCGATCCAGAAGGAGAAAGAAGCGGCGAGAACTTTAGCGGAGAAGACACATATAAGAGCGGGAAGGAATCCAAAGAGAATAGAAGCACCAGCTTCAAAGAAGACGGCGTGAGGAAGGCATAATGCTAAGGTTACGGTGTGAACCGCTACATACGTCGGAATCGCCCAAATCGCGAGCCGATTTGACCATTCCTTTAACGTTTCTAACGCTGCCTCTTTGTTCCATCCGTATTACGTCGTGCCTTGTCTCACGATTATTGCAATTATCACTACCGTTGCTGCGATCGCTAACCATTTCTGAAATTACCAAAATGATAAAAAATGTTTTTTAACACATTTTGTTTTTATGAAAGTATAGTAAATGTAATATGATGTAATAAGTACAACTATAAAAAAATAATTTACAGTATGGTATAACTAATTAAACCTTAAGCCATCAAAATACAATTATGTACATTGATGAGTACAATTGAGAAATTAAGTACAACTATAATATAATTATGAGACAACATCTTGAGTATTTTTTGTCAGATTATATGTTTTTTTTTGTTTAATCCTAGGTATTTTAAATGTACTTTTTTTTCTAATTCGTGTTTGTTATCCATTATATATTAATCATTTAAGTTAATAAATTCAAAAGTAATTTAAATAATAAAAATTAAAATTAGTTATTAAAATTAATAATCTAACTAAAATTAACCATTGGATATATTAATATTGAGTTGACTAGTTGTACAAAAAAATCAATAGTTGTACCTAAGTGGTATTTCTTACACATGAGTTTCACATTCGTCAAATACAAAACTTATAAACTAAATGGTCTCAGATTTACGAGTTTTACTATCAACAAAGGCAAAAGAAAACTAATAACAACATCACAAGTTCAACATCATAACATCGTAAATAAGAACATTATAAACCTTCTTATGCTTCTTGTTCTTATTCTCCTTCTCCTTTTATCCTAATCATATCTGCAAATTACAATTCAAAAAAATAAACACACATTAAATAGGTCCTCATTAAATCAAACAGTAAACTTAAATCAAACACATACTATAACAAATCCAAAAATTCAAACCCAATTTCAAACTTGACCCTAACTTGATCCAAAACCTATTACCCGACCCTACTTCACAATAACAAACCCTAATTAGTAGATTTCAGACCCATTTAACCCTAAACAAAGACCCAATTTTATGTAAATCCTAGGTTTCTAAATTTAAAAATTAAGTTCTAGAGACAACCTTAATGAAGTGTTATAAGGAACGGCGGTTGATGAAAGGCAGTTGATGAATGGCATTTAATGAACGGAGGCTGATGAATGGCGGTTGAGCAAGAGGGGACGAGTATCAAAATCTTTGGAATCGAAATACTTGTGGAAGGAAGATGGAGATTTTCACTTTGTTTCTTTGCCTATCACGAGGAAGATGACACCGACGAGAGATATGGATCGACGGCGGAGTTAGGAAGATGAATTCCGGTGGAGAAATCGTGGTGAAAATGAACAGTTAAATGAAGAAAAGCGAAGAACATGAAAAGAAACAAAACTAGAGAAAATAACAAATGAGTTAGATATAAAATGTTTAAATTTTTCTTTTAGATTCATGTTTATGGGCTTGTTTGTTGAATTTTACAATGAAAATTTAATAGGCTATATTCGGGCCAGATTTATTGTAAAGGTTATGGTATTATGTATAAATATGTTAACTTTTATGGTTTTTTTGGATATTTAACCACTTTATGATTTAAAAATAATTATAAAATAAATAAAAAAACATAAGAGGGATATCTAAGAAAAATTCTTTTAAGAGAGGGGTATGAGAGAAAATAGTCCAATCTGCTTCTGACTATGCCGTTTACGAGTTAGTTCTTGTTTCTCTATGTCGAATATGCCCCAAAACCAGAAGATTTCTCTTTATATTTTGATTACTCCGTTTCTCCGTAAGCTTTTTTTCTAGGTTTATGATAATTATCATTCTAGCAAATGATTTTCCAGTAACGTTCTAACCTTTTTTTTTTGAGATAATTGTGAAATAGGGACATATTTGAAAAGTAATTGGTAAACAAAGCCAAACACTATTTATAATTGGGAGATAAAGCATAGACCCACACCTCTTCTAATACAACTCTTTCTCTAATACATTTATCTCTCTTTGACCAAAATTACAAGAAAGGGTAAAAAATAAGAGATATGGTCAAGAGGAAGAAAGAGAAACCCACTCCACGTGTAAGAGAAGGAGGAAAATGAGAGGAAACAAAATAAATCTTTTCTCATTCCTCTTTTTTTTCTTTCAACTTTTTTCCAAACGTTTCTAATTTAATTTCATTACAATTATTTCATTAAATTTATTTAATGATGAAAATTTATTCTTCATTTATTTTTACGAATATAAAGAGTACAATTTTGTTATATTTTCAGATTTAAAATGAATAATTTATTTATCATATTTCAATTTAACAATAGATAATATGGTTTACTAAATATAACACTCTACAAATATAACAGTGTACAAGATGGTGTATAAGATATAACAACATATATATGATGTATGAAATACAGCAGGGTACAAGATGGTATACAAAATATGCCGGTGTACAAGATATGACAACCTATAAAATAGTATACAAAATATAACGGTGTACAAGATATGACAGTGTACAAGATGGTGTACATAGTATACAAATATTATAATATACAAAATGGTGTATGATATACGATAATGTAAAAGATGGTGTACAAAATATACCGGTGTACGAGATATGCCAGTGTATAAGATAGTATATATAGTATACACATATTTAATATACAAAATGATGTACGAGATACGATAATGTAAAAGATGGTGTACAAAATATAACGGTGTACAAGATGGGGTACATGGTATACATGACATAATAGTGTACAAAAATAGTATACAAATGTAAACTATGGTATACATGACATAGCGATGTACAAGAATGATATACAAGAGAGATAATTGTGGTAGTGAGACATATTTGAGAATTAATTGGCAAAATATGTCAAACACTATTTATAATTGTGAGATTGAGTTTGGCCCCAGTGTCAGTGTAATATACCTTCACCTCTAACAAAACTCTCTCCTAATGATAAGATGACCTACCAGGTGTATTTCATGGTTAGGTTCCACAGTGTATTTTTCATTTAGACGGATGCCATATCTCACAATTTATGTTGGGCTTTAGTTTAATGTGATTCATTTTAATGTGGTTGTCGATTAGTGTTAAATAATGAATGTACGTACTTCTGTTATATAACATGGTGTACATACTTATATAATGGGTGTACGTATCTCTGTTATATAACATGGTGTAAATTATGTAAACAGTGGTGTACAAAGATATTTGGTCGTTCATTGGTATTAAATAATTGGTGTACGCACACTAACAGTGGAGTCATACTCAATCTCACAATTATAAATAGTGTTTGGCCTACTTTGCCAATTAATTCTTAAATAATTGGTGTACGTACTTATGTTATGTTAACATGGTGTACGTTATTGGAGCTTGTTGATGTTGTAGACAATACATGGTAGTTACATGTGTTAATTAAACTAATTTGGATAATAAGTAAGTTTGATAAATATATTTAGGAGTTACAAATAAGACTATTGTCCACCATATTATGTTCTTGTACTTTCAGACATCTCTCAATTCTTTTTCCTCTTTTCTCTTCTTCTGCGTCTTCTTCTCCTTAAGAGATCTACATGGCATAGTGGTGTATATAATATGGTGGTGTTCGAGATGTACATGATATATCGGTGTGCGAGATATTGTGATAAAATAAAAAAAACTTTACAAATCCGTAAAATATAATAAAATTGAACTTCTTAGATTCACCAAAAAATGAAGAATTAATATTTAGTTGCATTAATGTTTTAATGGAAAACTTATAAAAAGTTAAGTTGAGAAATTAATGTTTTAATGGAAAACTTATAAAAAAAATTTAAGAATTAATATTTAGTTGTATTAATGTTATAAGATTTTTCGTGGAGAAAAAATTGAGAATAAAGAAAATTTGATGATCTACTAGAGAAAATTGCATGATTTCGTTTATTTTGTGTAGAAGAAAAAAGTGGCACAAACGTAAATAAGAGAAAAAATGAGGGGTTTGGGTTTTAAAGTGGAATGACACAGTTTCGAGTTTCGTAAATAAGAGAGAAAATGAGGGGTTTGGATTTTAAATAAGAGTGACATTGTTTCATAAATAAGAGAGAACATGAGGGATATGGGCGTGAGAGATAAATGTGTGAATAGTGACAACTTCTCTAGTTCTCTAATTTTGAATAGTGTTTAACCCATTTCTACAACTACTTTAAAAATGATGTCCCAATCGGCATATTGACTTTTTTTTTTTTTTTGTCATTCAAATTCATTCATTCATGCTTAAAGATTACAAGTAGCAAAACGCACTATCGGACATACCCAATAAGCCTAGCAGCTGAATTTAAATCAAAGGAACTAAACAGTAGAGGGGATAGAGACACAAACTGGTGAAAGTTTGATAAAATGTTAACACGGGAGTCGGAGGTAGTGGAGGTTCTCGATGCCAAGGAGAATTCAGGTCTCACGACATTAATATCTGTTAACTGAGGGGTAGTCACTGCGTTTTCAGCATTGTGTGACTTTGAAACAACAGCGAAACCGATAGGAATCAATGAATCGATCCCTACTGCATCTTCTGATCTTGAAAAGACCTCAACAAAAGATAGCACAACGGTTAGGAGTAATATAAGCATTCTCGGTTTGACAACCGGACAGAAATCAGCTCTCATAAAGAGAGAAAGGGCTGGAAAGATTCTCTCCGTTGGAAGGGAGGACAATGGAAGTGATCTCTCCCAATGGGAGGAAATTGCAAACAACACTCTCTTCTTAAACGAAGAGGGTGAGAATATATGACCCTTACGGCCTAAATTTTTCGAATAAGCACGGCAATTTGAAGAGCAGCACAGTTCGATCAAGATCTATACGAGAAAAGTCGACTAGAACTTGTATCCTTACTAACACATCCTTCGAAGTGAGTCCTCGGCAAATCAAAAGGTGTATCGGCTCAGAAAAACAAGGGATCTAGTCATACCTCTCTGCCGCGTAAAATCAGGAGAGCAGCTGGTCCAAGCGAGAAACCGGGAGATTGATCGGGAAATAGAGTGATGGATCCGAATGAGCCCTTTGGCCACCCTCTTCAAAGCTAGATCTGCAGAAATTGCAAACTGGTAGATTCGATGGTCGGCGGGGGTTTCAAATCCGGTGGTAACAGAGGCGGAGCCGCCTATGGATGTCGGAGGTGGTGGAGAGTGGCGGACGTGATGACTGGTACCGATGAACCAGCAAGAAGACGGGCCACAAAGGCTAAAAACGGTGGCTTGAAAGCCCAATGGCTTAGTATAATTCAATGGACTAGAGGCCCATGAAACTCTTAAAGTGAACCAGGCCCGTGTAGATAAGAAGATGGGCCAGGCCCATGAAACCTTCTTCCTCTCCATCTCTCGAAAAGCAGTTCGCCCTAACTCTGATACCGAAACTTGGAGGCGGCGGCCGAACTGGGAGGTTGAACGAACAATCAGAATTTTTAGCTCTGGGGCTATGCCATAACGAGTAACAACGCCGACGGAGGGAGAATAAAGCTCTAACCTTTTAAATAATAAAAATAATTGAGACTTCCATATCTCTTAGAAGTTTCAATTTAGGTAGTTGTATTCCCCTTGGTTTGATCTCATTGATGATAAAAGCTTTAATTTTGGTTGCCTATGTTTGGCATGGAGAGATTTGATGAGCTGCGTTCTTGTTTATTATTTCGAGCTTAGTTCATTTAAATGAGTTTATTTTCTCGTTTTCCTATAAGCAAGAGACCTCTCAAGTTTCAGACCTCAAACCTTGGTGTCAAGTTTGAAATTTTCCACATTCTGCTATCAACCTATTTATATCGAACTTAATTGCAATCAGAATCTTTATTTGGGCATGTGTCCTTGCAGTTTAGAGTTCCATGATTCTGTTCTGTCTTAATGTTTTCAGCTCATGATATTTCTTATTCCGTTTCTTTAATTCATGGTTTTGACTACTTGATGAAATGCAGATGGCTAGATGGGATCAGATTTTCTCCCTTCCTGTGCAAAATCCCACTTTGCCTGAATTTTCTTCTGCGGATCTTGTTTGGTCCAAAGTTGAAGGTTACCGAGACAATATAGATAGGTTAGCCCTCATCCCGTATGCCAGGGTGGATGATTTTGTAAGAGGTGAATCCTTAAATAAAGATTGTCCTACGAGTTTCCATGTTGAAGCTAGACGACGGAAACCCAAAGGAAAAAAATATAAGCCAAAGGTTGATGGCATCTTGGAGTATATTCTGTAAGTTACACATTCTTTCTGTATTGGTTTCAACACAGTTAGATCATATATATTGGGTCTACTTTCATATCATCATTTTGTTAACGATACTTTATGTTTTGTTATCTGCATACTTTGTGGCCATCTTTTCCTTCTGAAGTGGCAGTAAATTTATATTTTTGTTTGCTTCGTGTATGTTTCTGTGTTCTTTTCAATGGTCTCATTTTCTTCTTTTTTATGTTTCACCTTGCTGTTGTATCCACTTGCCTTGTTGCGGCATTACTTGACAACATGCATACTATACATTAAGTTGGCTATCTGTTTTGCTTGTCTTCTGCGTGCAGCTTTTTTTTGTAAGGCAATGTGGAACAAAACCGTTGGTTATAAATTATTGTTTTTGTGTTGAGTAGGTATTGGTGTTCCTTTGGACCAGATGACAATAGGAAAGGCGGAGCTGTACGGCCAAGTAGGAGCACATATGTTCCGAAAAAGAACAATGCAGGCCGACCCAATTCCAAGAGAGGTTGCAGGTGTCATTTCATTGTGAAACGCTTAATTGCAGAGCCAACGGTGGCTTTAGTAATCTATAATAATGAAAAGCATGTAGATGAAAAAGGGTTGCCATGCCACGGTCCACAAGACAAAAAGGCAGCTGGAACAAGAGCCATGTTTGCTCCATATATATCAGAAGATCTGAGATTACGTGTACTATCTTTGCTCTATGTGGGTGTTTCTGTGGAGACCATAATGCAAAGGCATAATGAATCAGTGGAAAAACAAGGTGGTCCAAGTAATCGAGATGATTTGTTAACTCATAGATATGTTCGAAGACTTGAGAGGAGTATTCGCCGTTCAACATATGAGCTCGATGAGGATGATGATGTTAGCATCAGCTTGTGGGTTGAAAGTCATCAAAGTCATGTGTTTTTCTTCGAGGGGTTCTCTGACACAGTCCCTTTTTCCTTGGGTATCCAAACTGAGTGGCAGTTGCAACAGATGATTCGATTTGGAAACTGTAGACTTTTGGCTTCAGATTCAAGATTTGGGACAAATAAACTGAAGGTCGGTTTCTTACAGTTTCCATCAGTTGCTTTATTTGGTTTTTAAATTATCAGGGTGATTCTCAGGGGCTGTGTTGCGTGTATTTTCAGTATCCTATTCATAGTCTTGTTGTATTCAACTCTGAGAACAAGGCTATTCCAGTTGGTTGGATAATTGCACCGCGGTTTTCCAGTAGGGATTCATATAGATGGATGAGAGCTCTTTGTAACCGAGTCCATGCCAAGGATCCCTCGTGGAAGGTGGCTGGTTTCATAGTGGATGATCCTTTTGCTGACGTAACAACGATCAGGTTGGTTGTTTCAAAGACCACTTTTTCATTTGGCAGAGTTTACCACAGCAAAGCACTTAGCTTTGAATGCAGTTAACTTAAATACATAACGAAATATCTACATGTTGAATGAAGCTGACATTGGTAATTTCAGTAGTAGAGAACAATGTAGCACTATTTAGTCAGCTTGACTTGGATTATATAACCATGGATCTTGAATCCTTGGTCAGACTGGCTAGGTTCAGAAGCTTGAGATAGTTAGATTTGATGATTTATCAACAGATACTGAACCATATTTTTCTCTTTGTTAATAAGGAATTTGGTGTAAGCATATATCTCAGCCAAGGAACCAAACTCAATATTATATCTTATTCGATGCCATTGCTTGTGATGTTTTCAGGGATGTATTTCAGTGTCCGGTCTTGTTTTCCTTTTGGCGTGCCCGGCACGCATGGCATAAGAACATAATCAAGAGATGTCCAGAAACAGAGACACGTGTCGAGATTTCAAGACATCTTGGGCAGGCTGTAGATAAAATCTGCAGAAGACAAGGGACATCCACATTGTTTGAGGGTTTTATGGAGGATTTTGTTGATAGTCCAGATTTTGTGGAGTACTTCAGAGCTGTTTGGTCTCCCAGAATAGGTTATTCTCTGATTCTCTCTCTTTTTTTCTGCTCTGTTTACACTTTACCTGCTTGGTTATCAATATGTGACAAGGTTCTTGGACCCTAAGTATTAAGTAATTACATGTGATTGGTTCCATAAGTTTTGACACTAATCCTCTCGAGAATAACCTTTTCCCTCCAATTGATAATAGGAGCTTGGACTAGTGCGTTACAATCTTTTCCCTTGGCAAGCCAAGAGACTTGTGCAGCGATGGAGCTTTACCACTATCAGCTGAAGTGCAGGCTTTTGAATGAGAGAGACTCTGAAGCTTATCAACGTGCTGATTGGTTGGCCAATAAGTTAGAGACAAAAGTACATTCTTACTTTTGGCTTGATGAATATTCTGGAAAAGATAAATTTGCCAGATACTGGAAAGAGGAATGGGTGAGTGGGTTGACTTCCTTCCGCAAAGCATTGAGCATACCAGATTCCGACGTTGTAATCTCTGGTATGTCTGCAAAAATAACGAATGAGTGCAATGGCAACGAAGTTCATGTTGTGTGGAATCCAGGTTCACAGTTCGGGGTTTGCAATTGCAGCTGGGCAGAAAAGGGTTACATATGTAAGCACATGATCAAACTTACACAAGTCTGTCTTGGAAATCAAGCTTCTAGACAATCTGCTAGCCTTCGGCAGTATTATCAGACCTTGATTGATCTGCTTCACTGCCCACCTCGCGATTCCTTATTTCGTGATTATGCAGTTTCTTTAGCTGTCTCTGTGGAAAAGCAAATAAGTGCATTCAGCGGTTCTGTGCAGAGAGAAATTTCTTACGATGAACCAGCTAATGGAAAATCTCTTGTTGAACCGGGAAAAGTTGCTATTGATTTTGATGGAGAGTTGAGCATAATGCCAATGAGTTGGGATAAACATGGGGTCTGCTTAGAAATTTCAGAAGGCATTATATCCGGTTCTGAAATGGAAATCGATCCTTCATCATGTTCAACCAAAGCTGCTGCAAAGGAGGTTACCTCTACCGTGGAGAATGAGACAGACAGATCAAATGAGAATTGTGAAAGAGGTGTGAAAAGGTTGAAAATTTGGGCACCCGAGCAAGGGAGTGTATGAAGAACATAGCCAGATTTTCCAAGATTTGTCTGAGCATTCACAAACTGAGAAGTAACATATATTGTGTTTCATGAAAATTGATTCCAGTGAGCATCCACGTCGTAGCTATGACGAAGAGGCTCCTACAAAAAGGAAACTGAAAGAAACAGTCGTGCTCCTACAAAAGGATTGAGATATCCAAGTACATTTGCTCTGGTCCGGAAACAACTACAACTCTCAAGTTAAATCCGGTGAGTGTGTTGTAATCAGCTCTGTTCCACGGATCTTTTAGATTATAGACTTGGTGAATAGATTATGAATTTATGAAAGCCACTAATGAGTCTCTGTCAACTTTTCTATACCAGAGATAGGAACTATCGTAATGTGAACTGGATTATTATGATTTAGTATAAGTCTAGGAAGGCAAAATTATAGTGTTCATAAACCAACCAAAGTACCAGACCAAAAACCGGTAAACCGGAATGTCTACCGTTTGAAGAATTTTTATCTAAAAATTTGGTGGAATTTTGGGAATAAATTAAATAATACTGTCTTTTTCTATAAAAAAATTATTTCTAAGTTTTAAAATTTTTGTTTTAATAGTTAATGTTCTTGACAATATAATTATTTGTAACAAAGTCCTCTTAGCGAAATTATCTCTAATGAGATAAACTCAAAATGAAATGAGTGGAATGCGCAAGAATCATCAAATTTTAGAAACCAAACCAGAAACAAAGTTAACTGTTCTATCAACGGAGTTAAGTGTACCGTTAACAAAGTTAATTGTTTTGTTATTTAAGTATCGGTGCGAATCGAAATGTCAATTGAGGGTGAAAAGATGAAAGTGTTCTTTGTTGTGGTCCTTAATATATGTCTAACCACAAGCCTCATATAGCAGACAATTTAAAAAAATAAATAAACCATGTAAAAAAAAAACTAACAATGTCAACGAAGACTCCACTTTCCAAACTATTTTTGAAACAAGAATGGAAAGTGCAAAATTTAAAAGTAATAGGGGTAATTAAAAAAAAAGTAATAGGGTAAAGAAAAAACATAATATTATGTAACGAATCAAGTAATGTATATTTTTATAACAAAATGATCAATTACTTGTTCTCTGAGTTAGTGTAGCCAATATAAGTTTATGTTTCTTATTCCAAATCAAGTATTTTTATTAGTATTACTAATATTTTTACAAAAATGATACTAACACTACAAAAATGGCATTTTATATCACTTAAGTAAATGATATTATTTTAAATCATTTATTTATAAATGAAGCAAATATATATGACTTAGCATCAATTATACTAACTGATGTTATTATTTACTAGTTTTACATTAATTAAGTTAAATTGATTTAATTAATATTAGTTTGAATCACTCATCAAAAAGTGCTATAAAATATAAATTTACATATAAATGTTTGGTAGCATCATTTTGAAAATGATGCAAAATTGAAAACATGACAAAATTTTAAATGTCCACATCTAATTATGAGGGAAAAAGCTCTTGACACTTGCAGTTATAAATATTGCATGTTCCACTACCAATTATTCATTAAAGTCTTAAGACTACCAAGGGTCATTTGGTTTATTGGACCCAAGTCTTATAATAAATCGGTATGAAAACTGACATAAATATTTTAAATAAAATAAAACATGTTAAAATAAAATTATTATAAATGATACAATTATTAAATCGACACTAATATTAGTATCAATTATTTATAAGTGATGGAAATATTGACACCAATTCTTATAACTGTTGCAAATACAAACATTACTTATACAATTTGATATAAAAGATAACATCATTTTTGTAATTGACACAAATTCACATCAGTTACAACAACCAATGCAAATATTATATTACAATTGCATTAGTTGTTAAAAAAATGATATAAATTATTTGCATCACCAAAATAAAAATCATTTATTTAAGTGCAAAAGTCTTTTACATAATTTATAACTAATAAAAATATTAAAAATAAATGATGTAAAAAAACTTTTGTTTGTAGTGCAATTTTAATGTTTTGAAAAAATATTAAACTCTAATCTGAGAATATATATATAAACGATGAATTAATTAGTAATGAGTATATTAGTGTAATAGTAACATAGGATATGGAAGAGTCATGAGATTCAATACTAAGGTAGCAGCAAAAATTGACTGCCTTTTCTTTTGGTATGAATGTAAAATTATATTCACCAAAAACTTTATTTACATAAATTTTATTTACCCTTTAATATTCTAATTTGATGTCAGAAAATACTAATTTTCTACTAGGAAAAATTATTACAGCGTATATAATACATCATCGGTTCTTATGTAAATAAGGCATCCTATAACTCTCTTCCTCACCTTTGATCGTTAAACAAAAAAAGATCGTCTACGTTTCCTTTTTAGCTAATAGGAATTACGGTTGAATCTTATAATATAGTTTTGGAAGACGATTTTGAGAAATTTAGCTTATACGTAGGAAATCTTGATTCGAGTGTTGAAGAGAATGAATTACACAAAATATTCAATGAAATCACTCATGATGTTTCCTCAGTTAAGATTTGCCGCGATCGATACAGCGGGTCGTCTCTTGGTTATGCATCCGTAGTTTAATATTTTTCTGAAATGAAAACAGATTATGAAAATCAAAGCGTGAAATAATGAAGAAGAAACGTGGTCGGCCTTAATTTCTTGTCGCAAACCGGAACTGAAGGCCTTCATTAGGCTGAGTGGAATGAAGATCATGAATCAAGGATAAGAGATTGTGAATAATGCGATCTATTTTCAAAATTTTACAAATTTATAATCTAATTTACAAATTAAAATGTATATCATAATAAAAATAAATTAACATCATACCAGTTATCAAATTTATCTTAACAAATCTTCCATAATATATAATTGATTTTCCAAGATTTTTTCATTGTAAATCACCCTTAATCGAGATTTTTAAGTTCATAAAAAAACAGTTTTTCTTCTCTTCCACAAAGTTGTGAATTCTTTTTGTTTATTTTCATTAGTTGTTATTTGAGTGATTCATTTAAGTTCTTTTGAGTCGTCAACTTGAGTTATTGAGTGATTCATTAGCTTGTTTTGTTCATCTATTGCGTGAGTCAATCAATTCACCATCATCTCTATTTTTATTCCACCTTCCTCTTAGCCAAGGTTTTGGAATCTCTCAATCATCAAGATATCTAAAATCGATGGATTCTGAGCCTATATCAGTCTGGGAAATCTGGATCGTCATCACTACGATCAAATCGCAGAGGACATTCTTTTTTATCATGATGTAATAAGCCCACAAAGAACACAAAAGTTGTGAAGCCGTTCATAGTGATATGATAAGATCGCTTCTTCGTCATGTCCAAACTTAAAACTTCGTTTGAATCGTAATGGTGTGTCGATGTTCCAGTCTAAGCGGACACTCACATAATCAACTCTCGCAGCCGCCTCATCAAAATCGACTCCCATGACAGTCCCCAACGCACCTCCAATAACATAAATTTGAGTCCAAAAAGGGATGATATTCATCCTATCCACCGGCATATTTGGAGTCATTCGATGAATCACGAGCATCCAATCGTTGAAAGACCATGGTACATGTCAAAGGGTGAGATTAAGAGACTCCTCTGTTTGAAACACAAATTGAAATTTCCTTGCATCAAAAAATCATCCCACCACATCGTTTTCCATTCCCCAAAGACGTGGTAACTGTTGATTAAAGCATACATGTTCTGCTTTCGAGGATTGACCAACGCACCAATGATCCAGAACCTATTCACCCTTGCCGCTTGAACACATACCGATTTCGGCAGAGCAATCAGAGCATCATTCACACCCAGTGAAATGTCTTGCATTTTTCTGTCTCAGATTATCGCTCATTGTTTTGAGTTGTGATGATTCATACGAGAATAGAGAGAAAGAAGAGTCGTATATAGAGGATAACTTCCATGGTGGTTTCAATCAGTTACACAGTTTGGTAAACGGTAATAATAACCACCAGAGAAACACTCAACGGAATAAAACCGACCACTTGAAACCAGAAAAAAACAGGAATTCACTGTCAGAGAGATCTCAGAGAAGGATTGAAGGCAGTTGAGAGAATCACCCCAGAAACCGCCTTCAAAGAGAAAAGTTGCCATGATTAACTTTATTTTAAAAAAATTTCTTATAGTCTTATTTAGTTATTTACACAATAAATCTTGGTCAAAGAATTGACCGTTAATTTATATTTAAAATTTCCCTTTGAGATACTAAACAACAAATTGTGGATTCATAAGGAATAATTGGTTTTCCATAATCAAAAATTTTGTAAGTCTTATTTAGTAGTGTATGATTTTCGTATATTAGCAATTAATGCTTCCATACCAAAAATGAACATACGATGTGACGATAATGTTGAATAGATCACCTTCTTGTAGTTTTTTTTTGGTTTAATGAAACCTTTAGATTGATATTAGAATTTGATTTGCATTATAGACGAGCTGATAATTAGCATGCTTAGGAAATTAAACTTTGTAGATTTTTTTTTGCAAAAATTAACTAATCATAAATATATTATATTTATTTATGATTAGTTATAGACTAACTGATACTTATCATGCTTAGTAAATTAAACTTTGTAGATTTGTTTTTTGTAAAAATTAACTAATCATAAAGATAATATATTTATGGGTTTCTTATATTTATTTTTTTACATTATGCACTTAGAGCAGATGATATATTTTCTAACATTTATTGATAGATTTTTATTTTCATTTTATTTAAGAATAAATTTAAACTCTGATTTTATACAGCTAGAGAAAACTGAAAACTATACATTTATTTTCATTTTTGAAACGGCATTATATTCAAAAAATGTTCAAACTGGTTTCAGAAAATAAACCAACCATGTAAGAACTACCAATGTTAACAAAGACTCCACTCTCCATATTATTTTAAAACCAAGATTGAAAATATGTATTTAAAAAGTACTAAGGGAAAACAAACAAAATGTAAATGTATTACACAAAAAAGTATTATAGATCGTTTATAACTTGACTTTGCTCATAACAAAATGTATCGGACATTATGTGATGTATTACATAAAAATAAATACTAGGGGGTAAAAACTGTTTTAAAAATCAGTATTATGTAACAAATTAAATAATATAGATCATTTATAAATGGATCGTATTCTCTAACCAATGGTTTATTTTTTTATGAGAAAATTTATAATCCAGATCCGAATAACTTTTTATTATTATTCTGATAATATAGAATACATATAATATGTTGAATTAATTAGTAATGAGTACGCTAGTATCATAGGATATGGAAGACCCAGGATAACCAGTATTGCAACAACAAATGTCAAGTAATACGCCAGGCTGTCCTTTAGAACTGTGTTGACAAAATCCTCCATATTTCCATTGGTTTTTTATGCAAAATTCATTGCATGTTATGTCGTCTTTACATCCCATCTTAATATAACAATAGGTTTGTGGGGGCTCTGTTTGGTTCACACAAAAAAACGCACATGAATGTTACTACAAGTATAAAAATGATCAATTAATTTTTTTATGAATTTGTACAACTAGAGCAAGTTTATGGTTTCAACTCCAACTCAGGTATAATTATCAGCAGTTTTACAACAATGATACAAATTTTAATTAAAAATTAAATAAACTCTAATTTATAGCATAATTTTCTTTAAAAAAGTTGACAAATTATATTCAGTTTTAAATAACAAAAATATGACATTTGATCATAAAAATACATATCATACCTGAAAATATGGATTGAAAGATGTGAGCAAACACCATCAACAATACAAGAAATGAAAACTTCTTGGTTGCCATTACTTTTGTTGCTAAAATATGCAACAAATTCAACATTAAGAGAAGTTATATGACTAATAAGAACGCCAATAGTAGAAAATCGATATATATAAACTAAAAAGACTAATACCTGAAAATATTTTGAGAGATGTGGATCTTAGAGATTTATTTTACACTGTTTAATAAACAAGCTGTTGTCTTTTCCAAATTTCTTAAGAATTTAGACATATTTATAATCAAGTTTAAGAATTCAATTCATAATAGGTAACAAAAATAAAATTAGAATAGTCAAATTTATTCTATCGGATCTTCCATACCATATAATAAATTTTCCATAATATATATTAAATTTTCCAAAATAGATAGATTCTTTTTGAACGTTTTAATTGGTCATTTAGACCCTACTTTTGGTCAAACACTACATGATTCTAAATACTTTTGAATATCACAATAAGTAAACAAATTAATATCATATCTGATATTCAAATTTATCTTAGTAGATCTTCCATAATATATAATGGACTTTCAAAATATTTAGTCTTATTTGGTTATTTACACATAATTCTTGGTCAAATATTGACTATTAACTTATATTTTAAAATTTCATTTGAGATATTAAACTAAATTTATTTTAACGGATTCATTAGAAATCATTGGTTTCCTTAATAACAGATATTTTGAGTGTTATCTGGGAATGTACCACTTGGAAATCTTAATAATTAACATTCAGGGGGATGCATTGAACTTAACATTTAGAGAGATTTGAGTTAAAATGACAGATCATGTATTATTGCAACATGAATTTTAAAGTATTTTTAAAAATTTATTGTTATTAGATTAATGAATTTAAAATGTACAATCAAATCCATTGTTATTAAAAACACTTTCAAAATTGGATTTGAAAGTTTCAGCTGAGATTTAAGAGGATTTTTTAGTTAAAAAAATCAAAATCTCATGATTTTAGATAATTTAATAACAAAATCAATTCACCAAAATTCAACCAAATCATCTCAAAACGCATTAAAACTCAAATATCTCCAAATTCTTCATTTAACCTCTCAATAATTTGGAGAGATTTTTGTTGTAATGAGTTTAAGATGATTTGGTTGGCTTTTGGTGAATTAGGAATTTTATTATAAAATTCTTTGAAATCTCACATAAAACTATGATATTTTGATCATTGTATTTTTAAATAAGAAATCCTTTGAAATCTTAGTTGAAGCTTTCAAATATAACTCTTAAAATGCTTTTAATAATAGTTAATTTGATCGTACATTTAAAATTTATTAATCAATTAACATTGGATTATAAAAGATAGTTTTGAATGAATGTTTCAATAACACATGATTTGTCATTTTATCGATATACGCCCCTTACATACAAAAATGAACATACAATATGACAATAATTGGGAAATGGATCATTTTCGCAGTTTAATGGATCATTTAGATTAATATTAGAATATTATTTGCATTACGAGTGAACTGTTAATTATAATGTGTAACATCCGTAATCCATTACTTGGGTTTTATTTGGACAATTTAAAAGTTAGAGGCTGTGATGGTGGTGGTGATTTTGGTAGTGATGAACTCACGACGGTGGTGGTAATTTCCGGTGGTGGTGATCTCCGGTGGGGTCAACGTGAGTGGTGTTTGGTGTTGTTGCAAAGTTCACTTCGTGACGTTGAAGAAGAAGACTTATTGATATAAGTGTTGTAGTTATGGTTCTATTAAAATATTATTTTAATTATTTCATTTAATAATTAATGATTATTAATAATATTTTATTATTATTAGGTTGCTTGTACGGGAATTAAGGGTGTAGACATCGCAGAAAAAGTTTCCGGAAGTTACCGAAAAGTTGTGTTGGAAAGTGCTACTGCTGGCTAAGGTGAGTGCAGTACCATGGTCGGATGTTTTACGGAATTTGTTCTGGGATAATTCAGTGTTAGGATTTATTTATGTGTTTCTGTGATTATCGTTGTGTATTTATTGCTGAGATTAATTCCGGAAAAATTGCTATTAATTGCCGTTAATTGTGATATTATTTTTTATGTTTTTTCCATGATTTTCTGTTGAATTTATTGTCAAGAATTAATTGTTTTAATCATGTTTTGGTTGTTTAAAATGTCATTAATTGATTTAATTCATTATTTTGCGGTGAATTAATTTCTATTAAGTCATTATTGTGCTGTTTGTCGAGTCCAAGCATTTAATTATGCCTGGGGTATTTCCATAATTTTTTTTCCAATTGACCTAGTAGACGGGTTGATCGCCTCCTCAGTATTTATTTAATACTGACTGCGTCTATTCGTATCGGCGCAGGTAAGAAAAAGGATAAAGCTAGTTGAAGTTCGTGGAACTGCGGTGACGGACCAAGATGACATACCGGGAGGGTTTTCATTTATTTTATTTATCTAAAAATTGCTGTTAGTCGTGGTTGTTGTTTTTCCGTAACCGTTAGGTTGTTAGTTTATTCAAATTTATTGGTTTATAATAAATCCTTATCGCTGAGCTGTTAATTGTTTTCGTCTAATGGGAGTTAATAATAATTTTGGGGTTATTATTAGTTTTAAAAAAAAATGGGTCGGGGCGTTTCATAATGACTACAAAATTAACTTTCATATATTGTTTTACAAAAATAAATAATTATAAAAACAATATATTATTTAATATAAAATCCACAAAATTAGGTTTAAAAATTTGCAAAATCTAGATTTCCAAGGATTTTGTGGTATATCTGGAAAGCTTGAAATGCAAGAGTATTTCAAAATATTGATAAAATCCTTAAGAAAGCTTAAAATTAGCAGAAACCTAGGCTTTAACTTGGAAGTTGGCACAAGTTAAAGAACATAATGAGCTTAGCCAAAAATCTCAGGATAATGTGGTTATACAAGATTCTCAAAATTCAGGGTTTTAAGGGTATCATTGTTATATAGATGGTTCATGGAAAGAGATGGATAAATTCTCTGGATTAGGCTTGTTCTTATTTCAAGAAGATGTGGAGGAAAAATTCATGGGGGCATGTAACACTCGATAGTGCCTTTCTCCTTTGCATGCCGAATTAGAAGCTCTCATTTGGGTGATGACTAGTCCGATAGCAAAAGAGAAGACAGAAGTAGCATTTGCAAGATACTCCTCTGAGCTAGTGAAGACGGTTTCTACACCGGCGGATTGGCCTGCTTTTTTGACGCACCTGAAGGATGAATAGATCACATTCTTGTAGTTTTTTTGGTTTAATGAAACCTTTAGATTGATATTAGAATTTGATTTGCGTTACAGACGGGCTGATAATTAGCATGCTTAGGAAATTAAACTTTGTAGATTTTTTTATATTCGAAAAATGTTCAGACTGGTTTCAGTAAATAAACCAACCATGTAAGAACTACCAATGTTAACAAAGACTCCACTCTCCATATTATTTTAAAACCAAGATTGAAAATATGTATTTAAAAAGTACTAAGGGAAAACAAACAAAATGTAAATGTATTACACAAAAAAGTATTATAGATCGTTTATAACTTGACTTTGCTCATAACAAAATGTATCAGACATTATGTAATGTATTACATAAAAATAAATACTAGGGGGTAAAAACTGTTTTAAAAATCAATATTACGTAACAAATTAAATAATATAGATCATTTATAAATGGATTGTATTCTCTAACCAACGGTTAATTTTTTTATGAGTAAATATATAATCTAGATCCGAATAACTTTTTATTATTATTCTGATAATATAGAATACATATAATATGTTGAATTAATTAGTAATGAGTACGCTAGTCTCATAGGATATGGAAGACCCAGGATAACCAGTATTGCAACAACAAATGTCAAGTAATACGCCAGGCTGTCCTTTAGAACTGTGTTGACAAAATCCTCCATATTTCCATTGGTTTTTTATGCAAAATTCATTGCATGTTATGTCGTCTTTACATCCCATCTTAATATAACAATAGGTTTGTGGGGGCTCTGTTTGGTTCACACAAAAAAACGCACATGAATGTTACTACAAGTATAAAAATGATCAATTAATTTTTTTATGAATTTGTACAACTAGAGCAAGTTTATGGTTTCAACTCCAACTCAGGTATAATTATCAGCAGTTTTACAACAATGATACAAATTTTAATTAAAAATTAAATAAACTCTAATTTATAGCATAATTTTCTTTAAAAAAGTTGACAAATTATATTCAGTTTTAAATAACAAAAATATGACATTTGATCATAAAAATACATATCATACCTGAAAATATGGATTGAAAGATGAGAGCAAACACCATCAACAATACAAGAAATGAAAACTTCTTGGTTGCCATTACTTTTGTTGCTAAAATATGCAACAAATTCAACATTAAGAGAAGTTATATGACTAATAAGAACGTCAGTAGTAGAAAATCGATATATATAAACTAAAAAGACTAATACCTGGAAATATTTTGAGAGATGTGGATCTTAGAGATTTATTTTACACTGTTTAATAAACAAGCTGTTGTCTTTTCCAAATTTCTTAAGAATTTAGACATATTTATAATCTAGTTTAAGAATTCAATTCTTAATAGGTAACAAAAATAAAATTAGAATAGTCAAATTTATGCTATCGGATCTTCCATACCATATAATAAATTTTTCATAATATATATTAAATTTTCCAAAATAGATAGATTCTTTTTGAACGTTTTAATTGGTCATTTAGACCCTACTTTTGGTCAAACACTACATGATTCTAAATACTTTTGCATATCATAATAAGTAAATAAATTAATATCATATCTGATATTTAAATTTATCTTAGTAGATCTTCCATAATATATAATGGACTTTCAAAACATTTAGTCTTATTTGGTTATTTACAAATAATTCTTGGTCAAATATTGACTATTAACTTATATTTTAAAATTTCATTTGAGATATTAAACTAAATTTATTTTAACGGATTCATAAGAAATCATTGGTTTCCTTAATAACAGATATTTTGAGTCTTATCTGGGAATGTACCACTTGGAAATCTTAATAATTAACATTTAGAGAGATTTGAGTTAAAATGACAGATCATGTATTATTGCAACATGAATTTTAAAGTATTTTTTAAAATTTATTGTTATTAGATTAATGAATTTAAAATGTACAATCAAATCTACTGTTATTAAAAACACTTTCAAAATTGGATTTGAAAGTTTCAGCTGAGATTTGAGAGGATTTTTTAGTTAAAAAAATCAAAATCTCATGATTTTAGATAATTTAATTACAAAATCAATACACCAAAATTCAACCAAATCATCTCAAAACGCATTAAAACTCAAATATCTCCAAATTCTTCATTTAATCTCTCAATAATTTGAGAGATTTTTGTTGTAATGAGGTTAAGATGATTTGCTTGGCTTTTGGTGAATTAGGAATTTTATTATAAAATTCTTTTAAATCTCACATAAAACTATGATATTTTGATCATTGTATTTTTAAGTAAGAAATCCTTTGAAATCTTAGTTGAAGCTTTCAAATCTAACTCTTAAAATGCTTTTAATAATAGTTGATTTGATCGTACATTTAAAATTTATTAATTAATTAACATTGGATTACAAAAGATATTTTTAAATGAATGTTTCAATAACACATGATTTGTTATTTTATCGATACACTCCCCTTACATACAAAAATGAACATACAATATGACAATAATTGGGAAATGGATCATTTTTCGCGGTTTAATGGATCATTTAGATTAATATTAGAATATTATTTGCATTACGAGTGAACTGTTAATTATAATGACTACAAAATTAACTTTCATATAATTTTTTACAAAATAAATAATTATAAAAATAATATATTATTTTTTATAAAATCCACAAAATTAGGTTTAAAATTCTCAAAATCTAGATTTCCATGGATTTTGTGGTATATCTGGAAAGCTTGAAATGCAAGAGTATTTCAAAATATTGATAAAATCCTCAAGAAAGCTTAAAATTAGCAGAAAGTGAAACCTAGGCTTTAATTTGGAAGTCGGCACAAGTTAAAGAACATAATGAGCTTAGTCAAAAATCTCAGGATAATGTGGTTATACAAGATTCTCAAAATTCAGGGGTTTAAGGGTATCATTGTTATATAGATGGTTCATGGAAAGAGATGGATAAATTCTCTGGATTAGGTTTGTTCTACTTTCAAGAAGATGTGGAGGAAAAACTCATGGGGGCATGTAACACTCGTCGGTATCTTTCTCCTTTGCATGCCGAATTAGAAGCTCTCATTTGGGCGATGACCAGTCCTGATAACAAAAGAGAAGACAGAAGTAGCATTTGCAACATACTCCTCCGAGCTAGTGAAGACGGTGTCTACACCGGCGGATTGGCCTGCTTTTTCGACGCACCTGAAGGATCTCGTGAGGATAAAAAATTATTCTCATTTTTCTCACTTTCTTTAATTTCTTGTAATTTAAATTCAAAACGGATAAGTTAGCAAGAATGCCAGACTTTATCCGCATTTTATTATTTTTGTTAACTTTGTATTACCAGTTTGGATTTCTGAACCATTTTAAATAATATATAATTGTTGACAATATATATATATATATATATTATTTTGTAATATAATAAAAGATTTGTGCATTCTTTTATATTTACATTTTAACATTCAGATGATATATTATTCTAATGTTTATATATACAAAAAAAAAAACTCTTTTGATCTGTCTTCTTTAATCTTTGCAGCAAGTCTTTAATCATAACTTTGAACACTAGTCTTATTTTTATCCAAAGCAACATCATATTCTACAAATGTTCAGACTGATTTCAAATTCTCGTTCCTAATTGATATTAAAAACAAAATTATCATTTGGGTATCTAAACTGAGTGGCAGTTGCAACACATAATTTGATTTGGCAACTATAGATTTTTGGCTTTAGATTTAAGGTTTGGACAAATAAACTGAAGGTCAGTTCTTACAGTTTTTTCAGTCGCTAAATCTGGTTTTTCTATTTTTGGGATGATTTCAGGGCTATGTATTGCGTTTATTTATAGTATCCTATCCATAGTCTTGTTGTATTCAACTCTGAGAATAAGGCTATTCCAATTGCTTGGATAATTATACCGCGGTTTTCCAGTGGAGAAGCATATAGATGGATCAGAGCTCTTTGTAACCGAGCTATTCCTATTTAGAGCAAACCGAAAACTATTCCTATCTAGAGAGCAAACCGAAAACTATATCAAATTTTCATAGTTGAAACAATATCATATTCGACATATGTTCATATTTGGTCTCAATTACTTCTGTCTATTTGATATTGATAAAAAAAAAATTCTCTGATTTATGTCTAAGCTCACGCCTCACTTAGAAGACATTTTAATACCATAATCCAACCATCTAAAAACAAAAAATGTTAACGAAGACTCCACACTCCAAATTATTTTTAAAACACGAATGAAAAATATGAAATTAATACTCATGGTAAAAAGAAATGTAAAATATAATCTACAAGGTATTACACAAAAACAAGTAAACATCGTTTATAATTGAACCTTTCTCGTAACAAAATGTAAAAGATATTATGTAAAAATAAGTAGTAATTAATTTTCAAAAAAAAAAATTAATAAGTAGTAATAGGGGTAAAACAAAATATAAAATTTCAAAAAAGAAGATATTATGTAATGAATTTAGGAAATGTAGATCTTCTACAACTTGACCTTGTTCCATGATCAATTGTTTAATTGTTATAAGAAAAATATGTAATCCATATCAAAACATATTTGAATATATTTTAAATTATTATGATAATAGATAATATGATGAATTAATTAGCAACTAGTACATTAATATCATAGGATATGGACGACTCATGAGATGCAACACCATAATCGTGGCAGCAACAATGGGTAGGTGTTTCGCCAGGTTTGGGCTTATAGTTAAATTCACAAAATCCTCCTAATGGGGTGTCCCTTATTTACGCAAAATGCATTGCATGGTTTGTGTTCATTACAATTTTTTTGATAATAACATGTGTTGGTTGGGCGTATGTGTCCTGTTTAGTTCACCAAAAAACACATTCATATGATTATGAGTAGAAAAAATCACATTAAATTCACATTAGTATCATAGGATATATATGGAAGACTCATGAGATTCAACACCACAATTGCCGCAGCAACAATGCTTAGGTGTTTCGAGGTGTTTCGCCAGGTTTGGGTTTATAATTAATTTCACAAATCCTCCTCAAGCACGCTTAACTCTGGAGTTCTAACTGGATGGTTGAAGAAAAAGATAAGTACACTTTGGTGATATAGTTAGGTAAATCAAATCATTTAAGCTCTTCTCATGCACCACTATATAGTAGAACTAGAATGTTGCAATCACCCCCACTAACAGAGTGCAACGTCTTCGTTGCGCACCCATTGCCCTCACGACTGTCTGCCTGGTCAGAACCGGTTTGACATAACCTAGGGCTCTGATACCAATTGCAACCTAGGGTCCTCTCTATTCCTGTGAGCCCCATGCTTTCTCTAGGCCCATGGGCTCCACCCTCGTCCAACGGCTGGTTCATTAACTCAAGAGGCTCTAAAGACTTGTTACTGTCCGTACAAATCTCCACATGATGTTTTCCCGTATTATGGCCTTATTAACACTGTACCGACAATCACTTTCTGGTAAGTCACCCATCCTAGTGTTACTCCAGTCCAAACACGCTTAACTCTGGAGTTCTAACCGGATGGTTGACGGACAATATAAATGCACTTTGGTGAGATAGGTAGCCAAAAGAAATCTCTTGGCCTCTCCTCATGCACCACTATATACTAGAAACTGGGATGTTACAAGAAAAAAATACCATCAACTGTACATGAAATGAAAACTTCTTGGTTGCCATTAGTTTGGTTGCTTAAAGATGCAAAAAAATCAACATTAAGAGAAATTCTAGATCTAATAAGAAAATCAATAGTAGAATTAGATAAATATATATACACAAAAAAAAAATCCTTACAAGTCTTTTAAGGGATGTCGATCTTAAAGATTAACTTTTACACTGTTTTATAAACAAGTTGTTGTCTTTTTCTCTTTGCTTAAGAATTTAGACATATTTATAATCGAGTTTGAGAATTCAAAGTTATATCATAATAGGTAAACAATTTAAAATTATACCAGTCAATTTTATTTTGCCGGATCTTCCATAATAATATAATAAATCTTCCATAATATATAATCGATTTTCCATAATAGATAGATTCTTTTAAATAGAACCCCTTCTTTATCATCTTTGAGTGCCTTCCATAGAGCCTTGACCGAGACCGGGCTGTTACTGAGGCTCGGATCTCCCTGTAAAGACACTGTGGCACTATTGTGTTTGAACTTCATACGCTGCTCCCTCCAATTACTTTTCACTTCTCCTAGTCTTTCTAGCCACTCAACTCCCAGTATAATATCCGTGTTTCCTTGCATCAAAGGTATTAGACTCAACATCACTAGGTATTTTGCATTAGTAACTCTACCCCTCTACAAACTCCATTTCCTTTCACCGCGAGACCATTCCCCATAATGACCCCATATCCCTTGGTTCCATCAGTGGATAAACCCAACTTATCTAATTCCTTGGGCATGATAAAGTTGTGGGTAGCCCACTGTCGATCAGCAAAATGGTATACAAATCACGGACTGTTCCCCTTAGCTTAATGGTTTTCGGAGAGGTAATCCCTACTACCAAGTTTATAGGTAACTAGGCTACTACGGGAATCATTCCCATATGCTGCTCTTCTTCTTCTTCCTTTGAAGTCATACTCAATCCCATCCTCTCCCACAATCAATACTTGTAACTCCTTGTAACAACATTGATGCTCTTTGTGATATCGCCCATCACACTTAAAGCAAAGACCCTTCGCTTTTTTTTCGCTGACCTCCGCTTTTGACAATCTTCGCAATGGTGAACTTCGAGAGTATATCTGTTTAATTTGAGGATTTACTCTCCCCACATTTAAACGTCGTCATTTTCTTTGGGTGAAACGGGGTTGTTTTGCTTTTTGTGGCATTAGACCCCCATTGCTCTCCACTTCTGAAATGTGGCGAGAATTGGTCGCTTAAGTACCAAAATTTTCTTTCTCCTCCACCTGAGAAATGTTTTGGCGGCGCCTCCTCCTGTTCTGACCAATCTTCCACTTTCCGAGCCGCATTCATCATCTTTTTGGGGGATCTGGGTTCGAACATCTTTATCTCCGCTCTCATCTTAGGTTTTAAGCCGTTCATGAAGGCCATCTACAGCACCGATTCGGGAATGTCTGGAGCGTTGGAAGCTAGATTGATGAAAGCTTTACAATACTTCACCGTGCTGTCTTCTTGTCTCAGCATCAAAAATTGTTCCCACGACATCGTGTCCTAGATGGGTGAAAAAATTTCTAACACCCAAGCCTTCAGTTGTTCCCATCCCGTAAACGGATTCGGATCTATCTCCCACCGATACCACACCAAGGCTTCATCATCAAAGCACATCTTCATTGTTTGAAGCTTCTCCTCCTCTGTGAAATAATTGAGCTTGAAATATTGGTCTACTCTCATCACCCAGCTATCCACGTTCTCCTCGGTTGATATGGGTATCTCCAACTTCCGAGACACTGGGATCCTTCTCCCGCTTCTTCCATTACTCCTGAACTCCTAGATTTATCCAAAGTTTTCACCTAGATCTTTTCATCGACGTTGATGGCTTTCCCAGTGATAGAGGACTGCATCTCTTCTCCTGCTGTGATCTTCCTCTCCCACCTTTCATCCATCTTCTCGAGTTTATGCATCATCAACCCCATCTTTGGTTCAAAATATGACATATTTTCCATTTCCTATTCTCGATCATGCTGAATGTTTTTGATCTTCTCCACCGAAGTTTGGTTTTCAGCGAGAATGTCTATCTTTGGTTGCATCTTCGTCACTATCGAAGCTCTAATACCAAGTTTGATACGAGATAGACAATAAATGAAGAAAACTTGTAAAAAAAGATAGAAAATATGATTTTATTTTATATGAGGAAACTGTGTCGTAATGAGAGAATGTATTGGGATGTCTCTCTCCTCCTCTTTTACAATGATATCATGAGATACCTCATGCTCACTACTATCTCGTCTTCTTTATACTATTTATCAGATTTACTCAACACCCCATCTGTTTTTTTCTAGCGGTTTGATACTCAATTGATTCTCCTTTTCACTCTAGTCTTTATTTAACTACAGTAGAAATACTCTGACTTAGTCCAATTACTGCTGCTTCCTTTTGTTTAGAACCGATTTCTTCTGCGGTATTGATAGATAATAGGCGGATGATTTGCCTCATATGTATCAGTATATTACAAAACTCTCGAAAAGATATTTGTTAGAAGTTAGAACTATTCATGAATAGGTGGATTTAGTCATTCACAAATTTAAATCTAAACTATATATATATATATATATATATGTTCAGCGAGACCCTTAGCCATAACACATACATATGTCACTACAAAAAAGTCTACATTGATAGAACCCGGAGATAGCACGATTTGCTGAACTGCTATTAAAGATGAGTTTTTAATATTAGTTATTATATAATAGTATTTGATAGATGCTAAGACGAAGATCCACTAAGCGGAAACATAAAATCACTTATTCTGCCAAATGTTTAGTAAATTTTTTCACCTTCCCCTCTTTCTAAAAGAACCCTAAGACATAACACTTCCCGACCTAACTCTCTCAAACCCAAAAATCGCTTCTCCCAGCCACCAATTAAACTCACCACCATCAAACAAGTTGTGAAATCTGAATCAGCCACGATTATGGTTTGTGAACTTTCTAAATCTGAATCAGCCACTATTAAGGTTAGTAATGGCCATCTATTTCACAACTTATGGGACTGTGAGTTTTTCTTGGCTAATAATAGGATTGTTATTATCCCTATATATCTTTAAACTTATAGATCAAAGATACATAACTTGAGATCTTACACGTTTTAGTACTTAGCCAGTTCTTCTGTGGAATCCCTTTTTTCCTTAGCATCATTTTGCTTGCTAAACTTGTAACATCCACAATCCAATTGTTGGGTTAATTTGACCCTTTTTAAAGGTTGGGGTTAAATTGAATAAATCAATTTTTTTACCGGCGGGTTTAATTGATAAATTCAAAAGTTGTGGGAGCCAATTTCAGAAAAGGAAAAAAGTTTGAGGGCTGTTCGCTGTAATTGGAAAAATTGATCACGCATATATGTGTATGCGCGTATGTATCTCCTCCTTCGCGTTTTCATCTAAACCTAGCCGTCAGAGAGGAGATCGGTTTTCGCATGGAGGAGGAGAGAGAGGAGCTAAGCTTCGTGTGTTGATCCTTGGCGTGGATCAAGTGGTGGCTGGAGGCTTCATGGTGCCGAGAGCGTTTCACCGTCGGGCTGTCGTCGTCGAGTTCTAGAGGTAAGGGTTCTCCTCTTAGCTTGGTTTTTCACGTGGGAATCAAAGTAGTCTTGTTAGTCGCGTGAAGAGAGAGAGAGAGAGGGGGAGAGAGAGAGAGGGCCGAGGATGATGGCGGTGGTGTCGCGGAACCGCCGGACGTGACGGTGACCACGACGGAGCTCGCGGTGACTCAACGGCTCGTGATGTGGTGGTAGCGTTGTAGCGTGGTGAGATCGCGGAGGCAGGTTGGTAAGTCTGGTGTCGTTCGGGGATGCGGCAACCATGGCGTGTCTTGCGCAAGAAGTAACGCGAAGGGGATAAAGTGGTGGTTTGTCGTTTTGTGGTTATGGTGAATTGGTTTTTTGTTCCGTGGTTTAGTTCGGTTTAGAGTAATTAGGGTTTAACTAATTGGTTTAGTTTTATTAATATTTTAATATTAAATAATAATATTTTAATATTATATTTAATATTATTATAGTAGTTATTAATATTTTATGTCCCGGAAATTTCTGGTAAATAGGTCAATAGGATTACCGGAAGTTCTAGAAGGCGTCACATTTTTCTCCGAACATATCCCAAAGGTGTCAAGGTGAGTGCTTGTGTGTTAGACTGTGGTTAATCTGAGGACTTGGAGTGGTCCTCGTTTCCGTGGTTCTTGTTGTTGGTCCAATAGGAATAATGGATGTTTATTGTTGTTATTTATGGCATGTGTTGCTTGTTGATATGATTGTGTTTATTGATTGTTGGCATTGGTGAATGTTAGCTTTGTGTAGTTGTTGCCTCATTCAGTATCTTTTATACTGAGGCATCTCGTTATGTGATGCAGATAAGGACTGAGTCTTGCTGGAGCTCGTGGGACCAAGGCTGTGGAGTGGATGACATGACCAGGGTCCTTGTTAGTTTCATTGACTATTTAATTATTTTCATTGGATGGATTATTTAGTATTCGCTTCCGCTAGGTTGTTAGTCTCAGTTGACTGGTATTTTGGAATAAATAAAGTGGATTTTATTTATTCAGTTAAGTTGTTAGAACATTTTAAAAATTGCCAGTTTTGCATGGTTTACGTGCTATTGAACCGGTCCCGATAGTGGATTCTGGGACGGGTCGTTTTAAAACTTATCTCAGATCTGTGCTTGTCTAAATCTTACATACTAATCAGCTGTCTACTCTTGTTTTCATAATTTTCTCACTGAAAACCTTGGTTTCTACCTATCCTTGTTCTTATGTTGATGATTGAAACACGCTTTTACTCACACACAGCAATGCAAGGAAATGCTAAATGTGACTGGTTTGCAATTATAATATAGTGGTGGGAATACTAAGTCAATCCAATCAGGAAGATTGTGCTATGCAATGAGGATGTGATCAATTCATTTAAGTCAAGGCAAGCAGATTAAACGGTGGATGTCTAACAACCTAAATAGTGCAAGTAATGTAAATAAAAAACCCACTCTAGTTGTCAGTTCGAGTGGGGTGATCGAGATACAAAGGAAAACAGAGCAAGTAGAGCACTCGACCTAAATGATCGAGTAAAGAGATCGAGTGGTGCAGAAAAACGACAAAACAAAGAGAAGCACTCGACCTGAAGGATCCAGTGTATGCAGTCGAGCTAAACAGAGAATAACAGAGAAGTAAAGCACTTGATCTAAGTGATCAAGTAAGAGAGGTCGAGTGGTAAAAGCAAAAGTAAACAAAGCAAAATAGAGCAAGAACACGAGATAAAATCAATAAAAAAGAAATAAGGATCTCAGACATGGACTTATTGACTAATCACTGCTCTCAATTGACCTGGGTAACTGACAAGATCATCCAATAGGCTAATCCCTAAACAATGAATTCTAAATCAGCCTAATACATCGTGCTACTAGACCTCGAGCCTAGTTGCTGACTTACCCGATTCTACCAGAGTTATACAATTAGTCAAGCAATGAACACCAATTCATTAAAGCCAACTAAACTTCCTAACAACTGCATTCCTAGGACCGGATACTTATCCCATTTAGATCTAGTTCAACAGGCTAGTTAACCTAGTTTCTTGAAAAAGCTGAATCCAATAATCTCATCAACACTGTCATGTGGAGATTGTTTGATACTAAATTCTAATTGATTAGAAAGAAATAAGCATTACGAACACTCACTCAGAAGGGCAAATATGAAATTAAAGCAATACTCAAATACCAAGATCAATCAATAGCAGTAAACAACCTAACCCATGCCTAAATTCCTAATCACACTACTCAGCAATATGATCATCATCAAATGCAAAAACCCAAAAAAAAATGCTAAAATGACATATGATGTAGATAATGATGCGATGAACAATGTTGAAGAAGAAAATAATTGCAAATAGTAAATAGATAAGAAGAAATCAGAGTTACAAATTCAGGAAATTGAAGAACAAGAGAGAGAAAGTTTATAGGCAGAATTAGGATTAAAGAGAGGCGTCCCTTGCTAATAAACAACAAGAGTATTTATACTAAAAGGTCTGGAAGCCCTATAAACACTAAAGGACAAAAACTTAGATCAGGTTTGGGAAGGAAATCTACTCAAGCACATGGGTCGAGTGGTCTTGGTCGAGTGGTTGGTCCAAATGCAGGTTCTTCTCTCGAACTCACCCACTCAAGCAATACGAGGTCGAGTGGAGTTGACGTGCTCTCCAAGTTACCATCACTCGAGCCCTCTGGTCAAGCTATGCTGGTCGAGTGGTCTTGACAGGTCCTCCAAGATATGTGCACTCAAGCTCTCCACTCGAACAGTCTTGGTCGAGTCTGGTGCGAATCTCCAAGTGTGTAGTCCTGAGCTCCAAAAACACCTAATACCACTCCAAAATGCAGAATGTATGCAATGCACATGAAAAATGTCTTAAGTACTCTAAGGTGGAGAATATGATGCAAAGTGGTATAAACAATGGATGAAACTACACTAAAATGATGATAAATTAAGGCTAAAAACATGTAAAATACAATGACTCAATGATCCAGTTGAAGTGGACAGCCCTTCATTATATGGCTTATAAGGAATAGGAGATGGATCATTTGCTGGTGCTACGGCTGTTCTTTTCACTTATCCTCTTGACCTTATCCGGACAAAGCTATTGCTTGTACTTTAGATTTTTTGGATTATAAGTGAACATGTTGTTAGACTAAGACATGGTTTATATGTGAGACATGTTTATGTATGTTGGAATTTTTTAATGATTATGAATTTTAAAGATTTCTATAATTCAGGGTCAATTGTTGTAAACATGTTAAATTGGGGGTCAATTTGAAAATATGATGAATTTCATGTAACACATATGGTATTACAACATATTAAAGCGCTATAACAAAATATATTAAAGCAATATATAATTTCTATTGTAGAAGGATCTATGATAGCACGAAATATGAATTGTCATCACTTTTTAACAAAAAATGGAGGTGCTATAGATGTGACAACAAAAAAAAAAAACTTGTCACAAAATTTGTTACAAATTTGTAACTAGAAACTTTTCAGTAAGTGATACGAGGTTGGTGACTAAACATGGATCACCAAAAGTAACGAAAATTGATAACAATTTCATCGTGATTTGCTACCGATTTCATGACCTTTATTTGTTTTTCATAATATGTTACAAAAATGCTACGATTATTTGTCACAATTTAAGTTAATATTTTTATCCATGTTTTAATTTTAAGTTTACACCATTTTTTTCTTCTCTTTAACTTATATTTAAAATAATTTAAATAAGTTCAATAATTCCAACAATTATTTGTTAGTAAGATTAGAGTCATAACTGCCGTAAAAAAAAAAGATTAGACTCATAACTTTTGAACTCGTCATATACACCAGAAATTTTGTAGGGGGAATCCAAAATGCAATATAATCATATACATATTCACACATGAGATGAAAATTCGTCTGTTATATTCAAAGTCATTGAACTAATCATATTCTGCCACATGCAAAGTTTAACGATGGTTCATGGCCGGGATGTTCACAATTTGTGTGGGGTTGTCATCAACTTATCATGGCCGATTCTGCTCTTCTTACACCACCGGCGCGACTTTGTTGTTGATCTTCTAGATGCTAATCAATACAAAAAAAACATATATCTTTGTTTCTTATATATTTCCAAATAGAAATACAATTGTTACAAACTCAAACAACTAACTTGATGATTTCTTCTTCCTTACTTCTTTCTCTTCTTCTTCTTTGTTAGAATGAACTGTTTATTGATAGAGGCTTGCAATAAGCAATCTCCTAAGACAGAATCTCGCTCCTACGGAGGTGTACGTAGATTCTGTGGATGTCTATCTTGCAGGATACGACTATCGATCTCTGTATTAACACCGTACAGAGATCCTAGCAAACTCTACTTGGAGATTTTGAGAAATTATTTTTGTGAGTAGAAGAAGATCAGATTTTTTTTTCTATCTCTCTGCTTATGTTGTGACGTCTTTATATATTGACTCAAAGGATGCTTTTCAAAACCAGACATATAAGTGTCTTTTCATGGAGACTTTTCACATATTTCAACTGCCACATTTTAATTTAGTTTAATCATATAAATTAAATTAAATTAAACTCTAACAATACCCCACATTTTCTATTCGAACTCAACATACCCCACATTTGAATAGAAAATAAGTTATATTATTTCTGAGAAAGTAGAATCAATATGCATAGGAAAATGTGTCTTTTGGACTTGAACTTTTCCTAGTAACGACTTATCGGATTTACTTTGTGGGTAATGAATTTTAGTCTTGAATTAACCACGTTTTATGGTAAACCGAGACAATAATTGAAACACATATATCATCAGCTCATTTCTAGTTTATACGGCTGTGTCCATTTTGGTCCTGAACATATCCTGAATTTGTAAGAGCTCTAGAGAATTTAGCCATGTCAATTCTCATAGGTGCGACCTGACACCATTCTCATATAGGTAACGTTAATTAAGGATATTCCGCCATATCCCACTTATAGAAAAGCTATTAACGTTATTAAGAATAAAATATTCATCCCTTAAACATCAACGGAAATACACTTTAAACTTCATAGGAATGAGAAATGTGTATTTTCTTCCTTGAGTCTTCTCCAACCAGTTTGCCTATTGAACCTAGACCATGGGATCTCCAATGTTGCTAGGTTAGGTTTCTGCCAAGTGGTGACTCATTGTGTTGGCTTGAGACCCATTACCCTCGAAGTAAATATGACTTGCCCTTTCGGTAGGCCTTTAGTCAAAGGATCAGCCAAGTTTTCCTTTGATCTAATATAATCCAATGCTATCACCCCATTGGAAAGCAATTGTCGTATTGTGGCATGTCTTCGTCTAATATGCCTTGACTTTCCATTTTTAATTTTATTTTCCCCTCTATTTATGGCAGCCATACTATCACAATAGATACATAATGCAGTTACCGGTTGTGGCCAAAGTGGAGTATCTTCAAGAAAATTCCTAAGCCATTCGGCTTCTTCTGCAGCTTTATCTAGTGCGATAAATTCAGATTCCATTGTAGAACATGCAATACACGTTTGTTTAGATGATTTCCAAGACACAGCACCATCAGCAAGTGTAAACACATAACACTTGTAGATTTACTATCCGTACTTCCAGAAATCCAATTTGCATCACTATATCCTTCTAACACAGGAGGAAATGTTGTGAAATATATACCATAATTAATTGTATGCTTTAAGTATCACAATACTCTAGTTAAAGCATTCCAATGTTCTCTGTTTGGATTACTTGAATATCGACTTAATCGACTCAAAGAGTAAGCCAAGTCTGGTCTTGTACAATTTTTAATGTACATAAAGGCTTCCAACTATTTGTGTGTATTCTAACTGAGACACACTTTCTTCTTCATTCTTTGAAAGTTTGCAGGTTGGATCAAATGGAGTAACTACTGGTCTATCATCAAAGTGACCAAATTTCTTTAGAACTTTCTCCACATAATGAGGTTGAGTAAGAGAGTAACCATTTGGTTCTCGTTTAATTTTAATTTCAAGAATTACGTCACCCAATCCCATGTCTTTCATTTCGAAATTTTCATCAACATCTTCTTTGTGGTATTGATAATGTATTTACTTGTTCCCATTATCAACATATCATCCACATATAGACATGCAATGATCGTATCATTTTTAGTTTTCTTAATGTAAACACACTTGTCACATTCATTTATGGTAAAACCATACGACTTCATTGTATTGTCAAACTTCTCATGCCATTGTTTTGGCGCTTGCTTAAGTCCATACAGTGACTTAACAAGTTTACAGACATTCTTTTCTTGACCTTTGATTATAAAGCCTTCATGCTGTTCCATATATATTTCTTCATCTAATTCACTATTTAAAAATGTTGTTTTGACATCTATTTGATGAATTTCTAAATCATATATGGCAACAATTGCTATTAGCAATCTTATAGAAGTAATTCTTGTTACCGGAGAATATGTATCAAAGAAACCAAGACCTTCCTTTTGACAAAATCCTTTCGCCACTAGTCTTGCTTTATATTTCTCAATTGTTCCATCCGGCCTTAACTTCTTTGGGAATATCCATTTATATCCAATTGTTTTATTTCCAGGTGGTAAATCAACCAATTCCCATGTATGATTATTCATAATGGATTCCACTTCGCTTTGAATAGCCTCTTTCCAATAAAGTGCTTCTAAAGATTCAATTGCAGCCTTATAGGTTTGTGGCTCATATTCACTCAAGTACATCATAAAATCAGTACCAAAATCTTTAGAGATTCTTGCTCTTTTACTTCTTCTTGGTTCATTTTCTTCTTCTTGAACCTTTGAGGCACTTCCATCTACCTCGTGTACTCTCTTAGTACTCGTATTTCTTGCCTCTTTGTATGGAAATACATCTTCAAAAAACTCAGCTTCATTTGATTTAATAATTGTATTTACCTTCACCTCAGCATTATCAGATTTACGAATCAAAAATCTATATGCAGCATTGTTTTCTGCAGGACCGATATAAACGCAATCCACCGTTTTTGGTCCTATAACAGTTCTCTTTGGTAAAGGTACATGAACCTTCGCTAGACAATGATATCTACTAATTTTAGCTCTTTTAAAGCATCATTTTAGTTCTAGTTTCATACATTGTTTGCATCATTAGAGTTGTAAATATGCATTTTAGTCTTTCTTTCTCATGTTTTGAATTTTAGGATCATATAGCTTCATTGTCATGAATTTGCATTGTATTTTGAGTCATTTTAGGTATATGGAAGCTTGAAGCTTGGATGAGGGATCATTTGAGGAGAGAAAGGATCAAGAAGAGAAGTTGATGATCAAGAACTATTCCAAAGTGTCTCAAAGCTCGGCTCATATGAAGACCTTTATTTGCGTTTCAGCTCCAGAACCTTTGATAGAACTTATAGGAACTTGAGTTAGATTTCTAATGGAGGTATTCTTGAGTCATTTTGATGAGCCGTTAAGGAGTTATGGCGGAATTAGTGCACCGCGTGTAGAACTTGCGGCCAAGACACACCATTGGAGTTATGACGGAATTAGTGCACCGCGTGTAGGTGCTTCAGATAAATCTTGAAATCTTTCCAAGTTGGAGGCAACTTTTCAATAATATAAGCAACAAGGAACGCTTCATTCAGCCCCATACCCTCATCCTTCAATTCATGAGCGATAATTTGGATTTCCTCCACTTGTTTCACCACAGAGTTGGTGTCACTCATCTTGAAATTTAAAAAATTTCTATTGATGAATTTCTTGGCGCTTGCGACTTCGGACTTTACTTTTCTCTAACGATTCCCACAACTGTTTAGGAGTTTGGAACATTTGATAAACATCGTAAAGAGAATCGTCCAAGGCAATAAGAATATAATTCTTAACAAAAATTTGTTTTGTGTCCATGCCTCTGATGATTTCATCGAAATGTCACCTTCAGCAGGTAATTCTGGTCCTTCCGAAGTCAAGCATTGGGCCAGATTCAGAGTTGTGAGATAAAACAACATCTTTTTGCTGCCATCTTTGAAATCCACTCCCCGGAAGACAAAAGGCTTCTCAATGTGATTTTTCACAACCGAAGCAGATTGATCCATCTATCAATTTCAAACAACAACAAGAAAAAAAAATTCTGTCTTATATATTTCCAAATACAAATACAATTATTACAAACTCAAACAACTAACTTGATGATTTCTTCTTCCTTGCTTCTTTCTCTTCTTCTTCCTTGTTAGAACAGACTATTGATTGATAGAGACTTGCAATAAGCAATTTCCTAAAACAGAATTTCGCCCCTATGGTGGTGTACGTAGATTCTATGGGCGCCTATCTTGCAGGATACAACTATCAATCTCTGTATTGACACTGTATAGAGATCCTAGCAAACTCTACTTTGAGATTCTCAGAAATTATTTTTGGAGTAGAAGATGATCAGATATTTTTTTCTATCTCTCTGCTTATATTGTGGTGTCTTTATATATTGACTCAAAGGGTGTTTTTCACAACCAGACATGTAAGTGTCTTTTCATGGAGACATTTCACATACTTCAACTGCCACATTTAAATTTACTTTAATCATATAAATTAAATTAAATAAAACTCCAACAGACTTATAGATCGGCATCGGAGCTTTGAGTGGACATTGCTTTTTAGAATCACCACCGATGGCTTGTAGATGGTCTTGTTCTTGTATATGGGTTTGTAAATTGTACAGCTTGTAGATTGGTTTGTATGTAGTCAATATTTTCTTAATCATTATAACAAATATTTATATTTTACAGTTTAATATGCTGTGTTCAATTTTTAAGATAATTTTTAAACTTTAGAATTTGTTCATTTAGTTTTTATAACTAATTTTCTTTTAAATATGTAATTTTAACTTCATTAAATTATAAAGTGTTGTTGGTTGTTTGACGTATATACCCATATTAATCTTTTGTGCATGTCAATGTTTTCTTAAACATTGTAACAAATGTTTATATTTTACAGTGTAATATTTTGTGTACAGTTTTGCAGATAATGTTTAGATTTTTTTAGATTTTTTTCGTTTAGTTTTTATAATTAATTTATTTTCTTTATATGTAATTGTAATTTTATTAAATTATTAAGTGTTAGTGTTGTTGATTTTTTAACGTATATACCCATTTTAATATTTTATACATCGTTCTTATGTCGAAGTCTGCCCTACTATATCCAACAGGTTAGCATACCTGCCCGCGGTTTTAATTTTTATAATTTTAAATATTTTAAAGAATTTAAATTAACAACTTTTTAAAAGAAATATTTTAATATTCTCTTTTTGTAAATATTCTAAGTTTATATATATACACTCTTTAAATTTTTAAATATATCACATATTATATTTCATCATCTACATACAATTATTAATATATACATATATATATATATATATCACTTTTTATTAAAATATGTAGTCTAGGAATCGATCTGCCAATTCGCGGACAAGGCCTACTAAATCCGCGGTTCACTATTGGGTTATCTATATTATCCGATTTTTAATGGACATAACATAATTTCACCCCATGATGGATCTACTTAGACCTAGCCCGTGGTTTTACAAGCCTGATTGACACTTCTATTGATATAAGATATTGAACACTGACTTTTTTTCCTATTGATTGAGTAATATATGTTTATTATTAAAACATATCTTATTTGAAATATCTACAAAATATAAAGATTTGTTACTAATAAATTTTCCTGCAAAAAACGCATCTGTAATTTTTCCACCTAAAATGTATTTGAATCAGAACATATGTTGAAAAAGTTAAATTTTTTTAATTGTATGCATTATATAATAATTTATAATAATTTTAAAAGAAGATCAAATAAAATTGAAATGAGAATCATAATTATTTTTTCAATACATTGATTTAAATTAGGTATATAGATTTTGGATAAATTAAAATCAATGTTAGTTTCTATAATATTGTTGTTTTAATCTTTTTGAATACACATATAACATTAATCCTCGTTTATTTATTTTGATATGAGTGTTTTGAAACAACTCCTTATATTGACCTTTTTTAATAGTGTAGTAGATTATTTTATTTTCTAGGAATCGACTTCTTGATCTTGTAGAAATTGTTTTTGTGGCACCTAGTTACAAATAAGAAATTGTTTTTGTGGCACAAGTTACTATAGTTATGTCATAATAAGTAACCTAATTAGGACGTTATAATAGTCATTAAAGATGACAGTTTTGTGACTAAAGTTTTAGTCCGTAGTTATGACATTTTTGTTACACTGATTTATTGTCATTTTCTGTGACAGAATAGATAATCGTAACAATATTGTGACATATTTGATACCAATTTGTTTTTGTGACGATTGTATTTCAACCGTTATATATTGTCATAAATTCGTCACAATAGTTTTATCATGACAAAAAAAAATTTGTTGTGACTAATTATTTTGTATCAATAAATATGAAAGCAATATGGTCACAAAATCGTTACTAATACATCATAATTTTGAGACAAAACAAAGAGTAGCAAAATAAAGTCACTAATAATGTCCAATATGTGACAAAAATATATAGGCCTACAAGGTTTAGGAAAGTTGTTATGACTGTCTGCTCCTTAACACAAAAAGATTGACTCTTTACCAAGCCGTGCCTAGAATTTTTTAAGCCTAAGATAAAAAATATTTGTTTTATATATTCTTTATAACAATATATGCTTAAAAACAATTACCATGTTGTTTTATACTTCTTTTGTTTTATATTAAGTGCAATTATAAATTTCTTTTATTATAAGTGATGTTTGTATTTTAATGCATTAATTTTTATTTCTCATATTATTTTAATTAAATGACTAATAAAATGTAAAATATATTAATGAGGGATAAAAGAGACAAATTGATTATTATTTTTAATTAGTGTGCAAAATTATTAACTAAAAAAACTGAAACATATGGAGTATTAAATTAGAGATAACAAATACTATTTCATAATAAGAATAATTTTTATACTATTTTTTAACCATCAACAAATAATTTAATAATATTTTTTAGTTAACATTCTTTTAATCTATAAAAATACTAAAATTTAAAATAGTTTTGGAAATATTATATATATTGTATACTATATTTTAGTATCTGAAATAGAATTTTAAACTAAATATAGTATTAAAATACATATATTAATAATATATTAAACTAAACAAATATTTTGGGGCACTAAAATATGCTTAAAATTGAGGGGGAGGGGGGGGGCTAGAATGATGCATTATTTGTAACAACTAAGGCACGCCCCTCACTCTTTATGAAATTTACTAGTTACGGATCTCACATGTCACATGTGTTATTGTTAAAGCTTTTCTCTTTTCTCTATGGTTTGGTTTTTACTTGTATGCATTTAGGCCCGTCTTTGGCCCAAATTGGCATTTGCTGGGTCTATGCTAAATTTTTAAAAAAGTCTTAAAGAAAATGTGCGCAAAAAAAAGATTTTTTACAAAAAAGTTCTTAAATTTTCCTACCTCCCCCCCCCATATTATGTGAGATGGGCATGTATTATGCGAAGTATATGCTTAAGTTTTTTTTTGATAAACCGCGGGAGTTTTGGGCCTTTGGCCCATAATCTCCCTCGGTATCCGGAGCCAGCTTTTAGTCCATTCCTATTTAAATAATGTCTTTCCATACCAAGGAGGGTTTGAACCCGGCGCACAAGGGAACCAACCAACTCCCTTGTACTACCACTAGGCCACCACCTCTTTGGTTGTATATGTTTAAGTTATACTGATTGATATCTTTATGATGTTTGATTTGGTTGTATTTATTAACAGGCACATCAAATGTTTCAGAAAGATACACAAACAATCACACTAAAAGGGCTTGAGAATATCAAAGCCGCTTTGGCATGTAGTGAAATTGAACACCAAAACCAAAAAGAGAGACATTCTTTGTAACAACTAAGGCACGCCCTTTACTCTTTATGAAATTTACTAATTACGGATCTCACATGTCACATATGTTATTGTTAAAGCTTTTCTTTTTTCTCTATGGTTTGATTTTTACTTGTATGCATTTAGGTCCGTCTCTGGCCCAAATTGACAGTTGCTGGGTCTATGCTAAATTTTTAAAAAAGTCTTAAAGAAAATGTGCCCAAAAAAAGATTTTTTACAAAAAAGCTCTTAAATTTTCCTAGCCACCCCCCCCCCAACCCATATTATGTGAGATGGGCATGTATTATGTGAAATATATGCTTAAGTTTTTTTTTTTATAAACCGTGGGAGTTCTGGGTCTTTGGCCCATAATCTCCTTCGGTATCCGGAGCCAGTTTTTAGTCCATTCCTATTTAAATAATGCCTCTCCATACCAAGGAGGGTTTGAACCCGGGGCACAAGGGAACCAACCAACTCCCTTGTACTACCACTAGGCCACCACCTCTTTGGTTGTATATGCTTAAGTTATACTGATTGATATCTTTATGACGTTTGATTTGGTTTTATTTATTAACAGGCAAACAAAACGTTACAGAAAGATACACAAACAATCACACTAAAAGGGCTTGAGAATATCAAAGCCGCTTTGGCATGTAGTGAAATTGAACATGAAACCAAAACAAGAGCAATTCTTTGTAACAACTAAGGCACGCCCCTCACTCTTTATGAAATTTACTAATTACGGATCTCACATGTCACATGTGTTATCGTTAAAGCTTTTCTCTTTTCTCTATGGTTTGGTTTTTACTTGTATTCATTTAGGCCTGTCTCTGATCCAAATTGGCATTTGTTGGGTCTATGCTAAATTTTTAAAAAAGTCTTAAAGAAAATGTGCCCAAAAAAAGATTTTTTACAAAAAAGCTCTTAAATTTTCCTAGCCACCCCCCCCCAACCCATATTATGTGAGATGGGCATGTATTATATGAAGTATATGCTTACGTTTTTTTTTTTTTTTGATAAACCGTGGGAGTTCTGGGTCTTTGGCCCATAATCTCTCTCAGTATCCGGAGCCAGCTTTTAGTGCATTCCTATTTAAATAATGCCTCTCCATACCAAGGAGGGTTTGAACCCGGGGCACAAGGGAACCAACCAACTCTCTTGTACTACCACTAGGCCACCACCTCTTTGGTTGTAAATGCTTAAGTTATACTGATTGATATCTTTGTGATGTTTGATTTGGTTGTATTTATTAACATGGACACCAAATGTTTCAAAAAGATACACAAACAATCACACTAAAAAGGCTTGAGAATATCAAAGCCGCTTTGGCAAGTATTGAAATTGAACACGAAACCAAAAAGAGAGCCATTCCTCGTAATGTTGTCAGACAGTATTGGGAGGGTCCTACTCTTTCAAAATGTCCATAAAGTAAGCATTGCGACTTAATCTTCTACTTCTTCATATTTCCCTTGAGATTTGTTGATTCTTCTTTTAGTTTGCATATTTTATTATAGTTGTTCATAGATAAGCTTTTGGATTTTTTTTGCTTTTTCAGTTTCCTTACATGTCTCCGTTCCGAATTTGCCAGATGGCTATTTCCTGTTCAATGGTGATAATGGGAATGAAATGAATGATGATGTTATTCCCAAGGCATTTGCTCAATTCCCCACCTGCAATAAATACCCCTAAACCTGGGTTATGCTTTGTTTAGAGAGATTTGGCTTTGCCTCTATTGAGGTTTAAGACATTTTTGTACAAATCTCTTGATTTCAAAGTATCAAATCTCTTTCTATCTTTAAATCTTTCAACTATTCTTTTCATAACCATGATTATTCATTAATTAAACCAATTATTTTATGAATCCATTGATATGAGTGAGTAGTCATTTTAAAGCTTTTGGGAATGTAGAATTAGGGTGATTGATTGGTGATTAGTGTAGCTTAGGCTTGTACCCCTTAGAATCTATGTTTGTTAGGTTGTTCTTAATGCTAGATTAGGCAAGAAATTGTTAGTCTAGATGTTTTGCATTTTCATGCCCACAAGGTGTTTGTTAAAAAGTTTGAGTCAAATCTTTCAAGAATTTTGCATTCCTTGCCTATGAGGATAGTTGATAAGGATGTTTAATGGTTTCTTTAGCTTGTTTATAATGCTCAATAATCATTTTGGTAGCTTATGAGAGTAGTTGATTATCAAATGATAATTGAAAAGATTAATTCAATGAGAGTTGATTAGTTGACTTTAGTGCTCTAATGCCAATGAATTATCTCTAAGAGGGAGAGTCAAACTCACTAGTTAAATGTCAATCACCCATTATGTCTATCATTCCCGGAATTTTGATTCTCATACTTGATTTCTTAAAACCGTTTTAGTCATTTCTTGCTAGTTTTAAGTTTGATTTTGGTTTATAAAAACATTATCTTATTATAGCTTAGATTGAAAACAAAATCTACAATCCTAGTGTTACTAATCTTGTTTCCTTATGGAATCGATACCCTTAATGTTCAATATCATATAAGGTTATTTGATAAACTTTGGTGTAAAAACTGTATTATCAGCCAACAAAGATTTTCACTCTCCTCACCGACTATGCAGATATGGTGCAGTGAGGTGGCAAAATTGTAAACCAAAAATCTCCGGTCGACATACGACAACTCAGATGGGGTCTGGGTATCTTCCAGGTGCCAAAGCCGCTTACATGCGGGACCTGGAAGTTGCAGTCAACTTTAAAAAATTCCCAACCGGTCTCTTATCTCATAGTAGGAGCGATGAACCCCACCTACTACCACATCAAGAAGATTAGCAACACGAGCTTTTCATTTGGGGGATCTGAGCATGCTGGAGTAGTCCACCTTAGATTGGATTTTATTTTTCTTTATATTTATTTCGGCCTTTTCTTGCTCTTTCAGCCTTTTATTTTTTTCTTCATTTTTATGTTGTATCTTGGACGCGTTAACACCAAGTTGTGAAGCATCATTTGTTTTTTGAAGCCTCTTACCTATTAAAAGAATAAAAGTAACCATTTAATAGATTGAGGAAAAATATAATAACGAGCTAAACACGACATATCTTTTATTCAAAAAGAACTTTATGATGGTAACGATCCTTTTGGCCTTTTCTCTATGTAGACTCTTAAATGAAATCAACCAGAACAGAGCGAATGTAGTAGTTGGTATCATGATGCAATATGCTGCTGGAAGACTTTAGCATGCAGAAAAGAAACTAAAATTGGTTAAGAGGTATCCAAAATTTATCATTTTCTCAAGCAAAACTATTGTTTTTTTCGTTTTTCATTTTATTCTTACAAATGGATAAATTCACCACAAAATTATAACTAAAAATAAGAATAGACAAGTAAAGAGGAGTTGGGATTTATATGTAGCAATATTCTTTCCTGTAAAACACAAAACCCAAACAAAAACATTATATTATACTATATTATAAAAGATGAGTTTCCTTCTTTCTTTGTTTGAGACATGTCCTCTATTTTTTTTAAGAAAACAAAAAAAATTAAAGTTGCGATGTTTGGTTTCTTTTAACCAGATACTCTGTTTCTTTCAAGTATGCATCTCTTTTGAAATAAGTTATTTATCCATATTTCTATCTGCATTTAAGTGATTTCAAAAATTTATTTATATATGAATCATGGATTTATTCTTAAATAGTTAGATATAGCTCCAATTCAAATTGTAAATATTTAGATTATATGAAAAAAATCGATGACAACGATAAATTTCATGGAACACTTTGCGCTGACACATCTACAGATGTATATTATAAAAGTTGAATTTCATGATTTTGTATGATTGACACGTGTGAACTTGGATAATTCTTTGGTTCGGTGTATAAAATTCATAGAGATATTTACACCGTCAAAATTTGGTTCAGTGTATAAAATTCATAGAGATCTTTACACCGTCAAAATTTGGTTCAATGAGACCCGAGCTGGTCCTCTGTGTCTGAGATCGTCCAAAGTTGCTTTGGAGGAAAAAGCGTTCTTGAACTCATCAGTGCAATATATAATCTAGTGTTATTGGAATAAGGATTTTAAAATGCATAATCAAATCCACTATTATTGAAAATATTTTGAAATTTGGATTTGAAAGTTTCAGCTGAGATTTCATGAGATTTCTTAGTTAAAAATACAAAGGTCCAAATCCCATGGTTTTATTTGAGATTTCAAAGAATTTAATAACAAAATTCATAATTCACCAAAATTCAACCAAATAATCTATGAATTCATTAAAACTCAAAGCACGCCAAATATTCATTCCAATACACCCCCCCCCAACTAGATTTTTTTGGAATATAAAAAAAAAAGTTTTCTCTAAAACTTAAGCTTTGTTTTTGGTTTATCTAAGTTAGGTAGAATTCCTTTAGTTAGTAAACGTTTCTTCTTATGTCTTGTTGAGCGAGTCATCAAGGCTTAGAGCTTATGCTGTATCAGAGTCTTATCACAACTCTGCAGTGCACCTCACCCCACCAGCACTTCCCCTCATTTGATCCCACACGAGAGAAGCGACTGCCACTGTGTCAGATTTCCACCTTCGGCCATCTTTCCTTCACAAGAGAGAAGCAATCGCCAGCTTGTGAAGCCGCCATATCTTTTCGCATACGAGTCTCACCACAAGTCTTGTATCATTTTCGATGGTAAAGATGGGAATGGAGTTTTGTCGTTGAATCACACGACAACACATGAACCAGAATGTTTGAGTCTCACAAACACACTAGAATGCAATCAAACAAGACTAATGAATCACACCAATAGACTTGAATTGACAAGACTACACACTTTTGAAAGAAAACACAATGTTTGTCACTTAACTTGAGTGAGATTGAGTTTTTACAATGGAAATGAAAGAGAGCTTATATAGAGGCTCTAATACAATGGTAATAAGCTTAATTAAGTAAACAAATCACAACAATAAATGAGAAATAGAGTCGTTGGTGATTGATTGACAAATCCGGCCAAATAAGGTAACTTGTGATGATGTTTAAGTCTTGATAGCTTGAGCTGAAAGTGGTGCGACCTTGGAATATCTATGTTCACTAAATATGGTTTTATAAGGCGTCCAAAACAAACAGAATAGAGGCGTTGTGATTTGATCTCAATTGGCTCCAAGCAAGGAAAATAAGGTAAGTTCGGCTTCGGATATGGAAAGTGAAAGTGTGGGAATGTCCGCCTGATCCAATGCATCCTGGTGCACCTCTGTTGTAGAAAGCTTCTAGAAGTAGTATAACGTCTCCTGGGCGCCAATTATTAGTTTGGAGCCTTCTAACCCCGCGAGGTTCCGAATAAGATAGGTCGAGGATCCTCCGGTTTAGAAAATTAATATCTCCCAAACAAAAATTGGTATTGACTTCATTCCAATTCGCATTGAGTCTCTGTTGAATCAATATTGTATAATAATTCACTTTGTAGCTTAACTCCTTCTGGTATGGTACAAATCCTCCAATGAATGCATGTATGTCCAAATCAGGTAAGTTGGAGATCACCCGGTTTGTACATTGAATAACTCCTTCGTTTGAACTCCTTTTTTGCTGATTCCACTTCTAGGAATTCTGCAGTTGATATAGGAATATATTCCAATTTGTCGTTAGGCTGGAAGAGTTTTTCATTAACTTCATTTGTCTTGGACAAGGCTTGAGGGTCTTCTCGGGTCGCCTTAGGTGGTTCTGGCTATCGCCACCTCTTGTGTCAGTCAGCTTGATGTGATCCTCCCAAGGACGTTGCACTCTGGACTTGGCAAAGATAGATACATCAACTTGAATCCCTTAGATATGACACACTAAGATGAATTCAAGGTGAATAGAACGTGGATCGAAAGGTCGCACAGAAGCTGCGGAAGTCTTCTAATTTATCCCATCTTAAATTCCTTAGATATGACGCACTAAGACTAATTCAAAGACGAAAATGAGAATCACTCTCGACAAGATCCCTCCGATATGATGCACCAAGACGGATCATGTATTGATCAATGGATATTACACACCATTAACCAAATCAATAGATATTACACACCATTGACGAAAAACGAAAAACTCACTCTCAAAGGTTCCAAAAATAATTAAAAGATGTCTGATTTTTATTCAATGGAAATGAGCCTCATTATATAGAGGAATTACAAGGAAACATAAATTAAAGTAGCCTAACATGCAGCATATCTTGGAAAACAAAATTAAACAACAAATGTGCATGTAAGAGAGAGAAAAAGCTGATTTAAATGCTGTTTTGAAATATAGACGAAAATAATTTTTTCTCATGGCATTTTTGGGCTTCAAATGGGCTGGGCTTGAGAGATAACATCCTCAAATTAAGTGGAATATTTTATTCTTCTTCTTTGATGTGTTTGGATTTGCGCCCCTTCTTGATGCTTCCTAATATCATATCACAGCTCTGAATAAATGTTAGTATTGATTCTTACATCACAAAGGCAGAAGACCGCTGAAGGTGTCCCTATATTTATTCCTGAATACAAATTTCTTATGATTATCAATATAGTTCCTATAGTCACTCACCATATTATCGACGAAGAAAGCATCCAAAAAAGTTATCTGATGGATGTAGAAAGAATTATGATCCACATATATCTGTTACAGAACATACTCATCGCCACATCAATGTACTGCAAGAAAGAAGAGATAACCATTGAGAATCAGATCAAAGAAACTACCAACTTATCATATAGTGTTAACAATTTAACAATAACTTACCCCACTTGCGAGCTATCCATAATCATCTTTTATCCATCCAATCCTAGCTCATCCCTTTTCTTTTTCAAACCCATCAACAGATCCTTTATGAAAGATTTACCGTTAACCTATCTATAGCCTTTCAAAGTTCAGTCACTCATTCGTAAAAGTTATCATCCTCCTCTTCCTTACAGTTGGGCTAGTATGAGGATCGTTGTTGGGAATTGAGAAACAACAGAGGGTAGGTATTAGAGTCCAAATATCCCAACCGATGTGGGATATTTGGATTCTAATAAAAGATTAACCGATCATACGTGTACTGTACGTAGTACATGCTTCTACTATCTGGTTAAGTGTCTCAAAGATCACAGCAGTCAAACCGAACTCGATCATCTCATGGAAGAATTGGAACAAAGCAAAAGCATGAGAAGAAATTTGTTTGATATTCTTTATATATATATATTTGGTTAAAATATAAAAAATTTGAATAAGAAACCATTTACAACTTAAATGGGATTCCAATATAAACTACATTTGAAACAACTACTTTTTAACCAAACCCTAGCAGTAGATCTTGAACCCACATATATCACTTATATCCATTTTCGAGTTTTTTTTTTGTTTTTAAACATTATTATTAATTTCTTTTATATGTTATTTTTGTTTGGTTTATGTTATACAAAACATAAATTTCATGAATTTTACGTTTACTTTAGAACTGAGATATAAAAGTTTATGTGGAAGCTTGGGTCGCAGGTTCAGATCTCAATTCTAAAGTAAACTTTAAATTTACGAAAAATAATGTTTTGTAGACATAAAACAGAACAAAAATAATATTTAAAAGAAACTAATAATAATGTATTTTATAACAAAAATAAACTAGTGCAGGTGGGTTCAAGATCTACTTTTAGTGTTTGGTTTAAAGTAGATGTTTTATTGGTATTTTAGATTGGAATTCTATCATGTAAACGGTTTCTTATTAAAAAAAATTATTTTAGTCAAAAAATATAAAGAATATTCAAATCGGGACAAATACCTTCTTTTCATGCTATTTGCATGGTTCCAATTCTTCTGTGAGAGACGATCGAGTTCGGTTTGACAGACTCTTGTGATCTTGGATACGTATGATCAGTAAATTTTTCTAGAACCCATCTCAAGTTTTTCCTCTCTTTTTTTTTTTTTTTTTTTTTTTTTTGATAAAAACTTTTTTGGTTGTTGTTGTTGTTCTTGTTAGTACTCTATTCCATTTTATAGATGGATTGGGTCACGTGAGTTAAACACATTATAGAATTCTATCTTTATTGATATATTTTTCACTAAAATATCTGAGTTTACCTTTTATATGTATTTATTTTTAACTAATACCATAAATATTTTTATTAAGAATCTCATACTCAGGCAATTTTAACAAAACTTTTGGCCAAGAAGAGAAGTTATTTGAACAATCTTCTTAAGATATTTCATTTAACATATATTATTTTAGATAACTAATAATTTTTTATGAAATATATGATGCCAAATTTGTATTAAAAATATTAGATTTTATAGTACTTATCTTAAAATTTAAAAGTTTTAGAAAAAAAAATATTTGAAGAAGTATTATTACTTGACATATTTAATACCTCTAGATTTATTCCTGTAAACATTAATCAGATTTACATGCAGGGATATGTTAACATTTTTACAAAAAAAAAAATAGATTTACAAACAAAGAAACAAATATTAGAAAAACTGGTAATACAGGGAGCAAAAAAGAGTTGACAATGGCCTTGTGAGCGTGAACCAATGAGTTAGAAGATATGTATGACTTTGCCGATGGAGCAGACAAGATGAGATCCTTGGCGATGTCTCTTCACATATTGCTCCCTCCAAAGATAATGAATTGTTGAGTGTGATGCTAGACGTTGGAGGATCCGATCAGTTTTAGAGAAAGTAACCGAGTGGAGATAATGAATGGTATCACCCCCGTTTCATCAAGTTCACAAGAAAAGAGGCATGCATGCATGCATGCGGTTGCCTCAGCTTCGAGTCTGAGATCATGTAGATAAGCGATTCTTCATAGCAAGCCAAACGACAAAAAGCATGACGAGGAATGGCTTCTTAAACATATTATGAAATGTATATTGTGAAATATTATGTGTTATATATATATATATATATGTGTGTGTGTGTGTGTTTAAACTATATATGACCAAATACATTTATAAAATGGAGTAGAGTAGTAACTAGAAGAACAACAAAAATATCTCAAGGCATAAATTTTTGTGGAACTTTTCAATTTCAACATTTTGTTCCACGACGTCACAAGCAGCACCGTTTTCTTCATCTTCACATTTTATCTTCGCATCAATCACTATATTCCTAGCGAGGTTATAGGCTCCTCTTCTCGTGTAGTTTCATGACTTGCACCATTTATACTTTTAAGTTTTAACTTCATACTTAGCCGTCTCATCAGCCATTTAAACCTCAGCTAATTTAACTGTAATACTAACTCTTTTCTCATCATTACAAAACTCAAAGCCATCTACCTCATCTAAAGGGGTCACCTCAAAAGATCCAGCATCTCCTTCACAATCCATTTTATATCTCTTAGGGGGTGTATTTGGTGTGATTTGAGTTTTAATGAAATTTGAGATGATTTGGTTGAATTTTGGTGAATTAGGAATTTTGTTATTAAATTCTCTGAAATCTTACCTAAAACCATAAGATTTTTATCTTTGTATTTTTAACTTAGAAATCTCATGAAATCTCAACTGAAATTTTTAAATTCAAATCTTATTTTGTTTTCAATAACAGTGAATTTGATTGTATATTTTAAAATTATTAATCCAATAACATTGAATTTTAAAAGATATTTAAAATTTTTTGTTTCAATTACACATGATTTGTCATTTCAACTCAAATCTCTTCAAATGTTAAGTTGAGTACACTCCCTTTAGTTTCAGTCATTTTAACATCATGAGATCTAACTGTTTGCGCACTATTCTCCTCACAAGTAATCAAACCAACTACTTCTTAAACACTTGCAACATCAGCTCTCACTTGTTTTTTTTTTCTTCAGAGTAAATGTTTCATTAAAATGAAAACGATCTAGGTTTACAATCAAAAGATTATACACCTATACAAATGGTCAGCTCTCACTTGTTTCTCATCAGAAATGGAATTATCTGTGTTGCCCATCTTTAGTAGTAGAACCTCCATGATTTAGGTTATCATCAGTAGTACCATTAAAAACGCAAACACGTGAATCCAAAATCTCTACCGTATTGGCATTCTCAACATCTGGGGTTTGAGTTTTATGCAAGGGGTTCCAAGCAACGTAGAGATATTGGATTTTTAATCTGAATAATTATAAGTTCTAGTACATTCATGAACAAAATAATATATTTTCAATTTATGTAAAATAATATTACATTAGAAAAATGTTCTCATATAATTTTAGAAAAACTAATATGTTTTTAGACTACATATGTTTTTATCTAAACATTTTTAAATTGGTAGTAAAAATTGATCTAACTAAAAATTAGTGTTACATATATAGTATTGTAAGTCTTTCTTCTGAAAATTCGTTTTCATGTTAAATGAAACAAAATCTAAAATTGGATTTTATGAAATTTTAGAAAAAAAGAATAGAAGACTAATCATAAAATTATAATTACCAGTTGTTAAATTTTAAAATGGTTTTAAATTATGCGTATAAAGTCTTTCTATAAAAATCCTCAATTGTATTTCTGTGATCTTCATCGGCCGGCGTCGGCCATACTCCTAATTATCTTATTTCAGCTTATGTTTTTATTTCCAATATATCTCTAGTTTCTATTGAAATCGCAACTGCTATGCGATGTTAACCTTAGTAGTTATTCTGGATTTCCGATGACAAAATTTTCCAAACGATTTAATTCTTCGGCATTCCCATCTTACGGGAAAGGTTTTTTTTGCTCTTCTTCGATAGATTGGAAAATAGTGAACGTTTAAACACTGGTTATTCCTCACCTTATGGGTGATGGTTGCTATGTTCTCCGATGGGTTGTATAGTTTTTTACCAAAATCAATCACCTTTGGATTTGGAAGCGGTTAGAAACTTGAAGTTCTAGATTAAGAAGTAGAACGTTTATCATTTACATCATTGATAACTGTCATCCATAAACTTATGGAAGCAATGGGTTGCGAATGCACAAGGATTTAAGCATTGGTTATGTAAATATAATAGTTGAAAGGTTAGGATAGGATGGAAAATGAGTTTTATTTTCTCCTTTAGATTTTATCATTGCTGTCATTTGTAATGTTTCTCTTCAGTAGAGTTTGAATTCGGTGAAGTTATCATCTGCAGTGTTTAAGCCTAGACGGATAATAAAATTTTCTACAGAGGTAACTATTGGATGTGGAGTTCATAATTCTTATGCATTGGTGTTTAAAAATTTGTGAAGTTAATATGTATTTCATACACAAATGATAGTCAAGAATTGCAAAGCTTGAATTCGAGTACAAATAAAAAAATAACATATTTCTTTATTTGTTAGTGAGTAAGAGATTTCTAAAAATAAGCATCATGTAAATTAACTTCTTATGATGTGTCATTCTTTAGCCTCATTGATTATAGGTAAATGTATGTATATGGATGGTGGTCTCTATGTAACTTTGTAAACTATGATTCGAAGTAATAATAATTAAATAGAGGTTGATAAAAATTACCAATGGTTAATGAAATGCAAAGAAAATTTTGATACTATTGAAAGAAATTATCATTTTCTTGTCTAACAGATATTTAGCTTCGATATATATAAGATATACATGTATTTATAGGGAAATAAGAAAAAAAAATTACATTTAAGTTTTTTTTAAGATTTGAAAATTTTGAATACCGATTTAATTAGGTTACTAAAAAATAGACAAAATTAAAATCCACAACATATCAAAAAAGAAATGAATATTCGTGGGTCAAAAGAGAACCTACTAGAAATATCTTTACAATAAAACCTAGTCGCTAAATCGATACATTACCAAAACTTAGCGATAGTTTGACTAAATTCTTAAATATTGACTAATCATAAAATTTAATTAGTAAATATTTAAGAAATTTTATATAAGATATCACTAAGTGTTGCTAAGATATTGATTTAGCGACTAGAATTTATTTCAATAATATTTCTAATAGATTCTTGTTTGACCTATGAATATTAATCTATTTCTTGAAATGTTATAGATTTATTTTTGTATATCGTTTTTGGTAATCTAATTAAATTGGTATTCAAATCTATATAAAAAAAAACTTAAAACGTAATTTTCCTATAAATACATGCATATCTTATAGATAAAACTTAGTAAAAATAAATAAATAATTTTATTCTACAAATTATTTGCACACCACAAACAGATACTCATTAACTTAGAGCACAACAGTTATAAGTAGACTTTTGAAGAGCTTAGACTGACTATTCGTCTATAAAATCATATGCAAAATGTAATATTTTTCTCTCTATTCGAATTTAGAAATTATGATTGAAATATTTTATTGGAGTTAGAAGATAAATAAACAACCGTTATCTATAATTAAACAGTTTTATAATGTCCGACCGGAAAAATCATTGTTTTCTGGCTTTAATTAGGAAACAGAGTGTTTTTCAGATTTCATTTTGAAAATTAACGTAGTTTTTTTGCGACCAAATATATAGTAATATTTACAGGTGTTTTATTTTAACTTATTTTGAAAAAGATTTATTCATATGTCATAGGCATGTTTGAAGAATGTGAGTTTTTATTTAAAGATATATATTATTTATGTAGAATAAAATCCAGAGTAACTAGACTTGTCCAATAATAACACAACATTCATAGTGATATCTTAAATATATTTTTAACTTAGGGCAAAAACTGGAAATTTTAATATAAATTTGGCATCATATATTTTTTCATAATGAGTAGTTATCTAAAATAATCTATGTTAAAGTGAATATTTTAAGAATATTGATTGAATAACTTCTCTGACCTAGTGGTCAAGGGTTACTTCCCTAGTTCCCTTGCATGTACTTGTTGTGTTGGGGTTTCCATCCTCCATCCACTACATAGTTCATACGGTCTCCTTCTCTTCTACACTACTAGATACAATGGACTCCTTTCCATTTATATTGTATGCTGCTACATGATCACTTCCTGCTTCCATAATATTCAACGAATTGTTCATTCAACTAAAGGGTTTTTCTTTTTCTCTAAAATTTCTTAATTAGGTGGGGTTCCTTCCCAATCTCTCATCTACCTTAGTCTTAGGCTTTCCTTCGCACACTAGACATCCATGATTGCTCTTGGCTTCACTGAGCCTTGCTATCATAGCATTCTACCTATGTCATTTTCCATATCATGGCTCCTTTCCTCGACATGCAGCCGACTAGCATTCCTTTTCACTTTCTACCTTATTAACTTGTTTTACACTTGGCACTGGCCTCTTGCTTTGACTCCAAAGACTTGTGAAATATTGTGAATGGGTATATTGATTGAATTTTCCCATTCACATAAATTTCACCACTTGATTGAATTAGACCACTTTCATTCACATAAATTTCAATCAAAAAAAAATATATATATTGTATTCACAGGTGGTTGCAAAACAAAAACTGCAAAATTACGCATGCATGGTAACTTGATCAAAATCTTATAAGGAAAACATTTTTTTGTCACCACTAGAGAGTTTGTAGAATCACAATATTTACTCAAAATTAATTCAATCAATATATCCACTCAAATCTAACAAATGATTATTGGCATGAAGAAATCATCATTTTTTGCTCTTGAAAAAAGTAACAAGCTTTAAAAATCCAATTGATTTACAAAACACATACCGTGTCAAATTCATTGGTGGAGACGATAGATGGTGCACATCCACGACGTTCAGCGTTGCGGCAAATAAATATGCTCTACTGCATCAAGAGTGTTAATTAGCAGTCTAAGAAACAAAAAGCTTTCTCAGCCTTTCTTTCATTTCTGCCACTTACCCTAAAACCTTAATCAGTGACGGCTCTAGATTGTTTATATAAGCATTTAACTCTAATCCTAAATACTTCATCAAAGACATTTTAACCCTAAATCTATTACCTACATAAAACAATATGCCAATAAGCCCAAAATAATAGGCCCAACAAATCAGAACACAATATTGCCCAATAAATCCCTTAAACTAAAATATATTCTTAGAATAATAAATGATGAAAAAAAAAATATCCCAAAATATTTAATCTATTACACCCCCGTAGGGTTCGCTGTTCATTTCTATAATCCCATAAAATCAATCTCTACTGTTTTATTTTTGTTAATTTTTTTCGTAAGAATTGAAATCATCTTCTTATTAGTTACATATTGTTAAAACTAATTAGTAAAAATTCTAAAGCTTATGACGTGTATATATGTATACTAAATGAGTTGAAAATAGACAAACTAAACCTGAACCTAATAAAATTTATCCAAACGGGATATATATATCATGAATCTCGAACCAAACTGAATAACCAAATGTCTATTCCTTATTTTATTCTCTAAATTAAAATAAATTTATATTTATCAGAAAAATAATGTATGTTTAGCTAATAATTTTTTGTAGTTCTTAATTTTTTTTTTGTATTTCTATGTTTTAAATACATTATTAATCCAATATAACTTTTTAATATTTTTTAAACAAGCTCATATTTTTAATTATATATGTTATTCAATTAGATGTAAATTAATTTTTTTTTTCTATGTTATGTTCTGCTATATTTAACCAGATTCCATCGTTACGAGTTGAATCTTTAATTATTGCCCGTAAGGTGGTGGACGAGTGGTAGGGTGGACCCAAGAAAAGGGTCCAACTCCCAAACCCGAGTTTGATCTTCCTCCCTTGCAATAATTAAACATTGTTTTGTGGGAAGTCTGACAGTTATGCCAAAGATCCAATTAATTTATTCCAGTAATGTAGATGGTCTGGTTATCCCATGACACTATTCGGAAGACATCCCAAACTTGGAATAGACAGAGTAGTAGCTCATTTGGATCTCACCTCATGGTGTCCGTTGAACCGTTGAACCACGAGCTTAATCGTTAACGCGGTGGACCAATCTACTATGTAACATTTTGGTGTGTTCCTACCGGGACCGACCGGAAAACCGATAGGATTTATCAAAAAAAAAAACCTTCAATTATTCGGTCATATTCTAAACAGATAAAAAATTTCCATCCAATTCTACATCGAATTTAGGGTACTATTTAGATTTTAGACTATAAACGATACTTTTTGCCCCAAAAAAAAAGACTCTAAATGATATTTACTCGAATGAAAATATATTATTTTAGTAGCAAAGAAACTAAACATAGTAAATAAAAAAATGATGAGATGAGAGAGTGAGTAAATAAATAGATGGGTGGTGGCGGACGATTGGCTTCGCAAGCCATCAAAAGAGAATGCTTCTTCTTCGCACTCCCACCGGACCTGTCTCCGCCGTCAGATATATCACCAAACCCAAACCTCCTATATCTTCTTCCGATCCATGGCTCGTCCCCACGACGAATACTCGCCGGCGACAACGCATCGTCCTCGCTCTCTCTAACTCCAACGGAAACGTCAAAACCACACCTTCTCCCTCATCTTCTCAAATTCCATCTTCAGTTGATGAAACAGTTCTCGTGGGTCAAGAGAACGTTCCTCTAGAAGGCGTTATTCAATTCGATAAGCCTTCTACTTCATCTTTTTCAATCACCAAATGGGGGTAAAAAAAAAAAAAGACCCTTACTTTAATTTGCTTCATCTCTCTAGTGGCATTGCTTTTGTTATCTCAATTCATTTTTGTGTGTATTTTCTTCAGCCGTGTTGCGTTACTTGCTGGTGGAGATGTGTTAGCTTTGCTTATCTTCTCTGCAATTGGGAGATTTAGTCATGGCTTCCCTGTTTTTTCCATTGATACTCTCCACACAGCTGACCCTTTCATTGCTGGTATTGATTCCTTTCCTTTCATTTCACTCTCTGTTTATGATTCCCGAAAATAAAAATTGAAACTTTGTGTGGCAGGATGGTTTTTAAGTGCTTATTTCTTGGGTGGATATGCTGAGGAAGGTCGAGGAATGAAGGGTCGGTCTAAAGCTGTGGTTGCAGCTGCGAAATCTTGGGTTCTTGGTGCTCCTGTAAGGCTACATATACCAATCTAGTGATCTTTTTTGACATGTAGCTTTAGGATGTTAGTTAAAAGGTTGTTCCTATTGTTGTGTAGCTTGGAATGATTATTAGGTCAGCTTCATCAGGTCACATACCGTCTTCTAGCTTTGTTTTGGTGACAATGGGAAGTACTGCTGTTTTACTTATTGGGTGGAGAACGCTGTTATTCAGTGTGCTTCCTACTGAGTCCAAGAAGAAAGATGATACGTATCGAAAAGGCAGCGCATTCGAACTATTTGAGGTCTGTGGAATTCTGTAATTTTGGTTTTAGATGTTTGTATGTTAGTAAGCTGGAGCCTTTTTCAATATGTTATCATGACTGATCTAATGTGATACTAATCTGTGTGTGAATTCATATGTGTTGTTTCAGTTGCTTACTTCATTAATAAGACGGTGGTGAAGGAGCATCCATGAACGTGCGGAAGGATCATGAATTTACGAGTGTTGAAACAGTAATATGGAGATATAGTAGCAGCGCAGTGGAGGAAACGAAGAGAGAATGTTATCCCAAGTAATTGGGAATAGCGTTGATACAAAATGTTTTTAGTTGAAACTATGGGTTAGCCAATGTTCCAAAACATCATGTAGGCCAACTCTTTTTGTGTTAAATGTTAAAAGATGTATGAATACTCAAAAAAAAGAGCTTCTAAGCAAAATAGCATGATAAACAATGGTGAATGCCTAATAAAGAAATTAAAAAAATGGTGAGGAATTGAAATGGTATAGTCAAAGTGGGAAGTTGTATGATAGTGAGAAGCACTAAGAATGATAAGTTTGCGGCTTTGCACCAAGTGAATGAGAGATTACAGAATGAGACATTCATTTGAATTTTCAGTTGTCGAAAAGCTAAGGATCTAGTCCTTTACGGGTGGTTTTTCTCGTTGACAGGTAATAATCAGAATCTTCGGTATATATCCAATTAACAGAGATGAAAAGAAAGTATAAAATATTATAACTGTGTCAAGATGAATCACAAAACAGCACTGCGGATGTAAAAAAGTTTCAGATGAAGCAAAACTGTGACAAAAACATAGTACCCCAGTCAGCGATTAATGTCGGATTTCACCATCTTCCCCAACCTCTCCATCCTCAAGCTCGTCATTACCACCTCGACGACTACTCTCCCGTTGATCCTTCTTCTGTCTTTTATGCCGGTTTTCACTGTCTGATTCAGGCGAGTTCGCGTGCTGCCAAAGAGACCATACCCTCTTAAGTTTAATCTTAATCCGATCAACGAATTTCAAGCTTAGCTGAGTCCGAATTGAAGTCAAGGGAGTGTACCTACCTTTCTTGATTTTTTCCGATCACTACCATGTTTGCGGGATGATTTCTTCGAGTCTTCTCTGTCATCTCTATCAGAACTGACATCTTCATCAGAGTTGTGATGTCGTCTCCGATGTTTTCTGTCTCGGTCTTTTCCCTTTCTTTTCTCCTCTTTGTGACCTTCGCTCGCATCTACAGCAGTCTCACCATCTGAATCTTCCCTTTTACTCCTCTCTTTTCCCCTCTCTTTTTCACGTTCTCTTTCCTTTTCTCTTCTCTCCTTATCCTTGTCTTTTCGCTTCTCTTTCTCATCCCTTTCCTTCTCTTTTCTAACCTGAAAGGTCCACAACAAATAAAGTCTTAGAGACCCATTTTTTACATAAAAGACATAAATTTCATGGCACGACGAATCAGTACCTTTTCCTCATCACGCTTACGCTCTTTCTCCTTTGCCTTTTCTTGTAAACTCTTTACGTATTCCTCAAATAATCCTTTGCTGAAACTTTCATCTCCAATCGATCTGAGGAAATTCAATAATACGACATTAAGAAGGTAAATACCACAGCCTTTGTTTTATTAATTTAAGATGTTGGCTAACAAGAACTATTTGATAAGCCATGAAGCATCCTCCTATTCAAATCAAGAAACTATTTACCTGTACTCTTGACTTTCTTCAAATAGTAGTTTGGTATCTTCCCAATTTGAAGCTGCGGTTATTTCCTAAATCAAAACATATGTTTAATATCCAGTGAATCCAGAGAAAAAAAAAAAAAAAAAGTCAGCCGGGGTAAAGATATACCTTGAAAGTACGCAACAGATTGGTAAATTCTTCAGCCAGTCGCTGAAGCTTTCTGGCCTCTTTTTCTTTTTTTTCCTTTACTCTCTCAACCAAGTCGTTATATATAAGCTAATAAACAAGGGCAGAAAATTAGTGTCTATTCAACTGAACTTTATAAGAACATCTTCACACATCTTTGCTGTACTCAAGAAAATCTGGCAACCAGAAATTAGAAATTACTTATGCAAATCTCATTAACAGTTAATCTATAAGTAGCTACAAAATAATCCACTGCAGCCTTGCAGGTGTCAGAAGGGATAAAGCAAGCCAGGAACAACGATTTAAACTCACTACACATACAGACAGAAGGTAATATATTTCTTCCCATGTACACAATTCATAAAACCGTTTTTGATGATTAATGTATCTGCTGACACATGTTCTGTACACAACTGAGCCCATACCTTTAAATTTATGTCTGATATTGGTTGAGAACTGATATCTTCTGAAATAGCAGATTTAAAATCTTCAAACATCCACGAGGAGACCATGGAAATCTGGTAGAGGAAGGGATTAGAGAAAGGCTTGGTATAATTAACAAGCAGAAATGCAACCTATCCTTGACTTACCTTCCTTGACTTCATAGCATCCTTTACACGACTCTTATCCTCATGATACTGTCAATTAAGACACCAAATAGGTTTGATTATCACAACTATCAGATTCACGCAAAAGCTAGAATAGTCCAAATTACCTGTTTCTCTAATTCTTCAGTGACATCTTCGAACAAGTCTTTCGGAGTTGAGCCAGATGTATTCGATGCAACAGCTTGGTATTGGGGTAAGTCTTTTAACTGTAGATAAAATGACTGAGTGAAAGAATACAACATAAAATATAATTTTTCCAAAAGAGATCTAAATTCTTCAGACACCTCAATGCAATAATCCAACCAGTACGTCTTGGCTGTAAGGATGCCAGCAGCAACATGTTCTTCCAATAGTGTACGAAATGCATCACGGTTTTTTCTTTCAGCCCGCCTTACATGTTCCTAGCTCCACAAGAAAAAGAAAGCATGAGCATTGGACTTCATAAAGGTTGAAAATGAGGTTACAACCCTGAACATTGAACTTACTTTCTCTACTTTTTTCAGCTCCTCTTCTGCCTTCTCTAGGTCAATAATGTATTCCTGGGATAACAAACATTAGAAATAAATTCTAATGTGGCAACCTGAACTCCTCGATGAAGTTACTTACCTCAAAACCAATCAGACGATCTATCTTTTCAAGACGTGAGCATCTTTCATCATCTTCTAGTCTCTCTAGAATTTTGCGCCATTGTGAACCAACCTTCAAACACGTAGTACAAAAAGCATTATGGCAAGGTCAATGAAACAAAAAGGTTTGCAGTAATTAGCATCACAAAAGAATGGTGTACTTTGATATAGTCACAGGTTTCAAGAAACTTTCTATATTCTGCCATATTCTGCCGATGTTCCTCCACTACCTTTTCTCTTTCCTGCAGATTAAAGGATTCATTATGTCAATTCAAATAATGAATTTGCCTCTTCTTTCAATGAAAAAAAATATAATGAATCCAGATGCTTACCTTCCTCTCAAGTTCAACAATATAATTGTCAAAAAGATCTTCACGATCCCTTGCACGTTCAACAGCTTTAAAGCGCTCATCATTTTCAAATAAACTCATTGCTTTGCTGGTGAGAAAATAGATTCCATTAGCATATATATCACACATACAATAAAGATACGAACCAAAGATCTTATAATCAACTGAAAGCCACACCTCCATTTCATGGATGATGAAAGTTCTTCACACCCCTGAGGTCAAGAATATTATTATAACAAAATAAATCAGCTCATCAGCCACACTAAAACGAGAAAACACTGAACTTCGGACTTATCTGGTACATACCTCTAGCATCTTGACAAATTCTTCCTTAGCTTTCTTCTGTCTCATTCGCCTTTCCTCAGCTTCCACTTTCTTCCTTTGACCAAGATACTAACACAACATATTTGACAATCAGATGTAAGCATACAGCTACTAAAAGTGGATCTCTACCAGTGGAAAGATTATTGCATCACAAATAAAGAGTGCAACGCAAAATAGACATAAAAATGCATTAACACATCATTCCTAAGAACAAAGAAACTATATACCTCGTTAAAAGCTTGTTTCCGCTCACCGAGTGTCCTCAAAGCACCATATCTTTTATCGTGAACAATCTCTTTCATTGTCTACAAGAAGAGATGATAAGGTCAGCAATTAACCTAGAAGATGGTCAGGGAGAGAATACAGAGGACACCTATCAATGTACCCATAAGCAATGCAATAAATACTTGCATATGCATCCACAGATTACCTGTTCCCATGTCCAGTCGGACTGAACATTTACAGATTCCAAAAGAGATTTGAAAACAGCTTTGGCCTCCTAGAAAGAAAAAACCAATAGTGCAAGAAATAGATGGATAGTAAAAAATTAGACTTGCACAAGAAAATATTAGGCTACAGATACTAGGAGGGGAAAGTTAAGATAAGAAAATACCTGCTTCGTAGCATATACCATGGGTTCCTCCACATTTGCTTTGTCACTAGCAGGTGTCACATTGGCGTTTCCATTCACTGAAATTTCCATAGTCTCAGCCTAACAAAAAATTCAAAATAATTAGAAGGAAAACTTTAACACTCGACCATATATAATGATAAGACCACCACATCATCACACATACAGTAAATAATGAACATAACTTTTCCAGAAACTAACTTAAACAAGCTATTATCGACCTCTTATTTACATGAAACTGCAGTAGAAAGCAGAAAAGAGGAATATATAAGACTAGAGTTTTAGATTCTAGGCACTTGATAGTGGAAAAAGGTATAGCCAAAACATGCCTCATTGTTTTGTGCTGGAGCTCCATCATTTGAATCATCTGCCCCTTCAGACGGTAAATTATCCAACTTCCTGGTAAGATGGGCACAAGAGCTAAATTTTGATACGAGATAGAGGTATCAAATTATCAAAAAAAACTTCTCAAGAAAAAATAGTACATTGTAGTAGCCTCAGTATCACTAGTAGTAGCACACGTTGGAGTAACAGGAGGAACAGAGGGAGGACGAGTGACAGGTAAAGCCAAACCCAATGGACTAGGGCTTGAAGAATGCCCAGGAAATGCTGAAGATGTGCTGGGAACAGCAGAGGTCACAGAGGCGCTAACCGCTACATCAGATGAGGATGCAGTGATGTGGGGCAGAGAGGCAGATCCAGTATCAGAAAAGGGCGTCTTTGCACTAGCTAATTTGGCTTGTTCCCGAGCTAACTGCATACAACTAAGAAGGTTTAATGTAGGTTCCGCACTGGGAAATGTACAAGAGAAAGAAAAAAATTAGTAGACCTTCAAATCTTCTGGAATTGTCCACTTAGATTCCTTTGTAACCTTGTTATAATAATATCTGCATGAAATAAAACAACAAATCAGTTGCAGCAGTAGAGTATAAGCACGAAATTAAGACCAAGTGAAATTTAAAGATGCATACTTCCTTCCTTCAGCTGTTGTAAATTCCTTCCATACAGTAGATGCATCAGCTCTCTGTAGAAAGACATTATGTGATCGATCAATCAAGTATATTTTCACAGAAACCCAGAACGTCATTCAAAGGTAGTGGGATCAATCGGAAAAGAAAGTAAGATTTATGTGCTCCCATATATGCATAATAGCAATGAATATATCAACCACACAGTCCACGCCATAAGCAATGCCAAATTAAGTTCATGAAACTTCAAGCAAGAAAACAAAACAAGATTTAATCAGGTCTATCAACCAACTTGTTTCAAAAGACCCCAGACTAATCTAGCTGTTTCACGTTTGCATTCAGACCTCATCCTTCTTGCATATGATTTCTAACAAAGTTAAAAACAAAATGCCCATATAGAGATTTGATGCAATAAAATTGTTGTATAAAACAAAAATTTGCAGAGGGAACAAAAATCACTACTCAAACAGAAAAGCATACCTTTGAAGTTCTTCTATCCAAATACTAAAAAGAGTCTAAATACACATTTATTTTTCATATAAAAAGGTGAAAAAGAAGATTGGAAAAACATACATCCAACGATTATAATAAATCAGCTGTTTAATCCCAACCTTTCTATAATGTTGTCATCTAAGGAATTACACAAACAGAAGTGAGAAACAGAGAAGCATCAGTACCATTAGAGCCTAACTAAAAACTGAAAACTTATCAAAAAGCAAAGCACACTGAAAAGAAAAGGAAAAAAAAAACCACAGAGATGCAAAAGTATGGTCTGACATCACCTAAGAGATACAAGCGACTGAAAAATACAAAAAATATAACCTTTCAATAGAGTGAAAGCTGCCTTCAAATGAGCACGCAGCTGTCGTTATATATTTCCAAGTTACCATGGAGCTTCCAAACCAGTAGAAAAGAATATGCAAATCAAACAGAATGCAAATAAAACAACATTTTCCAGCGAAAGCGTGTAATCGTTTGCATCACTGCTGAAATGGCACACAAACTAAAAGACTGAATACTTTGTAAGTCATACCTCAAGTGGTGTCATCAGTTCAGTAGGTTTTTCCCAACTTGATTGTTTAGTCCGCTTGTTATAATAATACCTAGAAAAATAAGTATATATCAGATAAGTAGACATTTTTTAGATTTCATAGACTCAAAATCATGAAAACCAACATTGCACGGAAGACCTAATGAAATGTTCAAAAAGTGAGAACAATCTCCTACTAAAATACAAAATTCCGAATGGAACTGGATGAACACAGATCTAAAATCTACAGTACAAAGAGTGATATGTAGGAAGATAATCGGCCTAAATCTGAAACATAGTTCAGAAACATACTTTCTCCCATCAGCAGATGCATGCTCCTGCCAGTCAGATGCAGATTGTGGAGTCAGATTCCCCTGTTATTCAACAAGCACATCACAAAATCAAAACAAACTTAAGTTAGACGAAAGGAGCTGCAAAGAGTGATGATGCATACATAAAGGACTAGAGAAAGAGTTTGATAAGAGTTCATCAACAATGCCACATTAGCTATACATAGTAATTGAGTATATATAGGAAAAGGTTCTGATGTTCAGAGGTAACGAGTATTTTGTGGTTCTGTAGAACAAAACTGACCGTCATTCTGATTTGGGAATTCTGGGGCAAATGAATTAGTCATCCTTAAGTGATAAATAAAACAGTTTACCTTTTCAAACCTTATCAGAGTTTGAGCTAACTTAAGTTCCAGAGGAAGTGTTCACGGAATTAATAAGTCTAAATAGAGTTGGAGTCTATATACTAAACTAATAAGTTGAGGAACACTCTATTCAAATAAATATAATCACAGAAATAGTAGAGAAAGAGAAATTGAAATGCCATAGTTTCGTCCCAATTTACATGATAATACGATATCATAGTTTAGTAAGAGATGACTTCATGATCAGTTATGGAAGTCACTTACTGGGTCTGTGGAAAGCGTGACTGGTGTTTGTTGGCCAGTCTGCTGCACAGGGGAAACAAGTGTTGTACTTTGATTTACAGGAACAGGCCAAGTGTTTGCTGCTGGGGGGACACCGGCTATATGCATCTGAGAATTTGGTTGGACCAAGGATGGTGGTTGTTGCTGACCATAAGATGATGGTACAAACTGCAGGAACAAGAATCCAGGAAAGTGAAAAACCAATCATATATAAAAGATCATCCAAAAACATATATATATATATATATGTATGTATATAAGAAAATCCTCACATTATATGAAGAAGAAAACGGAGGTCCAGATGTACCGAAGACTGTCATTGGAGGTGCAGCATTTGACTGTGGTTGAGTAGGCTGACCTGGTCTAACTGGAAAGAGCTGCTGCGGTATTGGCTGAGAAAACTGTGAAGGCTGACTTTGAATATTTGGAGGTACATGACTGTAAGGGTGAAAAGGCTGTGAAGCTGCAGGAACAAAATGCTGACCTTGCTGCCCAGGAACCATAGGCCGAAACTGTCCAAGAAAGGTCTTATAAGCTCATCTAATAGATCACATACTAACTAAATCATCCTATAGAAACTTTGTGGTTATGCAATTCCATTCGTATAGTTGTCTAGTTTTACTAAAACGTTTCGCTAAATCGAATTGCTAAGAACATATCAATGGAGTGGCTTCGAGTTCCATGGAAGAATGAAACGGACTAAAAGAGAGAGAGAGAGAGAGAGAGAGAGAGCAAGTTTGGCAGTTTCAAACCTGAGCACCGGAAGACTGAGGAGGATTATTCGCCATTTTTCAAATTCGCGGCTTAATCTGAAGAGGAGAACATCGCAACGTCGAGCTCAATTCTCGTTTCAGAACAATAATTCAAACACTGTGGAAAGAAGAGGCAAAACCCTAACTAGTCGAGAAGAAGAAGAAAGCACGTACCAGGTCCGATGAGGAATCAGGAAGAATCGCCGACGACGAGTCTCAGTAAATGGAGGTTTCACTAAATTCTTAACCCTAATCGAAACTTAACAAGCGCCTTCGGATTCCGAAAACTAAACTAAAATCTCGACGAACACGACGCAACAGTCGACAGATGTGCCTTGGCTAATTTTAAACAGCAAGGAGTTCATATTGTAAAAGCACAAACGGCGTATCTTTTATTAAACATAAAATAAAAATTTATAAAAAATTACATGAAATATCATTGTCAAAATATCAATTAAAAATAAATACAAATGTTAAATGAAATTCTCTACAATTAAATTACTTTCAAAAATAAAAATATTTTAAAATCTTTTAAAACGTTTAATAGCCAATTAAATTGAATAAGAAATATTTCATATCCAGTTATATTATATTAAATAATTTTTAATCATTATACTTCACCCCTCATCTTTGTTTGATTATATTTTGTGAAAAAATGAAATCATCATATCATTAATATTAATTAAAAAAAACTAGATTATTTTTTGCATATGCTATCATTCAAAATTTTTAAACAAATATAAATGGCTCAATCTATCATCTTTCAGCATACATTCATAAATAAAATAATCATTAATTCAAATAAAAAAATCATAATCATTATATATATATATATATATATATCTATATTAATCACTAAAACATATTAAGACTCACCACCAAAAAATCTGTATTAAAAATTGATTTGGTCTGGTCCGAATAACGATTTTAAAGGGATTTTGATATAAATGCTGTTTAAATTTTTTAAAAAATAAAAAATATAAAAAAAATATTAAAAAACAGTTACCACTCGGTTCATTGAACCAAACTGAACTTATTTCAAAAAGCTGATGATCGTATCACTTGTATTAACCGAGCGGTTAACCAAACCATCAAATTTTAAGTTGGTTTGGTTCGGAATAAATTGGTTTGGTTAATAATCACATGCCTTGTTAGTACAACAACTACAATGGTTACAGTGAAACAAATCAACAATAAAAATTGGAACATGAGAATGAAACTGACAAAAACAATTAAAAAAAAAACCATTAACTTGAATTAAAGCTTTTTTTTCAATCGATATGTAATTCGATTAGACTCGTATGCATTAGCTTTGACCGCCTAATTAAAGACTCTAAACTGTTTTTGAGGAGACATTGACAGTTCAACGCGGAAATGTTATTCATTTACAATGTAAATGTAATGAACGGAGACACAGTTCATAGACGGTTCAAAAGACGAAGCATAAGTAAAACAATAGTGTGTCATTCACGTATGAAAGTGGAACCAATCTCTTATATAAAAAAAAAAAGTGAAACCAATCAACTTTTTAAAATAATAATACTTCTTCCATTCCTTATTAATCATTTTTTAAAGATTTTTACACATATTAAAAAAAACAAATTTAAAATTGATTATAAATACATTATTTTTGTGATAACAATTTTCTATAACTATAAACTAATAGTATTCACTTATTTTTCTTCATGTTTACAATTCATCGTCATAACTAATAAAAATACATTAAAAATAAAAAAAATTGCAACTTTTTAAAAATTTATCTATAAATTGGATTAATAAAGAATATAGATAATGATTCCCGCAATTGCTGTCAACAAGTTATAAAATTTTCACAATCGCTTCTAATCGTTAAACTAGTCATATAAACCGTTTCATAACGCTTATAACCAGAACGGTTTGCTTCCGCAAATTCTCGCAAATTTTACTAAACCAACGCCAATATGATCAAAGTGAGTTCTTCTCATAATGATTAGAAAAACTAGTATTCCTTTTAACTAAGGTGATCGCAAAATCATATCATACTCCGCCTTTCAGTTTTCATATTTGTTTGTTTATCAAGTAGAAAAGAAAGAAAAAATATCTAAGTTTAGTAATTTACAAGATGAGTTCGTTGTTTTTATTTTTTTTTCAGAAATCAAGAATATTTTCACATGCATGTTTTTACAGAAAAAAAAAATCACATACATGAAGAAAAAATATCACTTATCTTCTTCTTTTTCCTCTATCGTATGTTTCTTTCTCCGTTCCCATGGTTTCAGGTTGATATCTCTATTTTTATTTTGAAATCTTGGATATCAAAGAAAAAAGGGTTAGATAGTGATAAACATTTGGATTTCAAATATAAAACCTCTTAAAATCAAATTATTAGTTGATTTTTATTTTAATCCAGTTTAATTTTATATTAAAAAGGCATCATTACTCATTAATAACGATAGAGAACAACTCAAAATTAAATTTTGTGTGGAGATTTACCCAGTCAAAGTTTCGTGGTGTACCTACATCCCAATGTTTGAAGTTTTATGGGACACATACTTAACTGAAATTTTGAGTGAAGATTAACCCCGTCAAAGTTTTGTAGTGTAGTTACACCCCAAGAATGAAGTTTCATTGAGAGACACACTTAATTGAAACTTTGGGTGGAGATACAACCCATCGACCCCTATAAATAAAGTTCCCTACAAAATCAAATAAATTTCAAAATCAGTTACTTTTTAACATAAGCCAAGCTTCAAGTCTCTGCCACGGCTTCATTTAGTTTTATAAGCTTCCTCGATACACATCGACACAGGGGACACGACTTCTGATGCCTTAGCCACTCAAAGATACAATCTTGATGGAACAAATGTAAACAGTTAGGAATCCTAATGATCTTTTCTGATGAAGATTCTGACATGTCCTCCAAACACACTAAACAAGGCGTTTGTTGTTCTTCTTCTTCCAAATCAATCGATTCCACTTTATGTTCCTCAACCAATCTTTGAAACACATCTTTCGACGCAGCTTTTGAAAGAACAGAAACGGACCGTAACATAATTCGAAACTCTCTTGTTACTCTCACGTTATAAGACAGTTTAAAAGGTTCGGGAAGAGGAATAGAATCAAGAGCAATCTTTTCACTCAGAGTCTTGCAAAGTTGAGTATTTGTGATGAATCCGTTAAGGAGTTGAGAAAGGTGACGTGGACATAAGCAGCTAGGTTTCAATTCTATGCGAGGCATAGGTGAATCCATATAAGATCTCAAATATGTGACCGTTGCGTTTTGATCTTCAGCCAACTCTTTGATCACGTTGTATAGATCGATGAAGAGGATGTTTTCAAACCCTAAATTTTGTGGTAGGAAAGTTACGTCTGAAGTCACTTTTAGAGACGTCCAAGTATCGGTTTTATTCATGGTGAAGGAAGAAAGAAGAAGAAGATTCAAACAAAAAAAAATGAAACCTTAGAGCATCTCCAATGGTTAAGAACTTCTATGGGGTTTTTATTTTGTTTTTTAATATATTTTTATTATTTAATTATATTAAATAATTAAAGAAAAAAAGTGAACCAATTAAAAGCTAACATGTGACAAATGGGGTTCTTAAATGGGGTTTCTAGAGTTCTTATTTAAGAGACTCAAGTGGTGGAATTCTTAACTTTTTATTTTATTATTAATTAAAAAGTTAAGAACTCCTCTTAAGAACTTCATTAAGAGCCTCCAGAGGTGCTCTTAGCTTCGGATTTGAAGAGAGGAGATTGAATCAAATAGAAGAGAGTTAAACTAGTATTTTAGGTGAAGATAGGCTTATATAGGGAAAGAGTTGATTGTTTATTTTCCTTTTTTTTTTTTTTAAACTTGACTAGCGAAACTTCACCTAATACTAAAAGAAAATGAATTCTAATTTCTAAGGCCAAAAAGAAATTACATAGAAAAGAAAATAGAAAAGAGTACAATAGTAAAAACACGACTTCATGGTAGCTTCATCAGACGAAGAAAAGAAACCACCTAGATGAATATGGAATTGTTGCGATTTTAATCACTATTAGGGTTTAGCCGGATTATGTTTTTCATGTTACATGTTTTTCAAATTCTTAGTATAATTAAAATTTTTATGGTATAATCATGATTTTCAATGATAATATAAGTTTAGAGAAAAGGGAATGCAAATATGTGAGCAACTCATAATCTTAACACAAAAACCAAACTATCTTCCTAATAATCCAACAAAAATCATGCGATTCATGAAATCTCTAAGAATGTTTAGTGAAAAATCAAGAATAATAAATAAACCTAAGTTGGTAATGACTTAAAGCTAGCCTTCTTATTTACCAAGTGATCAACCTTTTAGGACACTTGATCATTCCTCGAACATGGTCCAACTCGAAATGAGCTTTTGAAAAATCTGTGCTTGAAAAGAACGGCCGTAGATCTGCAATGTCGTATTCCTTGGCCTGCAATGTAAGTCATAAGAGTTGTGAAAATGTAATAAGACGCATACTTATAATTTTAGCCCTAATCATATGACAATTACCTTTGCCTGCAGCTCCTCTATCTTAACCTCGATAGTAGGTAGTCCTGAATTTGATCCTGAAATGATTTCTTCAAACTTCAACGCATTCTTTACGAGCTCTTTGAGAAGAACGAGGAGCAATGAGTTGAAGTCCTTTTTATATGTAATGTATCGTTTGAAACTCTGCAAAGAAATAACCGAGTTTTCGTCAATTCAGACATCAGAATCTATAGGAAGCTCACCAAACAACTCACTGAAAAGTTGTGTGCATACCTCTCTTAGAGTTCTCTGGACTCCAAATTTCTGAGTTGATATGAAAGAGTCGAGCAGGACTCGAATAGCCATATTAACATCCTCTTCTGTCACATACTGTCTAAGGTGCATCCTAGCATGTGCTTCAGACATTCGGATCATAGACTCGAGGTGCCTTGTCGCGATTGAAACTCCTTGTCCGTTCTGAGCAAAAGATTAAGCAGGTCAAGAGATTATGCCAAATGATATTTGAGAAAGACGGTAACTCATTAGTACAATTGAAATTTACCATTGATTCTCGTCTTAGATTAGCATAAACAGTTTCTAACTTCTTGGCATCTAGTTCACCCAGTTTTGGGAATACATATAACTTCGAGTATGTTAAATATTTCTTCAGCAGGTCTTGAGGAAGAACCTGCATGAAAATATCATTAGTGCCAGTAAGACATGGAAACTTCAAAGAAGCAGTTACACTTGAAAATCACAAACCTCGGGATCAGTAGAACCGTTAGATCCCTGAATGTCATCTTGGGGCTCGCTATCATCCATCTTACCACCTTTGGGTTGAGCTCTGAAGTGGCTGTTGACAACAAATTCAGCAAGCATTTCATCTGTAACCGGGTCAACCACATCCTGCACCCATGTAAGTTATGTCAATAACAAAAAAGTTTATGTAATCAGGCAAGAACTAGAAGAAGAGGTTAAGAAAACGACCTTGACAACACACAAGATATCAAAACGAGAAAGAATAGGATCTGTCAACTCAACGTTTTGTGCAAATGATTTCGATGAATCATATCTGAAATTAAGATGGAACAAACATATTAGCAAAGATCAAAATTACAAATTTTAGGTCAGTGGAATGGGGCATTAGTTACTTCCATACCTGCCACCAACTGGATTAGCTGCAGCAATAACAGAGCAACGAGCTTGAAGAGAAGTGACTATTCCTGCCTTTGAAATACTAATACTCTGCTGTTCCATAGCTTCATGGATACTCACCCTAGTTACAAAACTTAAATCAGTACCATTTTCTCCAGCAAAGTAATTATCAATTTATCATTAGATGCATTTTGTTACCTGTCCTGGTCATTCATCTTGTCAAACTCATCGATAAGACAAATTCCTCGGTCAGCAAGTACAAGAGCCCCTCCTTCAAGTGTCCACTCCCTTGTAACTGGATCCTTGTGTACTGCTGCAGTCAGACCAACAGCAGAAGCTCCCTTTCCAGTTGTGTAGACAGCTCTCTGACCAGTTTTCTCAACGTATCTGAAAGAAACATTTTTGCAGTTAATGGAATACTCACCAGTCACTACAAGAAGTTACTTGGCCAGGATAAATACTTACTTTAGAAATTGTGATTTTGCTGTTCCTGGGTCACCTAGTAGAAGTACATTTATATCTCCACGCAGTCTGTGTTTTCCTTTAATGTTTTTCTCTTGGCCTCCAAACATAGCAAGAGCAAGAGCTGTTTTGATGTCTTCATGGCCATAGATTGATGGGGCAATTGACTTAATGATCTGACAAGATGGAAAATAATGTTAAGTGGGATGAACTTTAAAAAAAATTAATTAAACCTATTTCTATCCAACTTACACGTTCCACTATACGAGGATCCTTGGATAGCTCTTCGATTTGCATCTTGTCTTCCTGAGTTAGCTTGTAAGCAGAGAAGAGGTCTTGCTTCTTCGTAACATAGTTTGCTTCCACCACAGTGGCAAAGACAGGAAACCCATTCTTTGTGTTCAAAGATAAGTCAAAGTTGTTGGTATATATGCCAGTAACCTCCTGCAAAACATCTCATTCAAGATAAACTCAATCTTCTATCATATACAGGTCTGCAAGTATTCAAGAAGAGTAGTCGATGATGAAACATACAATTTCTTCTCCAGGACGAGCACAATCAATAAGGTCATTAAGAAGGATAACTTCCTTGCGTCTTGGGAGTCGTCCAGCAGGAACTGTTCCTGGACTCTCTTGCATTGTGAGCTTCTGATAGTTCCTGTATATTGTCTGAAACAACAAGAGAGTAAGTGTGGTCAATTTCATATTCCAATCAATAGCTTAAACTGAAGTTAAAGGGGGAGAAGTTAGAATCCTACCTGTTCGACATTAACAGTAAACGGTCCTTTCGACTGACATTCAGAACAAGAACCGACCTTGACTTCTGAATAAGAGTTTTGGAAGAAAGGTCCCAAAACTGCTCCACACTTGTTACAATCATATTTAACCTGCTGCAGCTGAGGAAAGACCCCAGAACGCCTTGTGACAACTCCACCAATGCGGATCATCGTGTTAAGATGAATCTGCCTGAAAATTCACAAATAAAAGTTTAAGTTAAAATCTTGTGAAAGCTTACAAAGTCAGTCACTATCCATGAGTTCAGCCATATTATTATTACCTGATGTTCCGAATCTGATCATTAACTGGTAGGTTGGTCACGCGAACATAAATCTTTTGGTGAATATTCTTGTAGTTTGGATGCAAATCAAAGATGACCTTTTCACTAACTTCCTCCATGACTTCAAGAACAGGTTGTGGAGCATCAGCTAACCAGATAGCAATATTCGGGTGGACATGTATGAACTCTTTATAATCAATTTCCAGACTGCACTTATTAGCTGCAAAATAAGACATATATAGAACAGATCAAGGATCTAACCAACCTTAACGAACTGAAGTAGATAGAGCAAAGTACCTAAAGCCACTTCGTTTATTAAACGAACATACTCAATATCTCCATTCTCATTCTTTGGTTTCACATATGTGAGCAAAAAGTCTTTGAACTTTTTAGCAATGAAACGTCTCACTTCGTCTCTCATAACCCATTCCCTTAGAGTTCCTTGGATCCGATACATCTCAAACTCTGCTTCATCATCATTTCCATCCTGAAATTAGAAAATTATTAACCATTACCACTAGCAAAATGCAACTAAACAGCTTGAAGCAAGTTAGTAGAAAGATTCACATTCATACCTCATCTTGATAATCATCTGTTTGATCAGTCATTGAAATATCCGGCTGTGATCCTCCCGGCGAATTTGGATCTCCATCAGGATCATCACCACCACCATTACCTCTAGGTGGAACCGTAGTTCGAAACCTCTTCGAAGGCCTATGGTTCAAATCATCTGAATCTGTAAACAAAGGTATTGATTTTCTCATTAACTTCACCCAAAAGAGATTACACAGTCCCTCATATAAGCTTAACAAACTCCTAACTAACTCTATTATCAACTAAGGCATTCACTAATCTCAATTAGGTTTCCAAATCAACACAAGAGATTATAGTCACTCCTATACACAATCACATAAGCTTGTGAATTAGAGTTTCCAATTAGTGAATCGAGACATGAGATTAGGGATTTAATTACCATTATCGTGAAGAAGATGAGGAAACTTGCGGTTATTAAATTGAGTTTCTCGAGCATCCATCTGAGCCTCAGCCGCACGACGGCCACGCATAATCTCACCTAAATCTCCTTCTTCATCGACGGAATCATCTAATCCAACGGACTCATATCGATCATTCCCATCCATCTCCTTATAATCTTCCAAGTAATTTTCGTTGAAGAGATCTTCTCCATCTTCTTCCTCTTCATCCTCCGGTTCATCAGCATCATCCCTAATGACTCGCGTATCTACGGCGGCTTCTTCTTCATCGGTGAAATTCTCTGAGTTTTGGCTCGTACTGAAAGGTAATTGATCGGTGTTGAATCCTGCGGAAGAAGGTGAAGCTGGTGATGACGGCTGATTATCGGAATCTTCTCCCGCCATTTTTTTTGTTTCTCTCTTTTTCTCTGTCTTTTGCTCCGGCGACGGAATCAGGGCACACTATATTCGTTTATTATATTGTCTCGTCGATTAGGCGGGAAATATGGGCGCCAAATTGGCATACGTAGTTGGGCCTTTTTGTAATTCCATTTGACTGGGCTTTCAACAATTTGGGCCTAAAGATGTGACTGATTAATGAGATCGCAATCAACGCTGCTTGTTTGGGGGTTGGGGGGGGGGGGTCATTAGTTCGGGTCTGGTTTGGTTTGGTTTGGTTAGCTCCGTTTCAAGAAAACTCAACCAAAAGTACTTTGGTTCAGTTAGTATTTGGTTTGGTTTGGTTTAGTTCGTTTCGATTCTAGTTTGGTTCAGTTTAAATTCGATTGAAAAAAACAAATCAATTAAAAAATTATGTTATTGTCATTAATATATGGAAACAATAAGCAATTGAAAAATTAAAAGATCAATATTTCAAAGTTTAATGTTCAAATAAAACATTTAAGAAATAAAGTTAGTATATATATATTTTAAAAACTTTACTTACTAAGATATATTTTTGTTTTTTGGTTCAAAAAAATCAATGTTGAATATGAGCTATAATAAATCAATAATTAGCATTGGCTTCAGTGGTGGAAAGAGAAAATATTTTTAGGAGATCAAAATATCAATTATACTTAGTTAGTATATATTAAAAAAAAACTAACTTAAGTTAGTATATATTTTAAATGCTAAGTTAGTATTAATTATGCCAAGTTAGTATATATTTTCAATATTTCAAAGTTTAACGTTCAAATAAAACATTTAAGTTAGTATATATTTTTTAAAAAAAACTTTACTTACTAAGATATATTTTTGTTTTTTGGTTCAAAAAAATCAATATCGAATCTTAGCTATAATTAATCAATAATTAGCATTGGCTTCAGTGGCGAAGGAGAAAATATTTTTAGGGGGTCAAAATATAAAATTTTGATTTTAGGAGGATCAAAATATTAATTATGCTAAAGTTTATATATTTTTTATACAAAAATACACCAAAATATTGGATTGAGTTTTTACTTGATTTTAATGGATTTAAAGTAGCAATTATTTTAAAATCAATTTAATGGATTTTGATAAAATGACAAGACTCAAACGTGGATTCTTAAATCTATTACTAATACTTTTAGTATGGATTAATTGTATTTGAAAATCATTGAAAATAAAATAACTACCTAATTTTTTTAAAAATAGTTATAACAAAATAATATTCATCAAAACGTTTATAAGAAAAAAAAATCCATAAATAAATATCTTTAAAAAAAAATTAATTTTTTTATCTCCATATCTAGTTTTCATTATTAGTTGCATCTCTGCACATCATCTGGTTCATTGTTTCTTTCTATATGCATACAATTTCTCTTTCTCTCCATATGTTTACCTGGTGGAACCACAAAATTATTAATCCTGCTTGTCAATGCATCATATAGAACTTTTAATCATGAGTTGAACCCTCCCATCCACTAAGAACTTATATGAACTCTAAATCAAAGTTGCAAACAACGCATAAATTTTGTGATATTGGTCTTTTTCTAGTTGCTTTCATGTTATATAGAAAAATTGTTAGATATTTTGAGATTAACTAGAGATTTGATTTGATATTTGTTGAGGAAATCTATGTAACAAAAATATTTGTTCAGTCAACCAAAATACTCGATCTTCTAATTGTTGACCAATTATCAAAGAAAATGAAAATACGTAATGTTTACATCCCGCCACAAAAAAAAAATCAAATAAAAATCATTATGCAAATAAGTAAAAAGAAAATTCCAGTAAATTTGTGTTATATTTCTTTTAATTGGTTGCCTTTACAATGATACCATTTGAGAAAAAATCTATAAGAATTAAAAAAAAAAGTTTTGAGCCTTCTCAGGCTATATATGTCACCCATTTTCTATTTTTTACTCGCTCCTCAGGCTATCCACGTCACCATTTTTTAATGGACTTGTGTTTAATTTTTAGGCCCATCTGAGAATAACATCAGGCCCAATTTTGTTTCCCACAGAAAAGAGAAACAAACGTGTGTTGAAAATTCTTACATGGAACCTCTTCCCTTATTTTTTCTGGGTCACCAATTTTGCAGATCAGGGCACGTGTGTGTGACATGTGTCCTCCTCCTATGCCAATATAATTGATTGTTTTGATCGGTGATTTTAACAGATCCGTGCACGTGTGGATCACATCTTTGACATCATCCTTCCCATCTTCTATTGTGATATATCATGGTTTTTATGGCTTTTAGCCATGATATAAGTATGGTTTTTAGAGTGTTTTTGGTATTCTTTGAGTTTTATTAGGTACAAGTACGAACTGGACCTTGTTGATGCATTTTAGAGCTTTTGGAAGCTTGTAACTGAGCAAATCAACGTGTGGAGATGAATCAGGGTGTTCACGTCGATCGACACACACCATTTGTATCGATTGACACAGGTCATGACTGTCGAAGCCATTCGAGATTTTATCAAGTTTGAAGAATTACAAAGTTCCCCCCCCCCTCCCCCCAAAGAGTTTTAACTATTTACAATACAAGTCATTTTCGTATTTTAGATATATCTAGGTTTTTAGAAGTCAGAAAGATTAAGTTTTCTTTTATCAAGTTCTTTGAGAGATTTTGGAGTTAGAGAGCTTGGGAGAGAAGAATCAGAACTCACCTTGTAGAGACAAGATTCTGAACTCCTTTCACACTCTTGATTTATTCTATGCAGTTTATTCAGATAATGATTTGTGTTTCATTGATTATGTCTGAGTAATCCACTTGTTAGATCTAGGGTTTTCAAGGGTTTATGATGAATTGTTGAATTGGGCATAAACATATTAGGATTATCATAATTGTTCTTTATCTAGATTTGAATCTACACTAGATCTGAATTGATCACCTGGAATCTAGCGTCCTAGGATAATTAATATACATGAGAGTGTTATTGATATCTTGAACTAATCTTAGATGAGCAAAATAGCATACTCGCAAAGAGATTTGGTTTAGGGATGTTGTGAACATATCATACCTGACATTAATGCATCATTTATCATTAGATTTTACAAAAAGATTTGGAATTCTGTGATTTAAGTATAGTTATCATTGCATCGAGAGTTGAAATATCATATCATTGTGTTATGAGTTTAAGAACTAGTCATACATACATCCTGGATTGAATCCGTCCAGTTCGCAATTCTGAGTATTTCCTAATTGAATTCCCTAGGTCTAGCTTTTTCTCTTATTGAATTTACACCGCATCTTATTAGCTATTTACCTTGCATTGTTTTTACTTTTAAATTCTTTTGTTATTTAGCTTAATTCAAAATTGTTATATCTATTGTGTGAAGCCTAGAGTCATTGTGGATTTGATCCCTAAGTACTACAATGATCTCTTAATTTGATAGAGTAATTCTAAGGGTAAATTTGAGCATATCATATTGTTTAATATTTTTTTTTGTATTCGAGTTGAGAGTTGTAAAGATCCATTTCTCTTATTTGCACAAAAAAGTGAAACAGACACGTGTGTGTGACATGTGTCCTTCTCATCTTCTATTGTTTAATGTTTTTTTTTTCCAATTGAGAGTTGTACATATCCATTTCTCTTCTTTGCACAAAAAAAGAAAAACAAACATGTGTGTGTGACATGTGTCCTTCTCATCTACTATTGTTTAATATTTTTTTTTTCGAACTGAGAATTCTAAAGATTGATTTCTCTTCTTTGGATGAGAAAGAAAAACGGACACGTGTGTGATATGTGTCTTTCTAATCTTCTTCTTCTTCGGGAACAGACATGTGTTCTCCTCCTAGGACAACATAACGAGTGACTCATTGCTTTAGGCGGTCGCTTTCTCATTCAGAGAAGGGATTTTTATTTTCTATAAATTCAGCTTCTTCGTGATGGAGTTATCTCAACAATGTGTTCCCTCAATTCTCTCACACAATTAAAGCTTAGATTCTTTATTCCTCACGCTATTAAACTATGTCAAACAAATATTTTAGTGATATTGATGACGATTTTTGTGAAAAAACTGTGTTATGTAGGCTTCTCCATTTTTGGGAGGCCCGAAATTACACGAGAGGAAATGTTCTCATCGGTATGGAACTGCTTCTTATTGACGAAAAGGTAACATTCTTCATGGTTTCTTCTATATTGTTGTTTTTGGCAATTGTTGATTTTGTTTCTAAATATGAAATCTTAATAGAGAACCACCATTCAAGGATTCATATTTGCTCATAAAATTATACAGTTCCAAAGCTCTTTGAAAACGAACTCTGTGTATAAGTTGAAGAAGTTCGTTGTCAACGCTTCCAAAAAAGGTTACAAAGTTTCGGACAATAAATTATGTATCACTTTCATGAACCAGACAGTTTTGGACGAGGTAACAAAAGGAGTGCCAAAGATCGACATACAAAAGTTTAGGACACGTCTGTTTCAAAATTTCGTTCGAATTGCTGACAAGAAGGAAGATCTTTTCGGTAAGTAATTTTAACACCTTTGAAAATCACAAAAGTTTAAAACTGTCCTCTTTGTGTAATTGCAGATGTCGTTGGAAAAATAATGCCCATCACCGGTGATAATTTTGAAGTAAATGTTTTAAGCAGTGAAGAACCAAAATATGGGGAAGGCAGCATGAAGGATCGGGTGTTTTTACACGTCTTGATGAAAGAGTATGTCACTATGTTTTTCAATGTTTGATTAGTTAGTTCTCCATTGATGTTTTTAATAGTACATATATGTTTGTTTACCATCGTTTTGTCAAATTTCGCGCAATTTTACATATAGTGGGGAGACATTGTGTCTGCTTGTGGAAGAATGTTGCCTTTAATTTTTGTGCATGTTGGAATCACAGGAAGCCTAGCCCTACTGTTATCCTCATCACCGCTATCGTCGCAAAAACTGTTGGAGGTACGTTCGCTTGACGACTCTTTTACAAACATAACATGCGTATGTCTAGTACTATATTGGTTTGTATGATACATATCTCTTACACTAAGTAGTACCGCTGCTAGCCGGCTTTTTTTGATAATGATGTTGCTGAAACTACCAAGTTTATGACATGGTATATAGCAATCCCATTATATTTTTTTACAGCTACGCTTCATGCATGTGATATCGTCGGTCAAGTTTTCACTTTTCTGTTAACTATATGGTGATTCAAGTTAGGTAAAAAGAATGGGAGCATTCCGCAGATCACTAGCACTTCATTTGTGATTACAAAACTTGAAAACAGTGATGATAAATGAGCTCAATCAGTTCGTACAGAACGAGATACCACATGTATTTACAAAAGTTAGAAATATAAGCACCAAAAAATTGTTTTAACATAACGCTACCATTTACAACAATAAACATCGTCCTCTTACCCGATTGCTACTATTATTGATGTGGTGAGGCATCGTGGGTGGAATTATGTGTCGTGCACTGACTGTAATACAAAGTTGGAATTGTATGAGTGTTCTTTGGAATGCATGACGTGTAAAACGGTTAATAATTTTGGAATGGTTAGGTATACTTTCGTTCCACCTTTTATGTCATTAAGTTTGCACAACAAGTAGTAGCCTAACTTTATTCTAAACAATATATAAATATACTATTAACTTACATTATTTATAAATTCATTAAATATCCCGGTGTGGATATGTAAACTATTATATAAATAAAAATATATGTATAATAATTAGTTATAAACATTTTCACATAAAAATTAAAATTCAGCTATTTCCGTTTTCAATATCTATGATTGTACACTTTCAATAAGTTCAAAACCACAATATGTAAACTGAAAAATTGGATCACTTTTTAGAAAATATATTCTTATATCCAATTATTTTAGATTTTGCACTCTGTTTCTAAAATGATTTATGTAGAAAATACATATTTGTTATATGTAGTTGATATATATACATTATTCATATATATTATATGTACCTGAGATAGAATTCGCATCATCCAATTTTGATATAATTACGATTGGACTTAAACGTGTACAACTGTCTATAAGTGTCATTGAAAACATAAAAAAAATGTAACTCAAAAGCATATTAATATCTATATCATGAACTATTTTTATCTTTAACAATGTTTAATCATGCTATAGAACTTGCAAAAGGAAATATTCAAAATGCATGGAATTCTTTTGTTAAGGAAATCCATAGTTTACAAATCTAACACAATTTAACAATCATGGTTAAATTCTTAATGGCTACTTAACATGCATATTTATAAAATATACTTCCTCCGTTTAAAAAATATAAGACGTTTTAGAAGTTTTGTTGTGTTTCAAAATATAAGGTGTTCTCACATTTCTATATAGTTTTTTACTTTATTGAATATTGTGTGACCAATAATAATGTACAGTTTATTTTTATAATTGACTAAATTATTTTTGTTTATTTATTAAATACTACTTTTTAAAAATAAAAAGTAATTTTCTAATATGTGTGTTTTAAGCCAAAATGTCTTATATATTGAAACGGAGGGAGTATTTAACATATACTTAAACATAAATATTATGTTTCACTACATTTGTATGGAAGAGAAAAACAATAAAATAAATACATATTAATATTTTTATATATGTTATTATAGTAATCAATTTATAAAATTAGAATAAAAAGATATGATAAAATTTCATAAAACTCACCCTACAATTATTTGTAGTTGTGTTTCAATTTGTAATAGCTTATAGAAGTATGTTTATAAAAATATGTTAGTAGTTGTATGAAACATTATTTAGGTTATAATCAATAGTATTTTTCAATTTTAGGGATTTGTATGCTGATTTTGTAGATTATTTTTAATAAATATCAATTATAAGTTATATAAACATCAATGTTATTCTTCCATACATTGAAATTATCAATATTGTTATAAAATTATTACGAATGTGTAAATACGCGTATTTGGTAGATTCAGTAAAATAAATCATACAAAGACAATTGTTAAATAGACACGTATCTCATTAGTACTTAGACCATGTATAGTGGGTAGAGCATGATAGACATGTATCTCATTAGACATCCATGTTTCAGTTGTAACCCTATATAGATATTCTGAATTATATGTATACTAACTTCATATTTGTTATTGAAGTTATTTCTTACAATGGAATCTATATCTAATATCTCATCTTCCCAAAATAAAAACCTTGATGAACCATTATCTCTTCAATCTCTTCCAGAAGATATTCTGCAACTTTCTTGTGTGGCCAACAATTCTTTAGAAGATATAAGAAATGTATAGTTGGTTTCAAAAAAGTTATTTGAAATGACAAATAACAAGTTTGTTATGAAAAATCTTCTTTTGCATCAAGTTGATCTCTTTCCCAATCATCAACGTCAATATGGAAAATGTTCTACAAATTTATGAAGAGATGTCGTAAGAGTGAAAATCCAGAAGCAATATTTAGAAAATGGTATATTTATTTTTTTCACCGTATGGCAAAAGCAGCAAAAGATGGAAATGAAGAAGCTACATACCTTTATGGATTGATACTTCTTCGTATTGGAGGTGAAAATGTAGATATAGGTCTTTATATATTGTCTTCTTTGATGAGATGAGTCTCTATCATCTCTTCGTAGTAATTTGGAAGGATTACGATACAAGAATATGCGTGGTTTGTGGTGGTGGGATAATGAGAAAGAATCTTAAAAGCAAATATATATAAAAAAAGTTTGCAATTGCGACCTTCAAGGCCTGAAGTTTTGGTATGGAATTGTAATGCTTCTGATTGCGATATCTCAATATCGGATATTTTCCCAATTTGTTTTTGGGATGGTTAAGTTTCAAAATTTTGTGAGTTTCTTTAGATGTTTTTGTTTTGTAAGCTTTTATTTATTTATAAAGTTTTAAATATTATATTTCGTTTATTACAATTATGTGTACTTATGAATCCATTAACATAATCTACCTTATATTATATATGACTGTATTGAGTATATGGTTTGATAACTACCACATCTATCTAATTATTAAATTATTTTATTCCTTACAGTTGTAAGATTCGTAACAATATTGTACTAAATTCTTTTCAGATTTTATAGTAATATATAATTAAGAATTTGCATAGTTAAACAAATATATGTAGATATTTTTTAACAATTATATCAGTAAAAAATTTTAATGAAGAATTTTGTGATCGAATGTCATTTAAAAGACCTAGAATATTTTGTTACTTTAAACATATGTTAACAGAAAATCATTGAGGAATAAACTTACCTTATTTATAAATTCACTAAATATTCCGGTGTGGAGATGTTAACTATTATATGAATAAAAAGATAAGTATAATATCGATATATCATGGTTTTTATAGTTTTAAACCATGATATAAGTATTATTTTTAGAGTCTTTTCTATATTTATTAAATCGTATAGGTACAAGTAGGAGGAGCTAGGCTTTGTGGAAACATTTTGGAACATATGGAGCTTTGTAGATGAGAAGAACAACTCGAAGACAATCCATGGAGCTGGTGTTGATCGACACCACCCTATAGTGTCGGTCGACAGCGATCGCGAATAAAAAGTCACCACGAGTTTTATCAAGTTTGAAAAATTACAAAATTACCCTAGAAGTTCCACTTATTTGCAATACAATTCCTTTTCATATTTTAGACTATATCTAGGTTTTTAGTTGTTTTAGAGAGACTACGCTTTATTCTAGCAAGGAACTCTTGAGAGCTTTTGAGGAGAGACATATCCAAACTCACTTTGTAGAGAGAAGATTTTGAACTCCCTTTATATTTTAGTTGATTTCTTAATGCAATTTATTCAGATCATGATTTGTGTTTCATTAATTATGTCTGAGTAATCCAGTTGTTAGATTTAAGGTTTTCCAAAGGTTAAAGATGAATTGTTGAATTGGACATAACTTGATTAAGGTAATCAAATTAGTTCTTCATATGGATTTGAATTAATACTAGTTCTAGACTGATTACCTGAAATTTATACCCTAGGATATTTAATAGACATGAGAATGTTGTTGATATCCCAACATAGTTTTAGATGAGCAAAACCACTATTCGCAAAAAGATTTGGTTTAGGAGTTTTGTGAACATAACAAACTCGAGATTAATGCATGTTTTTACTCCTTAGATTTACAAAGAGATTTGGAATTTAGGAATCTAGGCATAGATAGTCTTTGCAACGAGAGTTGATTGATTTGATATTTGTGTATTGAGATTAGGAACGATACTTAATAAAATCCCCAATTGAATCTGCCCAATTCACGATTTTGATTTAGCTTAACGGAATTCCCTAAGTCTAGCTTCTCCATCAATTTTAATTTACAACCGTTTTATTTGCATTCCATTGTTATTTTAATTACAATCTATTTAGTTTAGCTTAATTCAATTACTGGAAATCTATTGTTTGAACTTGAGTCCTTGTGGATTTCGATTCCTAAGCTACTACAGATGATCTCTTAATTTGAGAGAGTAGCTTTAGAGTTAATTTGAAGCATATCAAATTTTGGCAACGTTGTCGGAGACTCTTTGATTCGCCATTAGATTTAAGTTAGAATTTATTCTAAACTTTTATTTTATTTTGTTACTTATGTGTTCTTTCTTTTCTTTTTTCTTGTCTGTTTCAAGTGCATGCATAATCATATGGTACCAGGAACAATAGAGTCTTCCGATGGTGAACCTTTCTACTCAAGAACTTGGAAAGTTAGAGTGAGCTAGCCAGAAAGCACAGCGGAAAGCAGAGATGAATAACCCACTTGTGCTGGTAAGGGACGAAGCTGGAGCATTGTGCGATTCAAAGGGTCATGTATGGAATGCACAGGGTCAGAGACTTGATGCTGACGGAAATGCGATAATTGTGGTCGTCGTTGGTGATGAGCAGCACCAAGAAGAGGGTATCACTAGACATCCAGTCGTCAATAATGCTCCACAAGGCAATGATGGAGCAGATGCAGTTGATCGAATGAGGACACTTGCCGATTACAACATGCCGGATCAGTTTTATGCTAATAGGTATGCAATTTGACCTCCTGCATTTAAGAGGAATGACTTTGAGCTAAAACACACATACTACACTCTTGTGGGACAGCACCCTTTTCATGGTCTCTCTTGTGAACATCCGATGGACTAGATTTGAAGACTTGGATACAAGCATTAAAGCCAACGGTGTGTCCAGTGACTACCTTTTCTGCAAGCTTTTTCCATACTCTCTTGCTGGGCTAGTGAAGCAGCTTACTGGCTTAAGCAGTTGAAGTCTGGATCTTTGACAACTTGGGAAGCAACCAAGACAGCCTTCTTGAACAACTTTTATGATGATGCACGGTCTGAAGACTTGAGGATGAAGATATCGACATTCACTCAAGGACCGAATGAAGTTTTTAAGGCCGCTTGGGTGAGATTCAGAGCTTATCAGAGAGATTGTCAACATCATGGGTTCAGCGAAGTTCAGTTGCTAGGCATATTCTTCAGAGGGGTTGATTGAGATATCAGATGGCATTGGATGCTGCTAGCAATGGAAATTTCAATACTAGATTTTCCGAGGATGCTAATGTGTTGATTGAAAACTTGATTTCTAGCAATAGTACCAATAATGCAGATTTTGATAGGAAGCAACAAGCGCCAACATGGACGGAAATCAGATTGCTGAGGTGAAAGCTAAATTGGACACAATGCACAACCTTTTGATGAACAAGAAATCAGTTCACCTTGCTATAGAGATTGAAACTTTCAAACCAGAGGAAGAGTTTATGGAAGAAGACGTGAACTATGTCAATGGAGTTGGATATCAAGGTCAAAGGTTTGGTAACAATAAGGGTAACTACAAGAACTTTAGTGGGAATGGACAGAGGAATAGTTACACAGGAAACCAGAACTCTTCTGGATATACGCCCAAGCCTCAGTAGTAGAAGATTTACCCAAATTCACCTCGAACTACGAGAGTTCTTTTTATCAGACACCTCCTCCTAAAACTGCAGAGAGCGAGATGAAAGCAATGTTGGAATATATTCTGGAGGATCAAGAGAAGATCACTGCCAATTTCAATGGCAAGATTGGTGTTTTGTACACAGATTTGAATAGAAATAGTGAATTTAAAAGTAATTTTAATAAAAAATCATAAAACTTATAAACCCAAAAATATGTATTCAAAAGCTAACATGATAGGATCACAAGGAAACATGGTATATTTTATAAAATATTAGTATTGATTATGCATTCTCTAGAAATTATGGAAATAATGTATATGTTTCCACAATTTAGAATTTACAAAATACCTCAATAATAAAATTGAATAGCACATCAAAAATTACTTAATAGCATATATAAATAACGCGCCAAAAGTCATAAATATGTGTTTAAAGTTTGTAACATGCTAAGATCTATAACATTCAACATTTATGAATTACCTATGAGTTTACTATTAAAACATAAATTTATCAAATTTATAATAAATATGTAAAATATCTAATATATATATATAAGTAAAATATATAAACCCTAAAAATATTTTAAGATTTTATGATGTTTTTATTTTTTTAATAACTATATATTTTTATTTAATTTTTTATTTGGATATTCTTGTTATTTTATAATTATATGGTATGTTTTAGATTTTTTTAATTATATTTAACATATATATGGGTAACCGATATAACCCATTTAACCAGTGGGTTCAACAATTGTGGGTTTGGATATATAAAATTATGTCCATGAAATAAATGGGTTGGGTCGGGTAAACCATATAAATCTCAAACCCATATGGGTTTAGGTCGGGTTATCCATTTTGACATCCCTAAGACAAGTTTTGAATTTATTAATTAAAAAGGTATAAAAGTTTAATGATCTAAAATTCATACATTCTCAATTCATTAAGAAGATTTTTACTGTTTTACTAAATTTAAATCTCCAGCATTGAAGTAGTAGTGTTACCATTCATGTTTTAAGTTTAAAATAGTTACAGATAAAAACAACTAAAGTTTATATTCTACAACAACAGCAGACCAAATCTTTCAGATTTGAATATATATATATATATATATATATATATTAATTTTCAACAAACTTGTTTTTAACTGTTTTTTTTTTTCTTCTTCAATTAAATTAAGATTCAAAATATTTTTCGGATATAGAAACAATAAAATGAACAATCTCTAGATAATATATTTCAGTTTTGGTTCGGATATATTTAAGCAGATTGAACAAAAGCAAAAATAATCGTTCGATATCACATAAATATAATGTAAATATAATCACTTTCAGTCTGTCTAAAATAGTTGTGCAACGAAGAAAAAATAAAATGCTTAACCGGATATGTTTCACTCCCCCAATATCACCGGTTCAATATGCAAAGCAAACCTTTTACTGTCGATACGGTTGGTATTTTGTACCAGCATAAAAACCTTCCGCGTACGCTGTGTTCTTGTACATAACCTGCAATCAATTTACCCAAAACCAAAGTTGGTATACAAAACGGTTTAGTCTAAACCGATACGAGCAATGTATTTCTAATATATATATATACTCACAGCAAGATGAGTCAACTCTGATGTAAGTCGCTTTCTCTGTGTTTCTGTCAAAGCCTCCATACTCTCTCCCTTCGCCTGTATGTAAAGCCCGTTAAGAATTTACCGCTAGCTGTTTATGTAAATGGCTTTCATTTTGAGACTTGTTATTACCTCGGATAACAATAAAGCCGATGTTTTGTCCAAAATCTCCTCCACAAATTTCTCGGGGTTCTTGTAAACTGATTGGACTGAAGTTGCCACTACGCTCTTCCCCTTATCCACTGGCTTGCTCGGTTTGGCTGCACCGGTTGAGAAAACTGAGTTATAAAATCCAATCTTTCACAGTTTAGCAAGAAATAGAGCAGATGGTTAAAAACCTGGTAGTGCTGGCTTAATCTCGGCTGACACATTCTTTCGTTGTGTAGAAGATGTTTTATTAGGGAGATCGGGAATAACAACTGAACCAGAAGGAACATAAACAGCTAGATCTGGAGGCTGGTCTTTACCAACTCCCGGGTTAGCCTGAAACAGCAAAACCATAGTTTAGAAGAAGATCAACCCTGAGTAAAGAAACATGAGGTAAAAGGTTTGAAACATTTGCCTCAAGGTCAACGTATACAGGATCTCTCCAAATCGACTGAAGAAACTTATCCAGACCCAATGTGTTAAGAGCTGCAAATAATAATGACCAACCGAATCAGTGTATAAGCTAAAATCTGTTGGTATAACTAATGTAGAAATAAAAAAACTTTGCTTCTTAAGTTGGTATTTTATCTCTTTCGATATGGCATGAACTGTTTTACTACCGACAAAACAATGAAAGAAAAGACTGTAAGGAAAGGAGCTTACAGATTGAGACGTCGTTAGACAATGGGTGGAAGATGCAGCGTGTTTGGTTCTTGAAATTTTTGTCTAACAAGAGCGACACATCTCTTTAACAAGGAAAGGTTTAACAATAATGTCAATCAACGGAAATAATTAAGATGGTAAGAGCACACATATGCACCAATATTAAGGCAGATGATACCTTGCTGATTCATTTATAACTGCAAACGGAGTAACACATCCAAGTGACACCTTGAAAATACGAAAATAGCACAAGTGTCAACAATTGTAATTATGAAACTAAACTCATTTGGATTTGTTGTAACCACAATACGCAAAACAATCTTATCACCATAGACAAATAGATCATCTTAAGTAATCGGATTTGGAGAAACTATTCTCATCAATTGTCAATACTACAATCATTAACATGGTTCTTCAGGAAGAACAATGGAACAATACCTGCAATAGCTGACCAAGTGCTTCTTCAGGAGCCATTCGTATTCCTCCTTTACCTAGACCGAGTCTCTGAGATAAAACTGTTTGAATTAGAAGTCACAGGGAACACACATTAACATCCAAAACACACAACATTTCGAATTCACAAGCTCAGTGACTTCATATATCAATATCCACAAACGAAACAAAGGAAAATACATGAGTTATACCTTTCATGTCAACTTTAGTATCTACCATAGCTGAAACGATATAATATCGATTTTTCTTGTCCTGCAAAAACAAGAGAGAAACATATGAGCTATTTACAATGGAGTTTCTAGTGGTTAATAACTGTGTAAATTTGAAGATTACCTTCAAGAAGAGATTCTTACTAAGTGCTCCTTCATTACTGCTTACATAATTGGCCTGGAGATTTGAAAAAGAAAAAAAGAACAAAGCCTTATGAATCCATCTATTAGATGTTAACCTTTAGCTATATGTTCATAAAATCTACAAGTTTATTATATAGTATTTTCACCTGTGCTTCAACGGTTAGAACAGGTGGATGTTCATACTTGGAATAATCAATCTCAAGTTCCTGAAAGATTAATAAATAGAAATTTCAATTACTAATTACATTGCCACATTTCCAGAAAACATGGATTAAAATTGACCAAGATTCTTCACCAAAGCGATTTAATCTAATAGTAGACATTGAAAACTTAGTGTTCAAGATGATTCTGCACATAACTTTGAATCTATCTACACATACTAATCCATTAATGCTAATGAAGTTAAGAACAAAGAGAAGTAATTTCTTCAGTTCTCATATATTGATTTGTTTACTCTCAATTGAGCTGAGTTTAAGATGAAGTGGGAACCTGAAGTCGATCAAGTAGCTCAGTTTTGGAGAAACCCATTGGATTGTATCAATAATTTGTACTGAGACGAGAAGCAAAGAACTGTTGACAAAAAAAAAAAAAAAAATCAAAAGAGGATTAGGCATTGAGGAAGCAATTCCATATTTTCAATTCGTTAACATTAAAATATCCCAATCAAAATTGGATTTCAGATTACTACTAAATTAGGTGTGATATCAATCTCAGAACTTTAGGATGAAGAACTTAGTTCATCCTAAGACTACTACGTACTTCTTCAGAGATCGAATACTAACCTGAGACCTGAGGAGGAAGCACGACCAAAAGCGAGAAGCGATGATACAAGCAAGGGTTTATGGTTTGGTTTCAATGGTGGATGCAATCTCTTGAGGAATGCGGCGGAAAAGGTAAGGTTCGTCGAATTAGTTTTTTTTTTTTTTTTTTTGGGCATGAGATCTACAATGGGCTTCTAGGAAATCTGTTGGGCTTTTGTAGGCTTTTAGTAAATACAATGGATTTCGAAATTAAACTGTTTTCCAATTATAAGTTTGGGTTTACTTTAGGTGAGTTTATTCGTTGTAAGAATTTTTTTTTAATTACTATTATTAAAGTTGTGTTATTGGTTTTGGTAGTTTTAAACTTTTGTTTACAATTATTTAAAAGCATGAGTTATTGGTTGAAGATTTTTAAAATTCAATGAAAGTAATGTGTTATTCAAATAAAATGAATTTAATAGACTTTATTGTTATGTTAAGTATAGTGTTATTAGTTGATTGAGTTTAATGAGGATGCATTGGACTCAATATTTGGAGAGATTTTAGTTTTAAAGAGTTTTGAAAATATTTAATTAAATTTTAGTTAATTAGAAATTTTGTTATTAAATTCTCTAAAATCTCACCTAAAACAATGAGATTTTGGTCTTTATATTTTTAACTAAGAAACCTTCTCAAATCTCACATGAAACTTTTAAATCAAATTCTAATAATGTTTTCAATAACAGTGGATTTGAGTATACAATTTAAACCATTCATCCAATAACATTAAATTTTAAAAAATATTTAGAATCTATGTTTTAATAACACATGATTTATTATTTAAACTCAAATCTCTTCAAATACTCAGTCCAATACATCTCTTATATTTTTTGTTCATATAAAGATTCTTCCAAAATATACCATGATATTTTCAAAAACTCGATACATCTAGTATTTGAGTACATGCAATATACAATGTAAAGTACACAGATATTTTCCAAATAAAAAATGAGTGCAGTTTGTAATTTAAAATTTATATGCAAAAAATGTCTTTTAGAAGTATTCCTCCATAGTTGAACAAAAAAAATTATTCCTCCATTAACTATCTTTTCAATTAAAGAAAAATTACTAATGTCAAGCTTATAAAAATACTATTATTTTAAAATCATCATTTACAAAACAAAAGAAATATAAATTGATATATAGAATTTATAAAACATCAACTATATAATAACATAATATCTCTTTAAAAACTTTTTTGTATAAATTATTAACATATGTTTCAATTTTATAAAAAACATATCTTACTAGCTGCAAGCCTGCAAGTGGAAGTATAAAAAATAGTATACGAACTACAAAGTTAACAAAATTTTACAATAGTATATTTTAAAATCTGTAAAAATATGTAAAAATCTTTGATAATTTATTTTTACATTGAGAGAGCATGTAAGAGTTCATAAGATTCCAAAATTATTGTAATCATTAAAACTCTTCCTAAATTAGTAAATTATATTTGAATAAGTCCCCTTAGATTTTTCTCCCCATAATTTAGCTCTCTCTCTTTTTAGCTTATTATGTATTAAAACGTAAATTTTGACGGAAAAAGATACAATGCATGGGTCCTTCTATCTAAATTTTCAATTTTATGGTTTGAATAGTTATATTTTTAAGTTATGTATGAATATAAAATTTTAAGAATAAATAATTGAAATTATTGAAGTCTAAAAATCGTCTTGATACTATGAATGGATAGTCTTGTTCGTCTTGTTAATTGGATTTTAGCTTTAAGGTTTAGGTTCATCACAACTTAAATTTTAAGTATCTAGTTTTTGAAATGAAAAAATCTTAAATTTTTTAACAATATATTGACTACTATCCATAGAAACTCAGATTGACTAAACATAAAATATTAATATATTAAAATTTATAATTATAAATAAAACTAGATAGTAACCCACGTTGTACAGTTTGGAAAATATTTATTTCATACTCTGTTTGTTTATATTGTTATAGATTATTATTAATTTTTAAGTTAGATTTATTATATTTTTTTAGTATCTTATTTATTTTTATTATATATGATTTGTGGTGGGTGTTAATTAAAATTACTAATATATAAATATGTACGGTGTTAAGTTTGTTGATGAATTGGTGTTATGTATATATTTCACATTATTCAAAAAATCTATAACTGTTGATTTACTCCAATATATCAATTATTATCAATAATTAGAAATTCGATTTGAGATCCGTCATGATCCGTCTTGACCCGTCTTTATCTGCTCTTACCTGTCTTGCCCCGTCCTAACTTATTGTAAAAAATAAAATATTTAAAGATTCGGATGATTTAAAGTTGGATGGTAAAAAAAATAATTTTAATTTTTGCTCATAATTAATAAGAGATAGAAAGTGAATTTATTTTATTGTGTAAAGTAATAATTGTTTAAAATATCAATTACAATTTTTTTATTTAATTATATTAATTTGTTGATTATTACTGTATCTTTAATGATTTTATTTAAAAACATTGAATGATATATTGTTTAAATGCTCTATTTAAACAATTTCATATTTATTTAGGAGATACTAAACAAAAATAAATAGATTTAAATTTAAAATATAAAGAATTTAAATTTGAAATATCTATCTATCAATTTTGTGATATCTATTAGGAAATTGATTAATTAAATAGAAAATTATTATGATTATTAGTAAGATTTGAAAAAATAAAATAAAAAGATCAATGGCATTTGGTGTAATATCCCACGTAAATACAATGTTTTTTTTTGCTTTTAACATTGCTCAAATAGTTATATAGAGATTTTAAAACAAAGTATGGTTTTTGGTTGATGAAAAGAAAAAAAACTGTGGTTATGTTAATTTTTGTGTAAATAATGGAAAAATAAATCGTTCGTTTATCTTTTTTTCATTTTTCATAATTTTTTTTTGAGTCGACTTCCATCAGTTGATTGTAATATTTTGTACATGGACCTTGTAGATTTGAATATATTATGTCATACAAAATTTGTCGAGACTTCTCGGTCATGTTCATGAAAACCGTAAGCTGCAAATGTGTGTGTAAATCCCTATATGTCGCTGGAAAAAAATACACCCTTCTCAGCCTAATGATCGATTAGCTCCAATGATATATGCAACAACCATTGGAACGAAAAAATAATCGATTTTGACATCGAACCTTCCAAGAGGTGGAGTTTCTACTGAGTTAAAACCTTGACTAGCTATGAGAATAAGAAACAACGTTTATCAACTAGGCTGAATTAATTAGTATAGACATTCGTAGAGCTCATTAGTTTGTGAGTATCTAAATATGTGTTATTATAATTCGTGTGAAATCGGCTTTGTTACTCATTTATCTTCAAGCAATTTAAAGAACGTTTCAAATTCCAGACTATCAGTTAACTGCAAAAAATTATTAATCTCCAAGAAATAGATATTGACAAATCATTTAATGGGCAACTTGTGGTCTTAAAAATTTAATATTTTTTACCTACAAAGATCGGATCGCAAACTACATTTAATAAAAACAGAGGTCAAATTTTATGTCCTCTCGTCTATCCATATTTTCCTACTATACATCTACGAAACTATTAAAAAAGAATTACTTTAATAGGGTATTTCCAAATATCATATTAAAACATATAAACCAAAATTAATATAATAAGTGTATCCAAACAGATTAAAACATCATATATTGAAACTAACATTAATATTAATTTGCCTAAAATCTATCTACCTAATTTAAATCAATGTATTGGAAAATAATTATGATTCTCATTTCACATTTATTTCAAAACGGATCAGTTTTTGGCAGAAAAATTATAAATTTTTTTGTAACGGATTTACAGTATGCTAGAAAAAATACAAGATTTGGTAGTATGGTAGGAAAAATATGATCTACAACACTATTAAAAAAAGATTCACTTTAAGAGGGTGTTTCCAAACACCTATATCAAAACAAATAAACCAGGATTAATATTATAAGTGTATCCAAACAAATTAAAACATCAATATTATGGAAACTAACAATTATGTTAACTTGCCTAAAATCTATCTACCTGATTTAAATTAATATATTGGAAAAATAGTTATGATTCTCATTTCACATTTATTTCAAAAACGGATTAGTTTTTGGCAGAAAAATTGTAAAATTTTTATTTTGACAGAATGGATTTGCAGTATGCTAGGAAAAATACGAGATCAAGTTTTTTGGTGGGAAACGATCCAAAAAATAAATTTGATTCTCATTTCACTTTTTTATCTTATTTTCAAGTTATTTTAAATTATTATATAATATAGTGCATATAATTAATAAAAAATTAATAATTCTACATATGTTATGATTCGAGTACATTTTTGTCTGAAAATTTGCAAATTATTCATTTTGGTGAAAGTTTATGGATATGTAGTTCATTAAGAAAATTATAGAGTCAAGTGTTTTTTTTGTAGGGAATGGATCAGTTTTTTTTGCTGGAAAATTTTAAATTTTTTTATCTTGGCAAAACAGATTTGTAGTTTGTTAGAAACATATCAGTTTTTTTTTTGCAGTAAATTTTCAAATTATTCATTTTGATAGAAAATTACGGATTTTCAGTTTATTAAGAAAATTACAGATTCAAGTTTTTTTTGGCAAGAACTAGATCAATTTTGGTGGGAAAATTAATTATACATAAGATTGACAATTGTATTGGTTTTCATTTAATTAGGATTTTTTTTAATTTAGATTAATTTAATATCTACAAAAATATATTAAACGAAAAAATATATTCATAAATATTATACGAACAAAATAAAATATTTATAAACATTAAAAAACCAAAAAACTATAATTTATATTAAAATAATTGACCCACGGTGTATCGCGGATACGAATCTAGTAACGGTAGTATTATCATACATAATTCGTATCTATAACTAAAGAACAAAATACATGGTTTAGCCGTCATGAAATCTCCAACTTAGTATACTTGTCAAATGACAAATCAAATAACATTATGGGATCTCTAGTATACATTAGTTATAGTGAGACAACATAATCCTATAATTGAGGTAATGATTTCACGACCAATGTTGGCTCTATTACAAATATTGCCTTGTGATTTAGCAACACAAAGTTTTTCTGTATTTTGTACTTATCTATATAAGAGCAACATGGTGGGTTTTCTAGCGTTTATAATATTATATTGTTGCCTAAACAAATTTAGAAAACACTACAAACTTTATTTAAACTTAAACTTACATAAACATTGAGAAAATAATGCCACGTTATGTGTTTTATGCGATCATTAAGAGACCAGAGAGAAACAAATCGTCTTGATCCGGAGAATCTCATCATGTGGAATTGCGGATGCGGTGAAAGGTAAAAAGTAAGGCACTTTTCTTGGGACCCACTATAACCAAGACCCATGTCAGTTTGGGTCCGGCCCATATTTTCAATTCTTATTACAGTGTTTTCGGTCAATTTATTGAACCATATTTATTTGCTCGCAGACAACACAAATGACGGCAAAAAAGAGAAGAACAAAAAAAACTACAAAGATAATTTAATGGCTCTACAAGATGAACAATCTGAAGAATTTTCTAGCATGTTATATTACACATGATTGACTGTCAAAATGTTTTAGACAAATTGTTCAGAGTTGATAGCGATGAGTCGATGACCTAGTATTCAACAAAACGACATGGCGTTCGTCGACCTTTTGGAGGACTTTATTTTACTTAAATACCAGTTTAGTAGTTTCTTTTTGTTTAATCATGTTGTTCAAATTAACCGATTAGCTACAATATGCTCATTGCTAATCAGTTATTTTTATAGTGATTGACAAGAGTAAACCAAAAAAAAAAAAAAAAAAAAACTGAAAACCAAAGTTTTTAAACACTAGTGCTCATCAGTGCTTACACATCGATTCATTTCTTTTGGTTTCGGTTAAAGATTTTATGTAAAAGAAAGAAAAAATTTATCTTTGAAGGTGATTCTCAAGTTCTTGTCAACTTCATTAATGGAGACCACGATGAGATATCAGTTATTAACATGTGTACAGACATCAAGAAATTGATGAAAAAGTTTGAAAAAATTCAAATAAAACATATTTTAATAAGTAACAATGAAGCAATACATCTTCTAGCTACTCATCGACCATCAAATAACTTGTTTTTCTTGAATTGTATCTACCTTCCTGTTTGGTTAACAAACGTGTGTATCTTAATTGACTTTTTTATTCATGTTAATAAAATAATTATTTGCCGTAAAAAAAAAGAGATTGGCGCATAATTCATTCATTTCCATTGTGATTTTGCTTATTTAACTGTTTTTGAACATATAGATATAAATGATATTTTTAAGAGAAAGTACCATAAAAAACCTTCAACTTTGAACATTTTTTCAACTTAAACATACAACTTTTGTGTTTCCACTTAAAACTTCCAATTAAATTATTTTTCAAAAACAAACCTTCAAATAATCTAAAATATGCGTAAGGTTGGTTGAGTAACGGTCAACATCTAACACCGTTAACAAAAAATCAATTTATTTTGTTAAACAATTATTATTTTTAATTTAATTAGAAAAACTAAAAAATCATAACAACTAAACTAGGTAAAAATAAAATAACAAAAATAATATAAAAATAATATTTTTAAAAAAATGTTAACATAATAAAAAGAATAATTTTTATTATCAACAATAAAAATTATCTTCTCTAAATAAAATTTATTAAACAAAAATGAATATTACATTAATTAAATGTTATATTTACAATAATAAAAATATTAATTTTTTTTACCAACCAAACATTAATATTAAAAACTCACTCCATAATTGGTAATCCAAACTGGAAGAAAAGTGTTTACAAACATAGTTTCAGAAAATAACAATACTGTTAAATTAAAAATATATATTTAGAAAATAGTTTTTATTTAGAAAAATAGGTTTTATTGTTATAATTATTTTTTCATAATTTTAGATAAAATAGACAATTTTATTTATATTATTAACAAAAAGTAAAACAACAATAACATAATAAAAATATTATTAATACTATTGCTATATTAAAAATGTTAACATAAATTAATTAATTATAATATTAAAATTTAATATTATAATCAATTAATTTATTTTTATTTTCTTATTTGTTAACATTTGTTAATAGTAAATAATAAAAATATAAATTTTATCAATATTTATAATGTTGAATTTTAATTAGTCTTTACTGTTAATATTATAATCAATTAATTTATTTTTTTCTATTTTTTTAGAAATTATATATTTTTATTTATTTAATTAAAAATATTATTTATTTTGTTCAGAAATTTGTATTTTTATTTATTTAAATAAAAAGAAAAAAACAAAGTTTTGTTAGAAAAAATAATTTAAGGTAATTATATTTTTATTTATTTAATAAATAAAATAATTTTTATTTCAAAGACATAATTTTTTATTGTTTTATTTAGTTTTTCTAATTATATTTTTAGCTTTTTCTATTTAAATAGAAAATAATACTTTTTGACACAAAATTATTGTTATCAACGGTGTTAGATGGAACTAACGTTGACTGTTAGTCAACTTAATCTCATGCATATTTTAGATTATTTTAAGGTTTGTTTTAGAAAAAAATTTAGTTGGAGGTTTTATGTAGAAACACAAAAAAATAGATGTTTTAGTTGGAAAAATGTATTAAGTTGAAAGTTTTTTTATTGTATTTTTTCTATTTATAACATGAGGCAAAGAAATTATATTTGAATTTGTAGACTTTGTCATGACATTTTCCCTTGTCTTAACGTAATCACGTTTATAATTATACAATTTACATTAAAAACATTTTATTCAGTCAATAGAAACCTTCTTCTTAAAGAGATCTTGCGAGGGTTTGTTTAACTCACTGTTACTGTTTACCAATTACCACCACCTCCGTTTTCATGACTCACTGTATACTGAAAATCATTTTCAATAGATTAGATATCTTTTGATTTTGTTTTGGATCAAACATATTTGATTATATTTTTTTTTCCATGAATATTCTCAGAAAATAAAAAATCATCTAGTAAGAAAAAAAGTTTTAGTGCTTGAGGGTGAAAGAGTGAATGGGACCCCATCTCACTCAATGGATCAAGAAGACACACACATAACAAGAAACCAAAAACAACTCATGTGGCTTTCTGCTCAAATCTACTGTTAGATTTTTTTCAGACCAATGTTGAGTAAATTGGATGTTTTTTTTTTTTTTTTTTTTTTTTTTTTAAATTATTTTGCGAGGATCTAAGCAAAGATCACAGTTTTTCACGTTAACTCTTTCTATTTGGTTTTAGTTTTACCAAATATCTCACACCCTTTCTAGTGTCTCTTCTCTCTTTCCCTTAATTATGTATTATTTTTTTCTAAAAAGTTATACTACATTTAATTATACTTATTTTATTAAGTAGGGTTACGCATTCCATTGCATTTTGCAAGCCTCATGAAACTTGCTTCCTACTCTTTGACTTAATTTTGTAAAATATTTACGTGAAACTCTACTTTTAGTTTGGTTCATTAGTTAATACTTAATAATATATCGTAGGTGCATAATCATGTTTTAAACCGGAGTAAAACAATCTATTTGATTTCTTTTGCCACCATATTTTTGGATCATAAACATATACACATTAATGGTGTTAAAGCCATTAACTCCACATTTTTCACAATTCATAAGTTAAAATTCTATGAAATCTCAAATAATTGTTTTCAACATTATCTTGATCAACGCCATTATTCTGTAATTTTTAGTTACCTTTTAACATGTTTTCATTCTATATATATGTGTGTGTTTTTTTGTTTTTGATAAACAAATTTCATTCTAATATATATATATATTTTTTTTCTTTTCCATTCTAATATTCGAAAGCTATAAATCCTTTTATACTTAACCATTGTGATATAGTGGGTGGTTGGTTGGAATGTAGCTATACATTAATTTCTGTAGGATAATTAAGTTGTAGGTGTGCTAGTTCTAGGATTTTAGTAAAACAAATGATGATTGGTACACTAGACTAATGCAAATTTAACATGGCAATATGTAGTTTTAAAAATAACTTAGATTTTGGTACAAAGATCCCCAAAAGTTGGATACATTGTGAGAATTGATTAAAAGAGAAGAAAAAATGTATAACACATTGTATAAGTTACATAACTGAAGTATATTATATATTAAAACAAAGAATAATGTTTACGATGAGAGCAGAATCAGCAGAAACTCCATAATCTGATATCTTCTTCCACAAAGAAATCATCAGAAAGTGGTGTAGTCAAATACGGCGTCGAAACTCCATTAACAAACATGAACTGATCATCACCATCAAAACAGTTGTACCATGATGATGATTCAGACAAGGACACTTGTTGGTCATACTGTGACATGGACACAACATCATAGAGATCTTCAGATGGAGAAAAAAGCAGTGGCGAAGAAGTTGAGACTGATGAGGAAGAAGGATCTGTGTTAGCTGCAGAAGCAGCAGCAGCAGCAGCAGCAGCTACTCTCTGTATGGACTTAGGAGACATATCATTGTTGTTGTTATCACCATCGTTGATAATATTGTATAGAGAAGATGAGATCTCTGGGAAGTTGAGATTATTAGCTGAAGATCCTTTGAGACAGAGAAGTGCTGCATCGTAGGCTCGAGCTGCGGCTTCAGCGGTTGAGTAAGAGCCAAGCCAGATCCTTGTCTTTTGATTAGGAGCTCTGATCTCTGAAACCCATGAACCCCAACTTCTCATTCTTACTCCCTTGTACTTCTTCATCTTTATGGATGATAATGATGATGATGAAGATGAAGATGATGATGATGATAGAGATGACATTCTCTTTGTAGCCTTTTGAAGAGTGTTCACCATTTTTATACTAATCAAAGGTAAATAAGGGAGGAAGTTGGAGGAGAAGAATGGTGGATTTCTATTTATAGATGAGATATGAAAAACAAAAATGGAAAGAGAAATATTTTTATAAAAATATACTATGAACATAGTCAAAGAAAGTAGCATGGGGCACACACAAAGAGAAGAGATGAGTACTTTTTCTTTAAATAATTGTAAGAGACAGGTGTTTTTTATATAATACTATTAAAAACATTTTCCTTAATCACAAGTCCATATGCAACACCCAATCACAGATCACTAATAAGAGAATCCTCCTTATTAATTTATTTTTTCAAAAATTCATAGTTATTCATTTGACCTTCAAAATATATCTTGAGTTTCACAAAGTTCACTATAGTTTACCACCAAAATTACTATTAACGAGCTTCATACTCTTGGATGAAATTAATTATAGAAAAATACAAAAAAGTAACACTGAATTTATAGAAAAAAACTCAAACTCTATTTCAAGAAAGGACAGAGAGTTGTAAAACATTATAGGAGGCACATTGGATTCTGTTTTTAAAGGCAAATTCTAGGAGCTAGAGCATGTGATTTTCTAGGGTACAAACAAAAGGCAAAGTTAATCATATAAATAATTTAAATTAGCTAATTATTTTGATAAATGATATGCTAAAAAAAAACCCACATGATTATATAAATAAAAAAGTTGTATAACATATAAACATAATTCAGAATCTTAAACGTCAAAGTAGCTGAAGTCATGTACTCGTGTTTACCAAGGTAATGCAAAACAGGAGCAAACTGAAACAGCTGTTGCATCTCTGTCTTAATGGGGCTTTTTAAAACCGCGTTAACTACTTCTTCGTGTCCGCTTCTTACACACGTAAATTCTCTCTGTGAAAAAACGAATTTATAAATTACTTAAAATTCAGATTCCTATGTCAAACTATTTAATAGGGTCATTGTACTAATAAATTAAAGTAAAATCGTCAAACCTTAGAATAATAATCTTACAGTCTTTTTTAAACAAAACTATTCTGCAGTGAAAACATTAATTATAATATTTAGTCGGCACTAGAATTTAATTAAGACGCGTAACGAGTAATAAACTAAACTATTCGTGTTCACGTTCTGGCCAGACTCCTTCGTCTTTGTTTTTTTGGTATAGTATAATACATCAGGTTTTTTTACAGATATCAAGAAATGAATCAACCGAATTGTTCGTTGGAAAAGGCAGAGGAAAGTGAAGGCAACATACTACAAAGTTTTTTTTTTTTTTTTGATAAAACATATTACAAAAATTCCTGCTAAAAGAACACATTTCACCCTTTTTACGTTCATTCTCACCGTGAAATGTTTGAGTATTTACATGCAAAAAGTAATTTTTTTTGTAATCCATATATTCATCCGGGCCTCCAGCTCAAACTAATCTTTTTTATGCCCATTTTCCTTTTCGCACAGTTTTGCTGTGGGTTGGATGACCAAGTGGAATCGAACTTGGGTCTTGAGGCAGATACATACGCAACCCCAAACCACTGGGATACCACCACTTGATTATTTACCGGAGGAGTTTGAACAATTTAGTTTTTTTATTTATTTATTACATGAGTTATCTCTTTTTCTCATAACATTTACTTTTGTATTCACCTGCTAACTTATTGAATGGAAATTACAGTTTATAAATTCAGTTTAAGATATCACCATCAATTTAAACTATCATTGCTTCAGAGTTCAGTCAAGCTTTTTAGCTTGCAACATTGTTAGAAGTGTGTTTTAACAACAAAAACAAACATTGTTAGAAGTGTGACAAAAGATGAAAGATTCATTTCGTATTTAGCTATGAGAGGACCAGAATAGCTATTTTCGTTTAGATGTGTTTATTTTAGTTTTGCGTTTCTCTGTTTCTCTTATATACTTTGTATTTGATTCTTTTCATTTCAACTAATAAGAAGACATTTTTTTGTTTTTTGTTCTTTTGTTTTTGAACAGAATGTAAAATTTATTCAAAAAATCCTTTTTACATCAAGTCCAATAGTTTAGAAAATGCTATAACATTTGTAAACTTAAATAAAGAGATGCTATAACATCAAGTGCACCAGTTTTTCTTTCTTTTCAACTTTTAGCAACTTTTGTTGTCGTTTGTTGCATTATTAAAGATATTTTATCTGATCCTGCAATATATACGATTATAATGAACAATTTTCATAGATAACGATTTCACAACACAAACTGTTTCCGACCAACATTTCTGCACGTATGATATAGCATGATGGGCACCTAATTTTGTTGTATTTCCGTTTCTATTAGCATAATAGCCATAAATTATAGACAAAGCTACAAAAAAGTTGTATATATGAACAGATTTTCTTGTAGTATGTTTAGGTTTTAGTTTTGTTGGGGGTCTATTTGATAAATATAATGTTCACATAAGAAAATAACATGTTAAAGGAAAAAATTATCTGTTTTCTAATATTGAAATGAAAGGTAAAGCTGTATATACCAAAATATATACATTGTTTCATTTCTATTTACCTAATAGATGTTCACGTTAGAGGGGAAAAAAATAGAAGTCCACCAATTGTACTTAATTATAACTGTTGATTGTGTTTACTGTTTAGTGTCTAGAGGAAGGACAGTCTTAAGTTTGATGTGTAAGAACAAGAAGAAGATGGGTTATGTTGTGTCATAGAATTTGATTGAATCAGGTAAAATCCGAGAAGATAAATTAAAGCAATTAAGCAATAGCCATACTTAGAAACTGGCTAGCTACCTAACGAAGAAGAGTGAGTGAGTGATCCCCACCTGAGGAAATAGACAAATGGAATCATAAATGAACGTTCATGCATAATGCATGTACTTTACACTAAAATATCCAATTCGTATTTGGACAATCTTAACTGGCACCGTACTCAAAATATGACCTTCCGTACCTCTCTCATCAATCAATCAATTTTTTAAAATTTTTTAATAAATGACAATATTGGTTAAAAACGCAGCATTTAATGGAAATGGGTTTAAGCCAGAGGGGAAAATAAGACTCTTGTTTGGCATTTAAAATAAAATGTTGAAGAAATTTTGAGTGGTTGAAATTTAGACGAGCGTACGGAGAAGTTTCTTGTGGATTGAAGAGTGTTGTTGGATGGTGTAGAGGCAAATGCACATGTGGATTGTGACAGGCCAGAATCAAATCCTCTGTGTTGATTTTCTCATAAGATTGAGAAATTTCCTAGAAAGGGGAAAAAAAGATGTATGACAAAAGAGTTTTCAAGATTTTTGTGGTGGTTGTTGAGTGATTTTAACAGGAGACATGCTTCCGTATTTTATAACTTTTTGTCTTGTTCTTCTAAATTTTTAGAGCCGTAACGTCAATAATTGAATCTAGCATGGTTAATTTCTCCCACTCTGGTCCCAAAATTGTAGTAGCTAGTTTCATTTCACTGCAAGAGAAATATTGCCTAAATAATTATGGATGTCTATAATGAAACACAATACATAGTCTATGATTATTAGTTTATTGATGCAATTAAAATATTTGGATAATCGATAAATCAAGTGCGTTCGTAAATCTATACTATATAAAAGTTGAAGTTATCCTTTATAATATAAAACACATGTCACTTTACCAATAGAAACATGCCACATATATTTTTTTAAAAACTTCTGCCACCTAGATTTTTTTTTAAAACTTCTACCACATAAATATTTATTATAAATTTAAATCTCATTTAAAAGTATCAAAACAAAAAAGCAGATGAGAAAAAACACGCTGATTTTTTTAAATCGTAAAATAGAAAAACAAAAAATTATGTAAATTCTTTTTGTTTTTTTTTAATTTCTATAACTTCCTTTTTTTTTTCTTTTTTTCCTCAAAAACCTAAAATGTCTACACCAAACCCTAAATTATCTTCACTATACCATATCTCTATTAACTTCAGATTCAGTTTTTTTATTCCATATAAATGATTTAGGCGATAAACATTTATTCATGTTCTCTCTTTCTATTCTTCATCTTCAGTATTCATTTCTCTTTCTTCTTTCACTCATCTCTATATCATATTAATCTTCTATTATAATCAGATTTAAGATGCCTTTGGATTTTAATTTAATTTCTAAACAAAAGAATAAAAGATTAGAGCTCTAATATCTTGGACTTGGAATTTACATTCTAAAGATAAACCTGAATCTATTCTATGCATGGAAAATATTGGGGTGGATCAAAAGGTATTTTGTACATCTCAATTTTTTTTCTGTTTTGATTTTATTCTTATTAACTCAACATGTTTTTGTTTTTTTTTTCTTGTCACAGGGCCTTTTAACAAAATTAGTAAGATATATTATTCTACTTTGATTTCATTTGTGTTCTCTTTTAAATTCTTAAATGTTAAATTTAAATCTCTTATGTTTGATCATTTTTAATCTAATTTACCAATAATTTTTTTTATTTTTATTTATCATAACAAAAATATATTAACTTTTAAATACATTAATGTTTTTTTGTTTAAGTATTTATTCAAAAGTTTCTTCCCATACGTAGTGCAGGATTAATACTAGTAGTGTTTCTAAACAGTAGGATTTAAAAACATATATTGTTGGTATATGTCAATGTTTAACATAAATTCTGACGATAAGTTTCCAAAAAACTAAAAAATAAAAAGATCGATATCTACCAAAAATATTAAAGGAAACTTATCGCCAAATTAAGCAACAAATTAATAGAATTTAAAAAAATAATGAGTATACTATATAAGAAATTATGCTTTAATTTCTTATTAATGAATAATTAAAAATATATTTTTCATAATTTCATTCTTAATTATTAAATTATTTAATATTAAAAAAGAAAAAAAATTGTTGGCCTTTAAAATAAAGGTACAGTAGAACCTCTATAAATTGATACTCGATAAATTAATAACCTCTCTAAATTAATAAATTATATCGGTCCCGAGTTAAGCCGGTGTATAATTGACACATTTCGATAAGATAATATTTTTTTGAAATCTCTATGTAAATACTGTATATAGTTCCATTAATAACATAAGTTAATAATCATAAAACCTTAAAATATAACTAAGCCAATTTAGTGAAATATGACTCTAGTACTATTGTTTGTTATTTCATAAACTTGCATTCTTGTTGGAGCACATCTCTAATCTTTCTTATTACATCAAAATTGTTTTTTGCGTATTTGATCTATCTTTGTTGATTTCCGAACACCTTTAAGATAAGAAGACATTATTGGATGTGAGTTTTAAATGAGCAACAACTTAGATAAAGACACCAACTCTCTTTAGTTTAGTCAATTAAAAAGAAGAATATGAAGAACAAAGTAAAGTTATGTACTGCTTTTAATATTTTTATAGAATCTGTATGCTAAATAAACACCAAAAAAATGGAAAATAGAAAGAAAAAATAATCCTAAGACTATAAGGAAATAATAAAATAAAATAAAATAATATGTAAATCATAAAATATAAGGAATTTTAGAAAAAATTGATTTTTTTCTATTTTAAATAGATCTTTATCTTAACTAAGTCTTTTATCCGCGTTACGCTCGGATCTATTTTGATTGATTTGTTTAATATATTTTTTAATTTATTCAGTTTTATAGAGCTAGAGTATTGTACAATATTTTATTTTGGTTTATTTTAAACATATATGTTTTTATTTGTACTTTTAGAAAATAAATTTAATATAGAATGAACATTTGAAGATTAGTTTTGCTTTAAACATCATCTAATGCTTGCATAGGTAGTTTTTGATAAAATGTTATCTACTTTTATGGCTTGAAATATGTATTGCATATGATTTCCACTTGATTGCATTAGGAATTTAGGAACAAAAATCACCATCTGACTATCATCCTGATTGACATCTTTTTTTCCACTTATGGGTGCATTTCCATCTCCAATAGTTAACAACCATGTTGTAAAACTTCATTTTGATTCTTCGAGTCTTATGTTTTGTTTCGGAGGGAAGACTTTGCAAAAACTCCACAAGTATGATTGTCTTATTGAAATCTCCACATTTTCGCCATTGTTACAAAACTTTACATTATTTTTGCTAGTGTAATTAATTTCGTGAATCATTTCTTTCTAGATGAGATTTATCTGTTTCTTGAAACAGAAAATTAAGACTAATCTGAAAATTTTATCTCCAACACCTATAACAACTTGAATAGATGAAAACCTAGTAAGGTTAACATAATAGACAGTTTAGAAGAAAACACTCAAGAATATCAATATTGATACTGGATCCCGCACACTGGATCCATCTAATGCATCGGAGGCCCATCACTTTACGAAGTTCAAAAATGTCCATTTTGCATAAATGAGGTGGTCAAATCTTGACATTAATTTATCATTTAATTCATGATTTAATGGCCATGGTCAAGCAAATAATGACCAAGTAAATACACCCTAAGAGGAAGGAAGAATCTATAAAAGAGAGGTGAAGACTCCAAGAAAATGACTTCATCTTCTACATTTTTTCACCACCATTTTAGACACAAACGTTGTTATTTCCAATAAGTATACTAAATATTATTTCTTCTCTTTATGACACCCTGGGCAAAATATTTATTAGATTCGATTCGATCTGCTATTCGCTTTGATCTGCTCCGAAAAAATAAATTTATGTAATTTTATGAAGAAAAGCAAATATTAAAAATTAGTATTCGCTAAAACCGGAAAAAATATAAAATACTAAAATTTTAAGATGAGGATATTTGTTTTGTTTAGATATATATACTACATATATGTGTATATATATAGATAATTAGATATATATATATGTATATATATTGCATATTGATTATATCTATATAGAAATTATAAATTTTTATTCATCAAATTTATTATATAAATATTTAAATTTAATAAATTAAGAAGAAAATATGTAATTTTTAAATAAATATTTCTATTTTAAGATAAATTTTGAATTTCTCTATATTTTGTTTCATTTTAATAATTATTTTAAACTATGAAGAAGCAAATCGAATATCCGTGAATAAGTTAGATTTTCACAAATACTCGGATGTCCGATAGGTTCAAAACGAATATGAATCGAAAAGTTGTTGATTCAGATGAAGCGAAGCAAATTATGAAAACCCTCAAAATTTAGGATATTCGCTTTGAGTCAATGTTACTTTATGTAATCAAACGCAAATACATAAAATATGTCAATTTGTTTATGATTTTGTCTCTTTATTTTCTCTATTAATTTATATAAATTAGTTAACCTGTTTTGGTGTTTGTCTCATGAAATTTTTTCCCACTTCTGAATTGAATCTACCCCGATTCAGTATCCACAATCAAGAATATTAAGAATCATCATGTTCTGACAAAACTGCTCTTCTTGTGGCTATCCTGAAGATGGAAAAAATTAATAAATAAATGGTTAATGCCAAAGTAAACTCTTCCTAATGATGTTGGACAATCGTTGAATTTATGTATACTTATGTTAAAGTGAGTAAAAGCAAAAATAACTACTCTCTAAGATTTCCAAACTATTGAACCATTTTTCCAAGTTGGTGCCAAATACAAAAAGGGTAATGAAATTTCATGGAAGATTTTTCATATCAGCAAGGGAAGGTCAAGGTCATTCTGGCACGAGAAGTTTAAGGACATGAGCATGTCAAACCAAAAAATAATGTCAGCAAATCGAATATCCGCAAATAATTTAGATTTTCACATCCGAATATTCTGTTAGGTTCGAAGCGAAAACTAATCGAAAAGTTACTGATTCAAAAGAAGTGAAGCAAATTACGAATACCCTCAAAATTCAGGATATTCGCTTTGTGCCCATGCTACTTTATGTAATCAAACACATATACATAAAATATGTCAATGTTTATAATTTTATCTCTTTATTTTCTCAATTAGTTTCTATAAATGATTTAACCTATTTTCATGTTTGTCTCATGAATACTTTTCCCATCTTTTACGTTCTGAATTGAATTTACCCAGATTCAGTATCTACAATCAAGAATATTAAGAATCATCATGTTTGGACAAAACTGATCTTCTTTTGGCTATCTTGAAGATGGAAAAAGTTAATTAATAAATGGATAATGCCAAAGTAAACTCTTCTTAATGATGTTGGACAGTCGTTGAATTCTTATATTCCTATGTTAAAGTGAGTAAAAACAAAAATAACTACTCTTTAAGATATCTGAACTATTGAACCATTTTTCCCAAATTGGTACCAAAAACAGTAAGGGTAATAAAATGTCATGAAAGATTTTTCATATAGGCAAGAAAAGGTCAAGGTCATACCAGCTCGGGAAGGATAAGGTTATGAGCATGTCAAACCTAAAAATTAAGTCCATGGACCAGCTGGACTTGCAAGAAAATAAACTTCATTTAATTATTCTATAAACAGAAACTTTTAACATTATTAGGATATTACTGTGTTTTATTATATTAAATTTTGTAAAAATTGTATACTTAAATCCTAAACCCCAAACCCTAAACCAAACCCTAAATTCTAAATCCTAAACCTTGGAGATTAATTTATCATATTAGCTTTTTCTACTTCAAAAAACAGCTAAATCTTATTGCGAAAGCGAAGGAATCATGAGAATTGTTTACACTTGCAATATTCATGTAAAGTTTCTTAGCAAAAAACTATACTATATAAATAGGGATTCAGAAATATTCTGCAGCCATTTGCTTTATTTTAAAAACTAGCGATTTATTTTTCTTTTTATTTTATTCTACATAATTTCTTACTTAAATTTTAGGAAAATATGAAGTTATGAAAGAAAATATTTTAAAATTATTCATTAATAAGTAATTAAGGCATAATTTTCTTAAATTATAAACTCATAATTTTGAGTAATTCTATTACTTTGTTGCTTATTTTGGTGAAAATTTTCCTTTTAAGTTTTTGGCAGGTTATCGTCAAGAATTATGTTAAGTGTTGATGTGCACCAATAAAAACGTATATTTAAAATTCAATGTGGACAGTCTTAGCGTCAAAGAAAATATTTTAAAATTATTCATTAATAAGCAATTAAGGCATAATTTCCTTATATACTAAACTCATAATTATGAGTAATTCTATTAGATTTATTGCTTATTTTGGCGAAGAATTTCCTTTTAAGGTTTTGACTAATATCGATTTTTTCCGATTTTAGTTTTTGGCAGGTTATCATCAAGAATTATGTTAAGTGCTGATGTGGACCAATAAAAATGTATGTCTTAGCATCAAGTAGCTTTAATTTTTATATAGTATAGACTAGGACTTTTATCCGCGCTATGCGCGGGTCTATTTTTATTGATTTGTTTGATATACTTTTTGTATTCATTCAATTTTATATGTAGCTAGAGTATTATATAATATTTTATTTTGGTTTTTTGTTATCATATATTTGTTGTTATACTTTTAGAAAAATAAATTTAATATAGAATAAAGATTTGAAGATTAATTTTGTTTAAAACATATTGAAATATGATGTATCATTTTTAATATAGAGTTAGGATATCTGTATTTGTAATGCTTGCATAGGTACTTTTTGATCAAATGTCATTTGCCTTTATGGCTTGAAATATTTATTGCAGATGATTTTCACTTTATTGCATTAGAAGTTTAGGATCAATGACCACCATATGACCATCATCTTTCATTGACATATTTTGTTTCAATTATGGGTGCAGTTTTATCTCCAACACTTAGCAACCATGCTGATGTGTCTAATTCACGGAGGTACTTAGATCGCTGCAACATTGAGATGATGAGCATAAAAAGATATCCATAAAGAAATATAACACACAATTAGATTTGTGCTAATGAATTATTTGTTTCAAACAATTTATGGAATACACTAATCAAATAACCTAACAAAATAATAAGCAAATCAAGAAACAAAAAAGAAATCAAACATAAAAACTGAGATATAGAAGATTTGTGAAAGTAAACGGTTTTAGGTTTTAGGTTTCCAGTGTCATAAACGATTTAGAGTTTTGTATAGACTTAAAAGTATTATTTATAAGCAATATAATTAGGAAAGAATTTTTTTTATTATTATTCATTAATAAGCAATTCGTGTAATTCATAATTCTCTTATGATGTCCAAAAATATAAAACTTTATGATGTCCAAAATATTTTTTTCCATCTTGTCATATTTTCCCCGACCATCGTGTTAGATAAAATTGGAGAAAATATTTAAAATCCGAATAACCAAACCGAATCAAAACCCAAAAGGGTACCAACCCGACAGAAGTTAGAATGTGTCATAGACTCTTATATCCGAAATACCAAACCCGAACCATAAACCGAATAAATACCTGAAATACTCAGAATATATTTATATACCTAAAATATTAATTATATTTAGAGTTGATATAACCCAACTACCATACAATTATAAACCCAAAAATATCAATTATGTGTATACCGAAATAACCAAAATATTCAAAATTAAATAAAATATATGAAAGTTTTTAGTTATATTTTTGAAAATTTAACCAATGTTTTCATTTATTTTTTTGATATTTCGTGTACCGGTACATGACTCGAACTTTTATGGAACAGAACCGAACTAAAAATTATAAATATCCTAATGGATCATAGGCCTATAAACCCGAAAACCCAAAAATATGAAGCAAATCCGAATGCACATGCCTAATGTGCGATCTGAAAAACAAATTCAGTAACCAACGGTTATGCTCTCGTTCATTTCTAGGCGAGACCTTTTTTCTGGAAAGATGTTTGTTTTCCATCTAAAGTTCTCTGGTTAAGATCTTATATCGGTTCTTATCCAAATATCATTTCTTTCTCGCACATTTACTCGCCGAAATCCTTCACAATTCATTGTCACTTGGTGTTTTCAGACAACATCGTCTAACTTAGCCCTTCCATCACTATCTCTCAATTTTATTCCTATATCGGGTTCTATTCCTGAAAATGTTTGGTTATCGCGACTTTCTTTCTATATGTTATCGGATTTTCATCTACTATCATCTCCAATCTCCAGCAAAAGCCTCATCGCCTTCTTCCCTCTTCTGGATCCAAATTAGTGTATGAGAAGCAACTCTCTCTGAGTGGATCTCCACTTCTCCTTTTAGGAGAGATCATTTACACACTCTTTCTCCTTTATGGAGAAAATATTTCCTTCAATTTTCATGTATAATAGAAGTGTTGTTTCTTTGATTCATAAACCAAGAGTATTATGTATTTTTCTAACCCATTTGTTATCTTCTGTCAATATAGCCTTTTTAATTTTTTTTTCTTTTCTCAGTTCAGACAAGAAAAAAGGCTGAGCAAATTATGCCCTTCTCCGTTCCATGACAAAAGATTAAAAGGGAAAATTGGAATAACACTAAAATGTCTGGCATATGATAATTAAAAAAAATGTTTTGCCCTTTGGCTATTTTACTCTTTTCATGCACGTTTGTTTCCCCTCCGACATAAAATTAAAAGAACATGGACTCTCTTTTCTTAACTACTAATTAATTATTATTTTTATATATTACTACTTACTATATAGTCTACAACAAAATCATCAAAGAAATACCTCTTTTCGGTGGAAGGTGTTGGATGTTCTTCTAGGTCGTATCCTTCTGGAAATTCTTCACATGGGAGACCATTGACTAGGCCAAAATCTGGGAGACCAAATCTCATGGGTTCTCCACCGAACAGTCCATAACTCGTACTTCTTTTTGGTTACCAACTAATGCATGAATCAACTTGCAACTAATATGACTCCTATGCACCAAGATCTTAAAAGGGAGTCCAAATAAGTTGGGTCTTCGCAAAAGAATGGTGAGTCAGCGCCGGTACAAGTCGGAAAGTTAGTTGATCTTTGCCGGAACTGTAATGAAAAGAAGTTTGATTGGAAAGTAGGGTAAATTCTTCTAAGATAAAAAGTGGAGAGTTAGTAATTTGGGACGGTATTTTTTAGGGAAAATACCATAAAAAACCTTCAACTTTACAATTTTTTCTAACTAAAACTTCCAACTATTTGTGTTTTCAAAACAAACATTCAAGTTGATAAAATTTTCCAACAAAAACCTCAAACTATTTTTGTTTCCAAAATAAACCTCTAACTATAAAGTTTTTCTTACTTAAACCTTCAAGTTTCTAATATTGAGCCCCATTGAGGGGTTACTAACAGTCAACAATAACTCCCATTAACTATGTTTGTCCATTTTTTACGATTGTTATTTAATTATTTACTAAGGAGAAAATGAGTTTACAACTACAGAAAATCTATTCATTCATCTAGGGTTTATATTCGAAACTGATGGAGTCAACAAATATTTAACAGGCATTTGCTGTGTTAGTTGGAGTTATCATTGACTATCAATTAACCCTCAATCAAACTCAAGATTGAGTTTTTCCATCTATGATTTTTATTCAAAACTAACAAAATTAACAAATAGTTAACATACGTTTGCGGAATTATCATTGATCGTCAATTAACCTTCATTGGGATCAAGATTGAGAAGTTGAGCGTTTAAGTAAGCAACACTTTATATTTGGAGGTTTGTTTTGAAAACAAAAATAGTTTGAGGTTTTTGTTGGAAAATTTTATCAACTTGAATGTTTGTTTTGGAGACACGAATAGTTGAAGGTTTTTGTTGGAAAAAGTTGTAAAGTTGAAGGTTTTTAATGGTATTTTCCCTATTTTTAAAATAAAAGGTAAATATAAATGATTGTGTAGATGAAAGATGAGTGACTAGAACCTAAATATAAGACTTGATCTGGTTTAGGGGTAGCAGTGTAAAAAAAAAGTGAAACATTGAAGAAACTTGGAAAAGATACCATGATGAAAAAGGGCTTAGAGTGCTTTAAGTTTATGAAAAAGGGGCTTAGAGAGTAATAAACCAGACAATTTTCATCAAAGTCTAAAAAGTCTGCTATTGTATATCAAAAGGCTCTTTGGTTAAGGTTTTGAGATTTTTTTAGAGGTTTTGTGTTTTATCCTCGTCGATTCCAAACCTCCGGCGAAATCCCTAACTTTCATAGTCATTAGCTCTTCCACAATCCCTTATCCCTCATCACTTCCATCATCATCGATTCACTGCTATCGTCTATCTTTCTCATCTTCTTCTCTGTTTCATCTTTAGTCGCCGTAAAACCCAGACTATTGTTTATCTGTCTTAACTCGCCATCGGAGACCTAGAAATGGTGTCGCCGAAGGAGTTGAAGAACACGATCATTCTCAAAAGCTCGACCAGGACCCAGTGGCGGAGTTAGGATATTTAATCATGGGTGTCAACAAAAAATTCTTTCAAAATGCATAAATTTCACAAAAAAAAAATCCATTACAAATAATTATCTTAAAGATGTATCCTACGCTCACTCATAGTCTGAAAACTTTTTATCACAGTTTCATTTGTCATAGTATCAAGTACTTGTTTTTTAATAAAACAAACTAGACAATCGCTAAAAAAAGCATCACCAATACGATTGCGCAAGGCCGTCTTGACAATGCTCATTGCAGAGAAACATCTTTCAACGGTGGCAGTCGCAACGGGTAGAATCAAAGCTAACTTTAAAAGACGATAAACCAAAGGATGAGAAATATGTTTCTTCGTCTCCACCATCACACGGGTAAGATCACCAAGACTTTTCAGATTAGTAAACCTCTCATCTCTTTGAACATTATCAATATAGATATCAAGTTGATGATCAAGAGATTTGCGCTCCACAAAACTAAAATCATCTGGATAAAACTCAGCGAATCTCACCATCTTCAACTTGTCAAATTGACGAAAAGAATGTATCGGAATTAAGGATGCCAATGCAAGCAAGTAGTTCTGAATTTACCTCATCAAAACGATCATTGAACTCTTGAAGTTGCATGTCTAAGACAGAGTAGAAATAGTCCACCTTATAATGATGCATGTTGGTTATGTTGGTCTTTCTTTTGGTCTTCTTAAATCCACAAATTCTCCATCCATGTTCAGCATTTCAATCTTATTTTGCTCACTAAAAGACTAAACGTTAGCCAAAAATTCTTCCCATCCATCATCTCTCACCTTCTGCAACTGTCGCTTAGTAGATTCCACCAATGAAATAGCATTCAAGATATCTTGGTCTCTTCTTTGCAGAGTCTTTGATAAGTTGTCAGTGAGTCCCAAAATAAGCAGCATTAGCTGTAAATAGAAAACGAAATTAAATGTATGAAAATATTTGAGGAGGCCATTTGCTTGTTGTCTTTTGGTGGAATATGTGCCCTCATTCTGGACATACTCAAAAACTTCAACAATTGATGAAAACAGCTCAACAAGTCGCAATAAAGTCGTATAATGTGAACTCCAACGAGTATTTCCAGGTCTTTGAAGTGAAAGTTCTTGATTTAGACCTGTTCTTGTATTAATTTCACCATCACTAATCCCTTTTTCAACTTTTTTGCAATGAATTTCTCGGATCATATCCTTTCTCTTGCATGAAGCTCCAACCACATTTATTAAAACATAAATCATATCAAAGAAGTTTTCAACTTCAAAATGTTTTTTTGCTGCCGCCACAATGACCAACTGAAGTTGATGAGCAAAACAGTGAATATAATATGCAGAGCTACTTTCCTTCAAAATCAATGATCTTAATCCATTGAATTCTCCTTTCATATTGCTAGCACCATCATAACCTTGTCCTCTCAGTTTTTTCAAAATTAATCTATGTTTGGCAAACAAAGAATCAATGGCATCTTTCAAAGATAAAGAAAAAGTCTCTTTCACATGACTAATGCCAATAAATCTTTCTTAGACTACCCCATATTTATCAACAAAGCGAGAAACCATTGCCATCTGCTCTTAATCTGAAACATCAGCGGATTCAACCACTAATAAGCCAAAGACATCGTTATCAATTTCTTGGATAACCGATTTAGTTACTTCTTCAGCAAAGCAATGCACAATGTTTTTTTGAATTGGAGGAGATGTCATCTGATTGTTTTTAGGAGCATTTTTCATCACAACGCTTATTACAACCTCTTTCTGACCAGTAGTATATTTGAGAAGCTCCAAGAAATTACCTTTATTTTTTGAATTATTCATGTCCACGGAAAGGTAATCCTTGATGTAACAAATATCTAGAAACATCAATCGAAGCACTTAACCGGATTCGATACTCATTTTTCCCAGCATCAGTTTGCTTATGTAAACCATGCATGATAGACTGACCTTGTCTCATCAAATCGTCACATTTATTTTTGGCATTGCTGTGGAAGCTAGTAGGACCGCCTTCATGCTTATTAAACCCATATATCTTATTCCAGCTTGAATAACTTATCGATACAAAAGCATCACTCCCACCTTGTTTCTCATCTTGATCTCTGAATAAGTAACAACACAAGCAATATGCTTTCTCTTTCTTCACATTATACTCTAACCAAGAACCATACTTATCAAACCAGTCTGGATTGAAACGCCATAATACATTTGACTGTGGTGTTTGCTTGAAATTATGACCACGCGGTTGACAAGGTCCTCTCCTTAAATATATGCGTCGTACCTCATCTCTTTGATTAGGATGATAACTTAGAATATTTTTCCTCTTAGCCGGATCTGAAGGCAAATCATCCAAATTGATGTTAATTGGTGGAGATTTTCTTCTTACAACAAGCCGATCCATCTCGCGTTATTTTAGGTACCTACATAAATAAAACCAAACAAATAAGACAAAAGTTTGTACCTCATAAGTATATGATACGATAGACACCTTTTCAATTTAATCAATTTTATGTTTATCATCATATAAGCTATGTTGTATATGTTTTCTTAAACTAGAGATAATAGTTCTTCTTTTCGCTTGACACCTATCACAATTCAAAGTTAAACTAAAATTTTTCTAATCAATTACAAAAAGTAAAAAAATATCATCACATCATCGATAAGAAAAAAAAAGATTCTTAAAAAAACACAAAAATAGTTTTAAAATCAAACTTCACCCTTCTAATATCTTCTTCAACAATTCTTAGAATTTTCTTTAAAATAAGAATTTCTACAGCCTAATATACATCAAAAGTAAGAGGAAATATCAAATATGTAAGTTATAGATAACCTTGTTTGGATCAGAAGAAGAAGAAGATCTAGATTGGAAAAAAAAAGGAGAACAAACAGGAAAAAAATGTCAAGTAACGTGATGATAGTGGCTAGGGTTAATTATGTTTTGCGTAAAATTAATTATGAAACTTAATTTTTTTTATTGAGTTTAATTCATGGGCTTACTTTATTTTATTGTCTTGAAAAACTGAATTGGGCTACAAAATTAGATACATCATTATTGGCCTAAAGCCTACACTTAAAATATTTCATGGGTGTCATTTATTTTTTTTTGTTATGGGTGTCAATTTAAAATATTAGAAAAACATTAAACCAAACAAAAAAAAATCATGGGTGTCAATTGACACCCCTTAAGTCCATGTCCCTCCGCCACTGAGTGAAGTTAGCTTAACTCAAACGGAAATAAGGACGGCAACTTAGATTGTTGACGATAGAATTTGCTAGTGGACTCTCAAGACGATTGGTAATAAGGACGCAACTTAGATTGTTTTGGAGTGGACTGTGTTAGGAAATATCGAGGGAGGAGCATGATAAACTTTATAATGTGGCTGTAGAGAAATAATTTGACAATGGATGCCAAATTTATATTAAAAACGCAGGGAAGCTAAAATCCTTTCAATATTGACTCAAACTTTCTCGTGCAAATTCTTCACAAACGCGGCCTTATTCATCCCGTCTTGATCTTCCATTTGATCGAGTGGTAGGTGAAGTAGGTTAAGGGGTGACAGAGAGTTGAATCCGTTGACTATCTCGAATGGTGAGAACTTGGTAGCCGAATGAACGGCTTGATTGTATGCGAACTCCATGAACAGTATGCACTCGACCCAAGTCTTCAAGTTGCTATCCTCGATGAACGGCTCGGTAGATGTTTGCTCCTTCAAGTATCCTCATCTTCCCAAGTTTCTCTAAATCCAAATGGCTAACTCCAGCGGTCTCTAGGATCGTAGTGATGACTCCTCCAAAGCTAATGGTAGCTTGCTTGTCTCGTGTCTTGAAAGCATCATGCTTGATCTTCACTAACCGCTTGGCTAAGAGTGCGGCGTAGTTGACTCTTCTTGGGAAATCAACAAATGGGATTGTCAAGACAAGAAGCTCATCATTAATGATGTTGTTTTGAGCTGTGCGTGAGAAGATGGCATGGCGCGGAGCTTGTGAACACATTCAATGGCCGGGTGCGAGAGTGCAGAGGCCTTAGTCTTCCCACTAACAAAAGTGTCATGTCCAAAACATTGCCATATCGCATTGGTATCTTCCGAGATAAATTGTATCGCGTCTTGGTACTCAAAACCAAGAGCGTTTTCAAGTTTAAGAATGGAGATTTTGTGATGCTCATCGTTGATTGTGAAGAAAAGCATTCTCTTGCACTAGTGGTGCAAGAGTGCACAGATAAGCAAGTGTAACCGGGGCAAGAAATTGTCTTTGCTTCTTCTTCATAGATCTCTTGGCAAGTGGACTCTAAGAAAGTGTGAAATCCAAGAGCATTCATCATCTCCTTGACATCACATGCGAGACCAATGGCTTGCAAGGAAGTGTACTCGACTCTCAAAGTGGGTATAAGCTTAAACCCATCGAGCAGTGTACGGTAATCAACATTCTCGTTCATCTTTTGTTAAGTGTTCGGCACTTAGTGTAAATTTTTCGGAAATTTCTAGCGGAATAACTAGTTTCGGCTTTCTGCTCATAGGATTTTTTTCTTAGCGTTTATTAAACGCTATTATATTGTATCCAAAATCGTGAACACATCTACGATAGAAGAAATTTTTTTTTTGCTATGGTCCTCTGCTATCAATGAAGGTTTTTGCTGTAGTGTATCATTTGCTGAATTGAACCTTAAACTTGTCCGAAATCTTCAAATTAACATAACAGATAAAGGGATTTGAAACGAAGAGCAACAATATACTAAGAAATCAAAATATTGAAACTAAGAGCAACAATGAACCCTGAATGGAAAGCCCTTTCAATTTCACATACCTTTAACTGTAATTGTAGTCTTTCGATCGAAATCTTCCTGTAAAAAGCCCCCCATTTTCTGGTTAGGAATGTAAAAAACCCTAAATCTATCTATTACAACACAAAAGCATCTAACCTTCCAATGTCTCAGCTTATTTGAAACGAAATCAAGAGGCGAGATTTTGAGATGAAGAAATGAAACTGCGAGAGTGAGAGTGAGAGGCGAGGCGAGAGTGACAGGCGAGAGTAAGCAGCAAGAGTTGAGTGAGGCGAGAGTGACAAGAGATTGTGAGCAGTGATAGGCGAGAATGAGATCTCAGAAGAAGAATCCATGGAAATTTTTGCAGATTTTAGGTTCAAGATAGAGTTTTCAGAGCAAGAGGCGGGAGTGAGTTAGCCTAGAGATTTACATCTGGTTATAACTTTGGAAGTCATGACATGCCTCATGCACCACTATATTACCAGAAATGAGAATGTTACATTAAGTTACGTCAAATCATTTATATGGTGGTGTTTATAAAGCAAAAAATTAAAATTGGTAAAATATATGTTCAAAATATAACATGTTAATGTTAATAAAATTCAACATAATGATTAATGATGCATTTTAAGTAAAATATTGGAAAGAAAATCTGTATTTTCAAAATTAAAATTTTCAAAAGGCATCAAAATATCACAGTAGCAAAACTATTAAACGTGTCAAAATTTAAATTTGAATAATAAATTTAGTTTAGAAAATGACAAATTTGACTGACCAAAAATTTCAAATTATAAATTTATTACCTAAAACTGCAAGATTTTGCCTTTTTAAATGTTTGACTCCAAAGTGTTATAGTATAGTTTCGGGGAAACATGACATTAGGGTTTATGGATATAAATACGAGTCTTTGCATCTCTTTTAGTTGGCAGCAAAAGAGAGAAAGGAAGACCAATATTTATTTTTGGGTGTACATTGGTGAGCTCTTTGCAATCCACTGATATATGCAAATTTATCCATCATTTCTCTCTATGTCCAGCATAACGCTTGTCTCATAGTTTCTTGACATTGATTCATTACGGTAATGACTTTACATTGTGATGCAGCGAGATATTTGGATATCATTCATAATTATCTTTTATTTATTTAATTATTATTATTTAGGGTTTTTAGGGTTTTATGCTTTATTATAAATACTTTTCTGGGGCATTCTATTGTATTGAGTCATTGATGAATTGATTAATCGAAACATTTAAAGAGGTTTTATTAAACCACTATGAAGAGTATTCATAAACGCAAGAGCTTTTGCAAAAATTCTGAGAGAACACTACAAGAATAGTGAGTATTCTTAGCATTAGAAGATAGCAGTTGGTGTGGTGTGGTTCTAGTATATTTGACTTAACCCTATATTTTTATAGCGTTTGATAAAATGCAAAGCTATGATTTATGGTTAGGAAAAAAAATTGAATGCCGATCAATTTTTTTTTTTTTGCTGAAAGGATTTATAGCACCAGTTTTAATTGCATAGACTACATATTAAACGCTATCTATATCTCTAGTGAACAAAAAAATTAAAGACAAAATGAAAAGGGAATGAAATTTTGGTTTGCCACAAAATTGATCTAATTTTTCTATTGAACCAATACAAATTACTTTTCTTATTGATGACACTTTGGAAAAAAAATCACTCTCATCAATAGGATCTCCACTCTCTTCATCACTTAGAAGAAAAAAGCTCCAATCTCAATTCTCTTTAATATCGCTAAGTGATGCATCCTTCCGGCCAAAACGCCGACCGACATCATTTTTCATAAACCTCCGGCCTGACTCCTCCGAGTACGTATGCTTCTTCTCTTTCTCCAGAAGTTGTTTCATCTCTTCCTTCTATAAATCGCCATGGCTCTGTTTTCTAAAATTTGTGTTTAATTTTTCTCTAGCATGCTTAATTTTGTAATAACTCTCTTTCATTTAAGTTGGGTTATCGTTATTTGATATTGGGTTGAGAATTCAGTTTGGTCTAGGGTTTAGAATTGAGGTTACAGCACCACCGTTGATACCTCTACTAATTATTGCATGTCAGATTTGTAAATTCGTTTATGATTTGTTATTTGTGGTTTGATTTTTTTCATTATTGGCTCTGAATTAGATCTTATGAAGTCGGAAGTAACAAAGTGTTGCAGGTTTTGGTCTTTAATTGTAATATTTTGCAGGTATTATAGAACTAGTTTGTCTATGTCTTTTATTTGGTGTTCTCTTGTGTTGTTTGTTTTGTAGTCTTCAAACTGACAAAACGAGTATTCATGTGTTTTTGATGTTACTTGTCTGAGCCAAAATTTGTCCTATAATAGATTGAACTAGAGATTAGAGGTTTTGTGTTGTTGCTTCAGTATTTGTGTGGTTTTATCCAGTTTCTATATTGTTTCGTTAATGTTATGGAACCTCAAACTTTTCTGAATGTGACATTGTAGTTAAGCTTTATCATTTGTAATTTTGATAATATTATTGGATGAATTTTCTTAATTTATTTTATTTGTTTAATTGTAATTTTAATTTATTATTTTTGTTTAAATATAATCTTAGTTGACATATTTTTACTGATTAGATTTAGAAAAAGTGATTAATGATTTAATTTATTTTTTTATTATGAAAAAGTGATTAATGATTAATTGATTAGATTTAAAAAAAATAATTAGTGATAATATTACATAGGATATTTTGATTAGTTAGAGAAAGAGAAGGTGAACAAAAGGGTTCACCCCTAGTATTATTCAATTTTAACTTTTGCCGCGTTTCTTTAACTGCTATTAAGTTATTTTTTGCTCATTATTCTTCTAATGAGTTATTCTGCATATTATAAAATTTTGAATATTGGAAAACAATGCACATTCTTTCCAAAATTTCCACGGTTTGGTATCGTGGTTTGATGATATATGGGTATCTAGGTTCATAACTTTCAATTCGGAGATATCTAGATTTTTTTTGACATCAAACGATTCCATACATTAATAAGCTTGTTCGAATGGAGACATCTAGGTTTAAAACTTTGTTCTAATAGCTATCTATATTAAGAGCATAGTTTAAGTTCTATTTGGTGCTATATGATAGTTCCAACTTCCAAGAGAGAAATAGCTTGTTAGAGAAAGTTGAACCTCATTTATAGAACAAGTTATAGTTTACAGTTGGCCGTGATTGATATACGCAAAGACGGCGGTTAGGATATTACAATCAGCTTTGAATAGAAAACATAAATCATAAATATTTATTACAAGGCAATGGCCAAATGATTTATATATATGGACAATTAGTCGAATTAGCATAGATGGCTGACAATTAAGTCTACTGTAAATAAAAATTTTCTTAGTTTTAATTTGAATCATGTATATTATAGCAGAGTTTTATTTTATCTTAAGCTATCCACATCATCACTAATATAATATTATGGACACTACAAGTAATTAATTTTAAAGTTAAATTAATAAATTTATCTAGACATTTTTAATTAATATACCATTTAAAGTAAAACTAAAGTGAATAATAATTACATAAATGTAACATCCTTATAATATATGTAAATTTATATAAATATTTGAAACAATAGAAATCATGTGGGTATAATATGCCTAAAAATAAAACAAATAAATCAATAGAAAAATATAGTGATGTGTAACTATTAACCATAATATCTTATTATATAAATTTGGGTTACACTCACGAAAAGCCGACACATGTCAAAATTATATTTCACGAGATCATGACACAAGTCACAAACAATTCAGATCTTGCCATGTGTCAAATTCATAAATACAATTATTAAAAACAAATATACATAAAGAAATAATTTTCAAAGTAAAAAAAAAATCAATAATTTGTTAATTTATCTAATCAATAATTAAAATTAAGAAATAATTTTAAAACAAATCCAAAACAAAAAATAAAAGAAATAATTTTAAAAGCAAAAAAAGAAATCAAGAATTCATTAATTTATCTAATCAATATTTAAAATTAAGAAATAATTTTAAAAGTAATCTAAAAACGAAAATAAAACTAATTAAAATATAGAAATAATTTTGAAAGGAAAAAACCAACCAAGAATTTGTTAATTTATCTACTCAATAACTAAAAATCAAGAAATAATTTGAAGTGACAGGCGATTGTGAGCGATGATAGGCGAGAATGAGATCTGAGAAGAAGAATCCATGGAAATTTTTGCAGATTTTAGGTTCAAGATAGAGTTTTCAGAGCAAGAGGCGAGAGTGAGTTAGCCTAGAGATTTACATCTGGTTATAACTTTGGAAGTCATGACATGCCTCATGCACCACTATATTACCAAAAATGAGAATGTTACATTAAGTTACGTCAAATCATTTATATGGTGGTGTTTATAAAGCAAAAAAATTAAAATACGGTCAAACGAATATTTGGAAAAAATAGTTCTAGGGCATAAATAAGGAACTTTCAAGATTTGTTTTTGTTATTAATAAATTTTGAAGTTTTATTGCACCAATAACATTTCTCTTCAAAGTTTGAGAATTATGCAGACCAAATCAAATGTTTGATATATACATAGTATTATTATTAGACACTTTTAGAGTAAAAAATGTAAATAGAAAAACTTACAGATGAACGATGACACTAACTTCTTAGTCATAGCAATACATGGTTCAAATCACTTGATCAGATACTCCCTCAAAGGAACTTAAAGCGCTGATAACCGATTCATATACTTCTATTCCTTTCATGAACACTGTATCTTTAAGGAACTGAGGCCACAAGTACGATCAGTAAAGTGATTAAATACATAGATTCAAATAGATATTATCCTAGTGTCAATACCTCGTTATGGTCATGCAATAAAATCGGAGTATTGCTCATTGGAGAGAAACCGAGAACTGGAATTCCCAAATTACGAATAAAGCGTGAATCTGTAGTTGAAGCCAAAATTTCAGGCTTTGCAAGTTTTGCTCCAGTTGCTTCAACAGCTTGCTTGAAGATTGACCACCAAGGATTGGAATCATTTGTTGGAGTCATTAGCGGTCGCCCCTAAATGGTCTCTTAACATTCCTTTTTCTTTCACCTAGTGCACGCAAAAATAATCAGATTTTTTCACTTAGTATGACTGAAACAGAAAACTCTTGTATCCTCATTTTAACAAAAGAAACTAATGCGGAAGATTTAAAAGTAAGAAATCAAATAATCTTAAGCAACTATTGAGATCTATCCAAACTAGCTCAGAGGCATTTCAAACATATGTTTTACTAATGATCAAAGCAAAAGTTAAGAAACTTGATCAGATCTCTGATCTAAGTATCCAGTCAATGAACTCTCGTTAGCTTGAAATGACAATAGTATTATATCAAAAGCTATTTCAGTCTACTGAAGTATTGAACCATGCTTCTTCATTCATCCAATTCATTGAGGGTCATATAGTTCACACAGCACCAAGCTCAGGACAGCTTCTATATATAACCATAATAGACAGATTGATGCAGTAAAATAGCAAGAACTAATAAGCACTATAACCAAAACAGAAAGCGGAATCTAACGTGGAAGATTCAAAAGCAACAAATCAAACAATCTTAGCTAACTACTAAGAGTTAACCAAACTAGCTCAGAGGCCTCTCAAACAAAATTTTACTAATGATCAAACCCAAAATTAAAAACTTCTATATGATCTCTGATCTAAGTATCCAGTCAATGAGTTCTTTTAGTCTATCAAACCTTGCTTGTTCATTCATCCACTTCATTTAGAATCATAATTCACAAAACCAAGCTATAGTTAGGACCTTAGCTACTATTAACAATTGAGATATTTCATAACCACGAAGAGCTCAAGCCTTTCTACTTAGTAAACGCTTAGGGACACTTGAGATTGCATAGACACCAAAAGCAATTTCTACTTAAAAGGACACATCGATTGTACCAGTATAGGTCATGTTTCTAATAGAAGGAGCCCACTTTTCAGCAATCCTTTTCTTCAAAACATCATGATCAGTCAAGCATCTGTTTTACTAATGATCAAACCAAAAGTTGAAAACTTTTATACCATCTTTGATCAAAGTATCCAGTAAGTGAGCTCTTTTAGTCTATCAAACCATATTCACAAAACCAAGCTAGACTTTGTAGCTTAGCTACTATTAACAATTGAGAATGCATGGCAACAAAAAGCTTAACACTTTCTACTTAGTAAAAGCTTAGGAGCACTTGAGATTTGCATAGACACACAAAGCTTAACACTTTCTACTTATTAGAGCTTATAGAGACAAGTCGATTTTACCGTATAGGTCATGTTCCTACTAGAAGGAGCCCATTCTTCATCAATCCTTTTCCTCATAACATCAGGATCAGTCATTGGAGGCAACCTTAAATCATACCCAGCTTCAGCCTCAGAAGGTTGCATATTCATCACAAACCCACTACTTGTAACAGTTCCACCTTTAAGATAAACAGGATTAACAGATATAACCTCAGAATTAGCAAATCTCCCAGCTTTAACAAAATCAAACTGTGTCTCTCTAAACTTAGAAATCAACTCAACACTCTTCATCAAATTCTCCATAGCTGAGTTATCATAAAGATTAGCACCATGACCTGGAGCTCCCTTAGCTTTAATAACAAGCTCCCATGGAGTTCGATCAGCATAAAAAACCCTAAATTCATCACCAGGATTCGCTTGTCCTTCATCCATAGCAAAACCTAAATTCAAATCCCTAAACTCAGACGAATCCGCGAATTTCATCATTCCATCAAATCCACCGATCTCTTCTTCAGGAACATAAGAGATATGAATCGTACGAAGAGGAACGAATCCTCTCGATTTCAAATTCCGAATCGCTTCTAAGTATTGAACTCCGATACATTTGTCGTCTTGTGCGCCACGAGCGTAGATGTTGCCGTTGATTGTACGGTGAGCTGAGAACGGTGGGTGAATCCATTTATCAGATTCAGCGGGAACTGAATCGAGATGAGAGTTGAAGAGAATTGAAGGGAGATTAGGGTTTGAGCCAAGCCATGTGAGGAGAAGGATTGGTTTGTTAGAGACGAATTCGATGGTTCGAGTGGTTAAACCGATGGTTTGAGCTTGGTTTAAAAGGAATGAGATTGGTGCTGTGTAGTTTGGGTTTGGGTGTGTGGTTATGAATCTTAAGTATTGTTGGAATCTTGTGATTGGTGTGTCTTCTGAGGAAGAGGAGGAGGATTGGATTGAGATGATGATGGACAAGATGAAGAGAGTGTAGAGAAGAAGATGAGACAACGCCATTGATGATGATGATCAGAAAAAGAAAGTTGAATTTGGAATTTAGATTTTTAAGTCGAATTAAATTATACAAAATGTTTTAGGTCTGAATTAAAAACATATATATATATATATATTCGGTACGTTAGCAACAATTAAATGATTTGATTTGATCGAAAAAAACATTACAATTTATTTTCAACAAAAAAAACATTACCACTTTGTAATACCAAAATATTCTCTGCCAAAACCACAGTATATAGTATTAGTTTTGTTCCAAACATTACTCGAATTGGTAACCTCTAAACTTCGCTTAAAGTCTTATAATATATATATAATTACAATTTATAACATAGATAATTAGAGAACACATCCTAAACCCTGAGTAATCAAAATTAGTCAGAAAAAAAAAATGATAGACTAATGAAAAGATCCAAAGCTTGGAGAGATTCTCCAAAGATGGTTTCGTGTTTGGAGTTCTTAAATTTGATTTGATAGTGTGTTCTTTCTTCTTTTTATATTTTTTTTACTTTTTATAAATAAACCATCTTTTTGTTGATAATAAACAATAGGATCGGCAAAATACCAATAATAAAAAAATCAAACCAAATCGAATCATAAATTTGTAACTTCGTTCGGTTTCAATTATGTTTTGAAACATGTTCGGTTACCATTATAAAAGTTATATCGAAATTTGATCGGTTCGATTTAAAACAGTAAAACTATTCTTTTTAGCCATTTTCAAAAATGCCACTATGAGACATGTTATTTGACACAAATACTCTTATGAATATAATTATTAATTATTTGATTAAATTATATAATTAATTACATAATTAATTTTTAGTAGGAAATTCTAGAACAATTTTTTAGCAGGAAAATTATGGATCTATTTTTGTCGGAAAAATCACGGAAATTTTTTTTGCGGAAAAATTAAAAATTTTCATTTTGGTAAAAAATTTACGGATTTACATGTTAATAAAACTACGGAATCGAGTTTTGGCGGAAAAGTTATATGTCTTTCATAAAACTTTTATATTACCTTATAAAAAATGTATAGACATTATAAAACTCTTCTTTTATCTTATAAAACCCATATAAATGTTTATAAAATCTTTTAACACCATATAAAACTGTATAAAAACATTCATATAAGGTTTTATAAAATTTTATAAGATCTTATAATCTTATATGGTTTTATAAGAACTTATATTGGTCTTATAAAAAGGTTATAAAGATTTTATAAATGTTTTTATTAGGTAATTATAAACCGTAGAAACATTTATAAGCGTTTATAAACCTTAGAAAGTTTATAAAGACTTTATAAAAATATTTATAAGGGTTTTATAAGGTAATGTAAGAGTTTTATAAGGGTTTTATAAGGTTTTTATAAGGGGTTTATAAGCTTTATTAAGGTTTTTAGGTAATATAAGAGTTTTATAAAAATATTTATAAGGTTTTTATAAGGTAATTTTTCCGCCAAAACTCTAAGATCAAGGGGTGTTAATGAGATTCAGGAGAAACCTTCTCTAAGATCAAGGGGTGTTAATGAGATTAGGGAGGAACCTCCTCTGAGAACAAGGGGTGCTAATGAGATTCAGGAGAAATTTCATCTGAGATCAAGGGGTGTTAATGTTATTCGGGAGGAACTTCCTCTAAGACCAAGGAGGTTAATGAGATTCAGCAGGAACCTCCTCTAATATCAAGGGGATTAATGTGATTTAGAAGGAACCTCCTCTTAAATCAAGAGGGGTTAATTAGATTCAAGAGGAACCTCTTCTGAGATAAAGGGGTGATAATGAGATTCAGGAGAAAATTCATCTGAGATCAAGGGGTGTTAATGAAACCCAGGAGGAACCTCCTCTGAGACCTAGGGGGTTAATGAGATTCAGCAGGAACATCCTCTGAGATCAAGGGGGATTAATGTGATTCAGGAAGAACCTCCTCTGAGAACAAGAGGGGTTAATTAGATTCAGGAGGAACCTCCTCTGAGATCAAGGGGTGTTAAAGAGATTCAGGAGAAACCTCCTCTGAGATCAAGGGGTGTTAATGAGATTCAGTAGGAACCTCCTCTGAGACCAAGGGAGTTAATAAGATTCAAGAGAAACCTCCTCTGAGATCAAGGGGTGTTAATGAGATTCAGGAGAAACTTCCTCTAAGACTAAAGGGGGGGGGGGGGGGGGGGGGGTTAATTAGATTCAAGACGAACCTCCTCTGAGACTAAGAGGGGTTAATGAAATTCAGAAGGAACCTCCTTTGAGATCAAGGGATGTTAATGAGATTCAGGAGGCACCTCCTCTGAGATCAAGCGGTATTACAGAAATTCAGGAGGGACCACCTCAGAGACTAAGAGGGGTTAATGAGATTCAAGAGGAACCTTCTCTCAGATCAAGGGGTGTTAATGAGATTTAGGAGGAACCTCCTTTAAGACGAACGGGTGTTAATGAGATTCAGGAGAAACCTTCTCCGAGATCAAGGCGTGTTAATGAGATTCAGAAGGAACCTCCATTAAGATCAATAAAATTCAAGATGAACCTCCTCTGAGATCAAGACGTGTTAATGAGATTCAAGAGGAACCTCTACTGAGATCAAGGGGGTGTATGAGTTTCAGAAGGAACCTCCTCTAAGATCAAGGGCTGTTAATGAGATTCAGGAGGAACCTCCTATGAGGTAAAGGGGTGTTAATGAGGTTCAGAAGGAGCCTCTTCTACGATCAATGAGATTTAGGAGGAACCTCCTCTAAGATCAATGGGTGCTAATTACATTCAGGAGGAACCTCTTCTGAGACCAAGGGGTTAATGAGATTCAGAATGAACCTCCTCTGAGAACAAGAGGGGTTAATGAGATTCAAAAGGAACCTTCTTTGAGATCAACGGGTGTTAATGAGATTTAGGAGGAACCTTCTCTGAGACGAAAGGGGTGTTAATGAGATTCAGGAGGAACCCCCTCTGAGATCAATGAGATTTAGGAGGAACCTTTTCTGAGACCAAGGGGGTTAATGAGATTCAGGAGGAACCTAGTTTGAGATCAAGGGGTGTTAATGAGATTCACCAGGAACCTCCTCTGAGACTAAGGGGTGTTAATAAGATTTAGGAGGAACCACTTATGAGATCAAGGGGTGTTAATGAGATTAAGGAACTACCTCCTCTAAGACGAAATGGGGGGCGGGTTAATTAGATTCAGGAGGAATCTCCTCTGAGATTAAGGGTTGTTAATGAGATTCAGAAGAAACCTCTTTTGAGATAAAGGGGTGTTAATGAGATTCAGGAGGAACCTCCTCTGAGATCAAGCGGTGTTAATGAGATTCAGGAGGAACCTCCTTTGAGAGTAAGAGGGGTTAATGAGATTTAGGTGGAACCTTCTCTGAGATCAAGGGGTGTTAATGAGATCAGAAAAAGAAAGTTGAATTTGAAATTAGATTTTTAAGTCGAATTAAATTATACAAAATGTTTTAGGTCTGAATTAAAAACATATATATATATATATATATTCGGTACGTTAGCAACAATTAAATGATTTGATTTGATCGAAAAAAACATTATAATTTATTTTCAACACAAAAACTTTACCATTTTCCACTTTGGTAAAAAAGTTATGGATTTGCATTTTAATAAAAAATACGGAATCGAATTTTGGGGGAAAAATGATAAGGTAATATAAAAGTTTTATAAAAATATTTATAAGGTTTTTATAAGGTTTTATAAGGTAATTTTTCTAAAATACAAATCCGTAGTTTTTTGCACAAAAAAAAATCAATTTTCCCACCAAAAAAATATTGCATAATTTTTTGGCCAAAAAACTTATTCCGTAATTTTCCCGCCAAAAAAACTATTCCGTTATTTTCTCATCAAACAAATTATTCTATAATTTTTTCGCGAAAAATAGATCCATAATTTTCCGGCAAAAAAAAAATTATTCTATAATTTCCTATTAAAATTAATTATGTAATTTTTATTTAAATAATTAATCATAATCTTCATTAAGGGCAATTCAGTCAAATACATACCCAAAGACCAAAGTGGTATAAAAGAAAATGGACACCTTCCAATGGTATTTTTGAAAATAGACACCCATATAGTGGCATTATTGAAATTCCCCCAAAAAGTTTACTCTTTATATGTGTTTAAATAGATATTTGTGCTATCAGTTTTAAATATATTTTTAGCTAACGTACCTTAATATAGTTGTACAAAAATTATTATTAAAAGAAATATACAAAACTCTAGATATGGAAGCATCTTATATATAATTCAATTTTATAACACCATAAAAATTAAAATCTAATAAAGAGTTATGTAAAAAGTATATTATTTAAATACAATAAATTGAATTCTAAAATAGGAAATTATTATTATTATTTATATAATAACTATAAGTTATAAACACTAATACATGATAAAATTTTCTATTACAAATAAATTATTCAAAGTTTTCCTATCATATTTAGAATTCTATTTTAATTTTATTTTCTTGGAAGCTTTAGAAAATTATCATTATTCCAATTCAGTCAAATATTGTTTACTTGTACTTTTGTGATAAGCATTTTTTTTTATTTCTATTAGGTTACAAAATTATTTGATTTTATTATCGAAATTCAGGCTAATTCCAGAAGTATAGGTAAGCTATGATGTATATATCAATTCGGTCTTTTGGATTTTTTTGATTTACCATTCTTTTGTTTACACAAAATATAATACACCAGAATTAAAAAAATACCAATTACAAACGGGAAAAGGAAAAAAGAAAGAAAAAAGAATAATAGTTTTCCGTCTCACTAAATGATCTAAAGCATATAATAATGCTTGAATGCCAATACCGAAATCGAACAGGCCTTGAATGTGCCTACTCCCAGCATCCACCAACGCGGCCAGCTATTTTGAGAATATATTCTGAGGTTGTGGGGTTCATCCCCAAGGTAAACCAACCAGAATCTAGTCACATAGGACACAATGTAAAATAGGGATGCGAACACTAGCAACCACAACCCTCGTGTCACCCTTTTTGACATAACTTCTTTGTCTTTCTCGATATCTCCACTGAGTGGGCTTTGAAGCATTACGATGTTCAGATATGAAACCACAAACGACGCTTCAACGAACACACAGTAAAACCAGAAAAGTAGAGTGTACTTGAACTGGATACTACCATCAGATTCCAGACCACCAGGGGTGTTAACCAGAGAGGCAAGTGTTGTCATCCCAGCAACGACTAAAATGAACTTCATTAAGTCATCCCATTTATGTTTTACATTCTCCAAGGGATCTTTTGCAAAAGATTGACTGATGACCTCAGAAAAATCCACAATTACCTTGCTTAGTTTAGTAACAACTTCGGAAATAGCCTTAGGCTGATCAACAGGTTCCTGAACCACAATTACCTCCTGAATCTCATTAACCGCTCTTGATCTCAGAGGAGGTTCCTCTGAATCACATTAATCCCCCTTGATCTCAGAGGAGGTTCCTCCTGAATCTCATTAACCCCCCTTGGTCTCAGAGGAGGTTCATGTTTACATATACATGTGAAAGGAGACATGAAGAATTAAATATACGATTACTGTGATGGGGCAATTTAGTGTGTATGCTCCCACTCCTACCAACTCGCAGAACTGTGTTTTGGTTACTTCGAACAAGAATTTACTTATCACACATGATGGATTCAATTGCTTAACTAAATTTACATCTTTCACAATATTATCGCTTTATCTCTTTGTTTTCGGAGATTTCGCTTGAAACTTACTTCACCTAGCTTAGGGAATATGGTTTTAATTTCCAGTGGAAGGAGGGAGAATCGTTTTCCAAACATCATTACCGTGGATGGTTTCCTCCATGTCTGCAAGAATCAGAGCAATGCACAACCGAGAAGAAGATACAGATACATAGGTTTAATTAAAGTCTTTGCAATCAATCAATTAAAGCAGAAATTAGAGATCTGTGTTTTCCCTTTTCATGTGTAATGTGTGTCTTCTTACACATGCACATATATATACACATCACAAATTTGTTCTGTTCTATGATGTCGCTGATGTAATTGATGTATCATGTGCAGGTTTTGAAAGTTTTATATACATGCTGCAGTTATGCGAAAGACTATTCTTGAATTATTTTATATTTGTTTCTTGAATCTTGATTCAGATGTTCTTATGACTTTCTACAAATAGTTTTAACTTTTTTCCAGAGTTGGTTTTCAATCTCCTTTCAAGTGACAAAATGTAAATTAATGTCTTTTTGCTCTTTTGATTTTGACAGGATAACCAAAATATAAAGATCTAGCAAGCTTAGACATCATAATAGCAGGAGAAGACGGAGTAGAGGTTATAGTTATAGCTGGAGAACACCAATATTAATGTTCATTGATATTGCCCTCAAGCCAGAATCTCAAACCACCAAACCAATCCAGAAACCTGGATCACTTTCGCCTACATTATAGAAGGCAATGAGGGTATGTTTGATTCTTTCAACTTTTCTGCTATATCGGCGCATCATGTTGTTGTGTTTGGATCAGGTGATTTAGTTAGTGTGTGGAATAATTTAACCTCCTTTTATCTCATCTTCAAATAGAGATTTCTCAATTAAACTTTACATTTTTGATTTTGCAATCATTAGGTAAAAAAAGTATATGAACCTCTTCCTATCGATTATGTGTAACACACAAAACTACAATACCCAGATATGAAAACAGTTAGCTTTACACATGCATTGTTGATACAAAAGTTTATTTGGCGCTACCTCGGCTCGCGAGGACTAAAACGTGTGGCTTTGGATTGAGAAGAGTCGAAACAAAAAGCTGTAAATCTGTACTGAATGAAACTACCATCAATGTAAGATTAACTAATTATAAAATTTAATTGGTCAAAGAAATAAACTGTCAATTTGGCTGTCTTTTCCATTTGAATTGGATAACTATTTTTTTTATTTCTCTTAAACTATGTTTTCCTGCTTTTTCTGTTTCATTTAATGTTCGTAGCTCAAACATCTTTTTTTTTTTAATATTATGTTAAATTATATTCAAGAAAACAACTTTTTTACAACAAGTGTATCAGTTTTTGAAAAGGTAAAACAGAGCTCTATAATTGAAACATTGATGATGGTTGCCTCATTAAAACCCAAATCCGAAAAACCCAATTGGGACAAAACTAGATTTGGGAAAAAGAGTACAAACCATCACCAATATAGCAGAAATTTTGAATTAAGATTCCTAAAAGGTGCTGAAAACATGGATGTCTGAATTTGTTGAGAGGCTGCTACATACGATTTAACTTTGAGAGGCAAACCAGAGCTGCATTCCCTGTGGAAGCGAGTATCGCCTTGAGCTTTGATCGCTGATAGCTGGTTCCTCACTTGCTTATCGATCCACTGAACTAGAGTATCAGAGCGATGAGGCTGCTCTCCATGTCTTCGAGCATTCCTTTATCTCCAGATTGTGTATAATGATGCCTGAAAAACATAACGGACAAGATAATTCCGTGTTGAACCAAGATGAGGGTGAGAGATGAAACCTAGTATCGTCGACCAGTTGGTGAAGAAGTGAGTTCCAAAGATGCCCTTGGCAATAGCTGTCTAGAGGCATGAGGTGTAGCTACAGGTAAAGAACATATGATCTCGTGATTCCAGAGTATTAGGACAGAAAGCACACTGCCCAGAGGCACCAGCGTTCCAAGTGATCATACAGTCCCCGGTAGATAGACGATTTAAAACTGCTAACCAAGTACAAAAAGAGAACTTTGGAGAGGAATGAGAAAACCATACTCCTTTCCACCATGCAACCCCTTGAGAAGTAGGTCTAATGTGAAGCCAAGTGTCGGTTGTGCTGAAGTGATGTTTAAACTTGTCTGCCTTTCCTTTCCAGAGCACTGTATCCATCTTGTCCCCTTGACAAGTAATCTGATGCGTATGAATAATCTCCTCTACGTCTACGGTGATTTCGGGCTTGTCCATTAAAGCTTGAAGTGCATGTGGTAATTGCTTTTCAGACTTTTTACTTAATAGTGGAGCATATTCATCACCCACATCTATATCTTGACATACAGGATGTGATGAATCTAGTTGAACATTTATTCCTAATGAGGTTCTGAGCGTATTGCAAGCTCTAGCCACTAACACTGAGTTTAGTTCCAAGCCTCTGCGAACCATTTGTGGCACTCGTATCTCTGGATCCGGTCTCGATTTTGCACGACAATCATCACGGTTGTGACCCCATTTAAAACATACAGTACACTTCGGAGGAAGCCACAGATAAGAGTAAGAGACTTCAAAGTTATCTCCTTTATTTGGCTTGAAACAAAACGAAACCGGTAGCGGTTTTGTTAGATCAACTTCAACAAAGATTTTTGCCTTGTCGAACTTATTACACAATTCTGTTTCTGGGTGGAGTCGCTTCGGAACCCCCACAACACTTGAAAGAAAACTCAGACCCTTCCATGAGAAATAAGCCGGGGGTACTTGCTTAAGCGTGACCCAAAGTGGCATTGAAGATAATGCTGACTGATCCTCTTCAGCAATTGGTCCATACTTGGAAACTTTCATAGGTCGATCTGCAATATTCCACATACCTCGACGAAGAATTCTTTCACGAATCACTCTATCGCGGATTCAAAACTTAATTGATCTTTATGGTTTTGTTTCCATAAGTCCAAATCTTATTAATTATGACATGAATCTTTGCAATGTGAGGAGCATTGTCTGGAAATTTTCCCACAATCAAATCATCCCAAAGCGGAACAGAATCTGAAACTACCTCATCTGGAACCATGATAATCAGATTACCATTCTCGGAAGACACTGTGATGTCATGCTTCGATAACATCGGCCTTTGCTGAACAACTGAAGAGTAAGATTTTCGGTTAACCCCAGCTAGAAACTTCACTGATGCTTCGACATTCCTCCCTGCAACTGAAGCACCTGCATCTCTGTCCAACTGCCTAGCCGAACTCTGCAAACACTGCATACCCGACTCAGAAGAAGCCTCTGCAACTCTATCCTCCTCCAGAACTGAATCCTGCACACCCTGATGACCCTGCAAACCCTGCACCTTTGGAGAACCAACTCTGCATAACTCTGCAACTCTTGTCAGCCGCCAAACCTGAACCCTGCCAGTCCTGCAAACCCAACTCAGAACTCTGCAGACCTTGCAAACCCAGTTCAAACATCTTTGCCGACCTCTTTGCTAAGAATGCTTGTGCCCGAGGTTCTCTCTTTTAACATATAATTTCTTACACTTCAACTTGGTTTTCTTTTAAGGAAAGCTGCATCCGCATAATAAAACCGTAATGGATTATCTGTTTGTGATGCCAAAAAATATATTAATCTGTTTCTTTTGTTAAAGGAAATATCAATATTTTAATACTTTATAATTGCTTCTTCGTTTTCATGGCTAATGTCAAATGTTTAAAAGGACACATGAGTAGTATATTGAATACCAAAGTGATATAAGAAAAATCAATAGCTTTTCTTCCCAGATAATTATTTCATCAAAATAACAAATAATTGGTGAATGATAGAAATTACCTCATCTAAAATTTCTTAAATTTTCTTCAAGCATTTATAATCTCCCATGATACGTTTCTATATGAAACCACATGCAGCTTTTTAAATTCTAATTATTTTTGTCTAGGAAGTTTTATTTTATTATATTCACATTTTGTCAAGTTTCCAAGTTTCAAACATATTTCTTTATTCCAAAGTTTTCTAATTTCTATGCATACAGTAAAACAACTCTGACTTTTTGAGTTGTGATGTTACTAAACAGAGATATGATTAAATCAGGTATTAATACATAATAATAACATAGTCGTCTTATGTTTTGAACAACACAGATTAGGAGTTTGATATTATACTTTTAATTTTTTAATGCGCTGGTAAGTAACAAAAACTACAAATGTGGCTTACTAACATTTTATGCATCTCTGGCTTAATTTCAATAGAATTTGGCATTTGCAAGGGATTTGGTGTGGCTTGATGCTAGAAGAGTATCCACGGGAATTACAGTTAGTTTCTTCAGCTTAATGCATATTTTACTTTTTATTAATTTCTTAATATATAATGAGCTTTTTACGTTCTTACTAACTCTATGACTATTACAACCAAATAAATGTTTATAATCGCACAAATAAAACTAAAACATGTTTGGGGAGTATTATTTGTGATCCACATAATTTTGATATATTTGGTGGTTATTTGTTTCATGTTGCGTCTCGAAGCAAATCCAAATTTATCTTTTATATATAGATTTGAATAATTTAATATATGAATTATGTTGTTTTTAGTTTATTTTACTGTGAGATAAATTTATATTAATTTCTTTAAAATATGTTCCATATTTTTCAGTTTATATAAATATGTTCATAGGCGGAGCTAATATATATACATAGGGGTCAAATGACCCTGGTGGATTTTAAAAAAATCAATGAGTTTCTATCAAAAATATTAGATTGACCCATGTCAAATATGAGAATTGACCCTTGTAAATTTGTTACGATACACTACATACAAAGCCCAATATATTTGACCCCGATGAATGAATTTTCTGGCTCCGCCACTGAATATGTTCCATATTTTTTGAAATATATATTTCATCAGACTAATCATCTTCTGGTTACATCAAGAATGGGAGTGTGTAAGGGAAGGTTGTGCCATGTATTTTTTTTTATTTCGTGGGCTTGTTATGTCTGGTGAAAGTTAATTGACACTTGACAGTCATGTATTAACTATGCTACTTATTGTTTATATGAGACAGTAATACTGATTGATATGCTCTGAAACGATTCCTCTTTATTGATCTGGAATTGCCAAAACCTTTAGAAAGATGCAAACATCTCCTGGAGATTTCTTAAGAAGATCATCAATTCTCCCAAACCCTATGGCTCCCACACAACCAATGTTCAAAAGACTTTTAAGCCGTTTTCGTTCCCACTTATTTTGTACTACTAGGGGAGGTACCCGCGCAAAATACATCTGGTTAGTCTTTTAATCAAGTAATCTGATTTCTATGATTTTAAATGAATCATTGAATGAAATCGATAAATATTTTTGTTTTGAAAATCAATTAGCAAGAATTTAAATTAGCAAAATAGTTACTCATAAATTCAAGATATTAAAATACTAATATAACACAATTGAATCATCAAGAAATTAACCATCTTTGTATTTGGAAGCTTCACTTTCATGGTCTTCTAGTGGTGCCTGACAGATCAAGAAAACAATTGTTTTCGCTGGAGATACTAAAAGTAAACGTATCATACGAACTGGTATAGTTTATTAGAGGGAACTACTACATACCTTTTGATGTTTTGGAATATCTCTTTGTAAACAACATTACGTGTAGTTGTTTGCGGCTTCCCTTTTTCATTAGTTATCAAGATTTTAAGACCTTTTCTTGACTTTACTCTAGATAGGACAACGTATAGATGACCATGATAGAAAACCGGATAGGACAATGCGTAATTTTGAGTAATTAGCTTATGTTAAGTCTAAATATAATGAACTAGATTAGGATTCGTCCGTTGTGCGGGTATTGTTTAAAATTTGTTTTTTTTAAAGAATTCATTTAACAAAGTTTTGAATAAAACATTTTATTTTACAAAAGAAGTAGTTCTCATTATCAATATTATTTACAAACTCAATAGCCATGATTTTGTAGTTCTTTTCTATAAATGATTTCACAATTTTGCTTGAAAGAGATTTATCTTGCAATTTCTTACTAAATTCCATTTTTTAATTATTTTTTTTAAATTATGATTATGTAACTACGTCTACCTTTTAATTAATTAATACTAAATATGACGATACAAATATTTCAGTTAGAAAAATTAGAAATTTTTAATGAATGGTTAATCGAACTGGTATACAAACCCATTTAAAAAAGTTATCGATCGGTTCACTCCTCTTAACTGAATGGTTAACCAAACTCCCAAGTGTCAGTTCAGTTTGATTAATAATCTCAGGCATATCTCTCGCACCTCAACTCACCAAAATCCATCATTGCATTTATTGTCTCATGAAATTTTCCGACATCATTCTCTACCTCTGTCGTTCCATCACCAACTCTTTATTTTGATTCTTGTCTCAAACTCTATACATGAATATGTTTGGTTTATGCGGTTTCCTATCTTTTCTGTCATCAAATTCTTATCCACCATCATTTTTAATATTCAACAGAAGCTCCACCATCCTGCTTTGGATCCACATATGTTTGGTTCCGCCGGAAGCAACTCTCTCGAGTAGATATCTGCCTCTTGTTTAAATTTTCTTCCTTTGGGAGATATCATTTCTAATCTATTTTTATTTTATAGAGAAAACATCCTCTTGACATTTATAACTAATCGTTAAATGCCTAATTAATGAGACATATCCAGTTTAAGTTATGAGTCATAGTTATAACTTCATAGTTATACATCCTCTTTTCTATCTACGGATTCTCATCCATCTTCAACCTTCAGTAGAAGCCCCAGCGACTTCCTCCCTCCTTTGAATCCATATGTTTGTATAAGTATTGGCTTCGATAGAAGTAACTCTCTCTGAGTAGATATGCGTCTCTTTTACTCGTAAAACCTAGAAAAGTATCCAACTTTCTAACCATTCCAATTATATTTAACCAATTTAAATTCTAATTTATTTGATTTCCCATAATGTATTTGAACATGTATTAGAATACAATGGAAAGTAAAATTTATCTAGTTTATTATTTATGTTTTCCACTCTTTTTTTTGTTGGGCTTCTTTTTGATTAAGAAAATAATTTAGGTAAATAGTTAATTAAATATACATAAAGCTCTTAAAACATATATTGTCTAACCTAATTCGTTATAGATTTAAATGGATAATTAAACATTTATTATAGGTTAATTTTAAAATATTTAAACTTGTTGAAAAACATGTGCAAACTTAAATATATAAACGAAAAAAAGTTAAGATTATATATTTGATAATTTATTTAAAATTTTTTTGCTGGTTTTCCTTTTTGATTGAGGAAATAATATGTAAAAATAAAAATTTTAAATTATCTATTTGATTATTTATTTAAATATTTTTTTTACATATGTCATAATCTTATCGATCAACTGACATGTGTCATAATTTCGTAAATTATAATTTTGATAAGTATTAAGTTTTTGTGAGTGTAACTAAACTTTATATAATAAGATAGTTTTATAGATTCTTGTTCGATTTAAAACAAAAAAAAACAGCTGATTCGATGAACCTTTCTGATAGCGTAAAATTACAACCTTTCTGCTTCATTAATCCTCTTCTTCTCTTCTTCTCTTATTATTTCGCACAACATTTTCTTTCTCCGCGGCATTTCCCACGAGATCGTATCCGCCATTGAAACCAAACCTCGCTCTGCGCAACACATTCTCGCTCTCCCAAGCAAGCTACTTTACTCCGCCTCAGGTTAGTATTCGATCCCTGAAGAAGTACGTAGTCTTTCGATGAATCCTTAATCCAATTTCGATTGGGATCTTTTAGGATTAACGAATTCAAGATATTGAATAGCCCTCTTTTGATTTTTTTTTTGTCAACAGTTCTTTGCTTCTCGTCTCAGTCCAAAATCTTGATATAATCCAATGGCTTTCTCCAAAACTCAGCTGTTAGATCGACTTCAGGTTCCCATCTTCATCTTAAACTCAGTTCATCAATTTTTGATTTCTCATTGCTTTTGTTTGAATTCATGAGATTGGGAGTAAACAAATCAATAGATGAGAACTGAGGAAATGACTTCTCTTTGTTCTGAATTCATTAGCATTAATGGATTAGTATGTGTAGATAGATTCAAAGTTATGTGCAGAATCATCTTGAACACTAAGTTTTCAATGTCTGCTATTAGATTAAATCGCTTTGGTGAAGAATCTTGGTGTTACTTGTGTTTGTTTGTGTGAATTTTAATCCAATTTTGGATAACTCAATTCATCAACTTTTTATTTCTCATACTGCTTTTTTAGAATCGTCTTGAACAAAGTTTTTTCAATGTTCGCTTTGGTGAAGAATCTTGGTGTTACTTGTCTTTGTAATGTAGCAATGTAATTGGCAATTGAAATTTCTCTTTATGAATCTTTCAGGAACTTGAGATTGATTATTCCAAGTATGAACATCCACCTGTTCTAACCGTTGAAGCACAGGTGAAAATACTATAGTTGTAAGGTTAATAGCTAATAGATGGATTTATAAGGCTTTTTTATTGTTCTTCTTTATATCTTCAGGCCAAGTATGTAAGCAGTAGTGATGGAGCACTAAGTAAGAATCTCTTCTTGAAGGTAATCTTCAAATCAATACATCATTAACCGCATTACACAGTTATTTCCTACTCGAAATCCATATGTTTCTTTCTTCTTTTTACAGGACAAAAACGATAGATATTACATTGTTTCAGCTTTGGTTGATACTAGAGTTGACTTGAAAGGTATAACTCATGTTTTTTCCTTTGTTTCGTTTGTGGATATTGACATACATAGTCACTGTGCTTGTGAAATTGACATGTTGTGTGTTTTGGATGTTAATGTGTGGCTTTCATATAGTTTTATCTCAAACACTTGGTCCTGAAAAGGCACTTGGTCAGCTATTGCAGGTATTGTTCATTGCTCTTCCACTGCTAATGTGTTTTCAATATCTCTGGACATAATTTAATAAATGATTGAACCAGATTGCTAAAGATGATCTATTTGTTTATGGTGATAAGATTGTTTTGCTTATTGTGGTTGCAACAAATCCAAATGAGTTTAGTTTCATAATTACAATTGTTGACACTTGTGCTATTTTCGTAGTTTCAAGGTGTCACTTGGATGTGTTACTCCGTTTGCAATTGTAAATGAATCAGCAAGGTATCACCTTCCTTAATATTGGTTCATATGTGTGCCATTATCATATGATTGACATTATTGTTAAACCTTTTCTTGTTAAAGAGATGTGTCGCTCTTATTAGTCAAAAATTTCAAGAACCAAACAGGCAAACACGTTGCATCTTCCACCCATTGTCTAACGACCTCTTAATCTGTAAGCTCCTTTCTTTCCAGTCTTTTCTTTCATTGTTTTTTCAGTAGTTAAAGTTCAAGCCATATCGAAAGAGATAAAATACCAACTTAAGAAGCAAAGTTTTTTATTTCTACATTAGTTAGACAAACAGATTTTAGCTTATACACTGATTCGGTTGGTCATTTATTATTTGCAGCTCTTAACACATCGGGTCTGGATAAGTTTCTTGAGTCGATTGGGAGAGATCCTGTATATGTTGACCTTGAGGTAAATGTTACAAACCTTTTAACATGAGACCTCATTATCCTTTACTCAGGGTTGATCTTCTAAACTATGGTTTTGCTGTTTCAGGGTAAAGACCAGCCTCCGTCTGGCTCAATTGGTGTTCTCGAGTCTCCTAGTGAAACATCTTTTACATGTTCCCATTCTCCAATAGATGTGTCAGCACCACCAGGTTTTAACCATCTGCTCCATTTCTTGCTAAACTGTGAAGGATGATTGGTTTATATAACTCGTGGAACGGTTAAAGTTTGTAATGCCTGAGTTTTTTCAAGTTTTTTTAGTTGCATCAGCTCATGACATGTCTAGGAGAAGTCTCTTGTCAAAGAAGATGGGCCCTGCCCTCCGTCGTTTTGGCTGCTGCTGCTATAAACTAGCGGTTTCTAACGACGATATTGAGGTTAATGACATTTAGGAGGAACGTCCGAGTTCAAGGGTTGCTAATGAGATTCAGGAGGAACCTCCTCTGAGACCAAGGGGGTTAATGAGATTCAAGAGGAATCTCCTCTGAGATCAACGGGTGTTAATGAGATCAACGGATGTTAATGAGATTAACGGGTGTTAATGAGATTCAGGAGGAACCTCCTCTAAGACCAAGGGGTTAATGAGATTCAGGAAAAACCTCCTCTGAGATTAATGGGAATTAATGTGATTCAGGAGGAACCTCTTCTGAGATCAAGAGAGGTTAATGAGATTCAGAAGGTAATTGTGGTTCAGGAACCAATTGATCAGCCGAAAGCTATTTCCAAGGTAATTGTGGATTTTTCTGAGGTCATCAGTAAATCTTTTGCAAAAGATCTCTTGGAGAGTGTAAAACGTAAACGAGATGACTTAATGAAGCTCGTTTTAGTCGTTGGGATAAAAAACTTCTCTCGTTAGCTTGTGTGAAATCGATGGTAGTATCCGGTTCAAATACACTCTATTTTTCTGGTTTTACTGTGTGTCCGTTGAAACGTCGTTTGTGGTTTCAAATCTGAACGTCGTAATGCTTCAAAGCCCGCTTAGTGGAGATATCGAGAAATACAAAGAATTGATGTCAAAAAGGCTGACATGAGGGTTGTGGTTGCTAGTGTTCGCATCCCTAGTTTATATTGTGTCTTATGTGACTGGATTATGGTTGGTTTACCCTGGGGATGACCCCACAACCTCATAATTTTTTCTCATAACAACTGGCCGCATTGGTTGACATTGGGAGTGGGCACATTCAAAACCTGTTCGATTTTGTCATTGGCATTCAAGCATTATTATATGCTTTATAAGGGTTTTCTATCTCACTAAATGATCTAAAGCATATAATAATGCTTGAATGCCAATGCCGAAATCGAACAAGCCTTGAATTTGCCCACAACCAGAGTCAAGCAACGCGGCCAGCTGTTTTGAGAAAATGTTATGAGGTTGTGGGGTTTATCCCCTGGGTAAACCAACCAGAATCCAGTCACATAGAACACAATATAAAATAGGGATGCGAACACTAGCAATTACAACCCTCATGTCAGCCTTTTTGACATAACTTCTTTGTCTTTCTCGATATTCCCACTGAGCAAGCTTCGAAGCATTACTACGTTTAGATATGAAACCACAAACAACGCTTCAACGGACACACAGTAAAACCAGAAAAGTAGAGTGTACTTAAACCGGACTACTACCATCTCAGACCACCGAACTGAGAAGTAAGTGTCGTTATCCCAAATGACGACAAAAACGAGCTTCATTAAGTCATCTCTTGACGCTTTTACACTCTGCAAGGAATCTTTTGCAAAGATCGATCGATGACCTCTGAAAAACCCACAATTACCTTGCTTCCAGTTAGAACAACTTATAAATTCAGGTCAACAAGTTCCTGAACCACAATTACCACCTGAATCTCATTAACCCTTCTTCATCTCAGAGGAAGTTATTCCTGAATCACATTAATCCTCCTTGATCTTAGAAGAGGTTCCTTCTGAATCTCATTAACCCCCCTTGGTCTCAGAGAAGGCTTCTCCTGAATCTCATTAACACCCTTGATCTCATAGGAGGTTCCTCCTGAATCTCATTAACACTCATTGATCTCAGAGGAGGTTCTTACTGAATCTTATTAATCCCCCTCTTGGTCTCAGAGGAGGTTCTTCCTGAATCTCATTAACACCCCTTAATCTTGGAGGAGGTTCCTCCTGAATCTAATTAACCCCCTTGGTCTTAGAAGAGCTTCCTCTTGAATCACATAAATCCTCGCTCCTTTGAGAGGAGGTTCCTCCTGAATCTCATTAACCCCTCTTGATCTCGGAGGAGGTTTTCTCCTGAATCACATTAAACCCCCCCCCCCCAATGATCTCAGAGGAAATTCCTCTTGAATCTCATTAACCCCCTTGATCTCAGAGGAGGTTCCTCCTGAATCTCATTAGCAGCCCTTGATCTCAGAGGAGGTTCCTCATGAATCTCATTAAGACCCCTTGATCTCAGAAGAGGCTCCTCCTGAATCTCATTAACCCCCTTGGTCTCAGAAGAGGTTCCTCCTAAATCTCATTGATCTCAGAAGAGGTTCCTCCTAAATCTCATTGATCTCAGAGGAGGTTCCTCCTGAATCTCATTAACACCCCTTTCGTCTCAGAGGAGGTTCCTCCTAAATCTCATTAACACCCCTTGATCTCAGGAAGGTTCCACCTGAATCTCATTAACCCCTCTTACTCTCAAAGGAGGTTCCTCCTGAATCTCATTAACACCGCTTGATCTCAGAGGAGGTTCCTCCTGAATCTCATTAAGACCCCTTTATCTCAAAAGTGGTTTCTTTTGAATCTCATTAACACCCCTTAATCTCAGAGGAGATTCCTCCTGAATCTAATTAACCCCCCCCCCCCATTTCGTCTCAGAGGAGGTAGTTCCTTAATCTCACTAACACCCCTTGATCTCATAAGTGGTTCCTCCTAAATCTTATTAACACCCCTTAGTCTCAGAAGAGGTTCCTGGTGAATCTCATTATCACCCCTTGATCTCAAACTAGGTTTCTCCTGAATCTCATTAACCCCTTTGGTCTCAGAAAAGGTTCCTCTTAAATCTCATTGATCTCAGAGGGGGTTCCTCCTGAATCTCATTAACACCCCTTTCGTCTTAGAGGAGGTTCCTCCTAAATCTCATTAACACCCGTTAATCTCAAAGAAGGTTCCTTTTGAATCTCATTAACCCCTCTTGTTCTCAGAGGAGGTTCCTTCTGAATCTCATTAACCCCTTGGTCTCAGAAGAGGTTCCTCCTGAATGTAATTAGCACCCATTGATCTTAAAGGAGGTTCCTCCTAAATCTCATTGATCGTAGAAGAAGCTCCTTCTGAACCTCATTAACACCCCTTTACCTCAGAGGAGGTTCCTCCTGAATCTCATTAACAGCCCTTGATCTCAGAGGAGGTTCCTTCTGAAACTCATACACCCCCTTGGTCTCAGTAGAGGTTCCTCCTGAATCTCATTAACACGTCTTGATCTCAGAGGAGGTTCATCTTGATTTTTATTGATCTTAATGGAGGTTCCTTCTGAATCTCATTAACACCCCTTGATCTCGGAGAAGGTTTCTACTGAATCTCATTAACACCCGTTCGTCTTAAAGGAGGTTTCTCCTAAATCTCATTAACACCCCCTTGATCTGAGAGAAGGTTCCTCTTGAATCTCATTAACCCCTCTTAGTCTCTGAGGTGGTCCCTCCTGAATTTCTGTCATACCTCTTGATCTCAGAGGAGGTGCCTCCTGAATCTCATTAACATCCCTTGATCTCAGAGGAGGTTGCTTCTAAATTTCATTAACCCCTCTTAGTCTCAGAGGAGGTTCGTCTTGAATCTCATTAACCCCACCCCCCCCCCCCTTTAGTCTTAGAGGAGGTTTCTCCTGAATCTCATTAACACCCCTTGATCTCAGAGGAGGTTTCTCTTGAATCTTATTAACTCCCTTGGTCTCAGAGGAAGTTCCAACTGAATCTCATTAACACCCCTTGATCTCAGAGGAGGTTTCTCCTGAATCTCTTTAACACCCCTTGATCTCAGAGGAGGTTCCTCCTGAATCTAATTAACCCCTCTTGTTCTCAGAGGAGGTTCTTCCTGAATCACATTAATCCCCCTTGATCTCAGAGGATGTTCCTCTTGAATCTCATTAACCCCTTGGTCTCGAGAGGAGGTTCCTCCGGGTTTCATTAACACCCTTGATCTCGGATGAATTTTCTCCTAATCTCATTATCACCCCTTTATCTCGAAGAGGTTCTCTCTTGAATCTAATTAACCCCTCTTGATTTAAGAGGAGGTTCCTTCTAAATCACATTAATCCCTTGATATTAGAGGAGGTTCTCTTTGAATCTCATTAACCTCCTTGGTCTTAGAGGAAGTTCCTCCCGAATAACATTAACACCCTTGATCTCGGATGAAATTTCTCCTGAATCTCATTAGCACCCCTTGTTCTCAGAGGAGGTTCCTCCCTAATCTCATTAACACCCCTTGATCTTAGAGAAGGTTCCTCCTGAATCTCATTAACACCCCTTGATCTTAGAGTTTTGGCGGAAAAATTACCTTATAAAAACCTTATAAATATTTTTATAAAACTCTTATATTACCTAAAAACCTTAATAAAGCTTATAAACCCCTTATAAAAACCTTATAAAACCCTTATAAAACTCTTACATTACCTTATAAAACCCTTATAAATATTTTTATAAAGTCTTTATAAACTTTCTAAGGTTTATAAACGCTTATAAATGTTTCTACGGTTTATAATTACCTAATAAAAAATTTATAAAATCTTTATAACCTTTTTATAAGACCAATATAAGTTCTTATAAAACCATATAAGATTATAAGATCTTATAAAATTTTATAAAACCTTATATGAATGTTTTTATACAGTTTTATATGGTGTTAAAAGATTTTATAAACATTTATAAGGGTTTTATAAGATAAAAGAAGAGTTTTATAATGTCTATACATTTTTTATAAGGTAATATAAAAGTTTTATGAAAGACATATAACTTTTCCGCCAAAACTCGATTCCGTAGTTTTATTAACATGTAAATCCGTAAATTTTTTACCAAAATGAAAATTTTTAATTTTTCCGCAAAAAAAATTTCCGTGATTTTTCCGACAAAAATAGATCCATAATTTTCCTGCTAAAAAATTGTTCTAGAATTTCCTACTAAAAATTAATTATGTAATTAATTATATAATTTAATCAAATAATTAATAATTATATTCATAAGAGTATTTGTGTCAAATAACATGTCTCATAGTGGCATTTTTGAAAATGGCTAAAAAGAATAGTTTTATTGTTTTAAATCGAACCGATCAAATTTCCATATAACTTTTATAATGGTAACCGAACATGTTTCAAAACATTATTGAAACCGAACGAAGTTACAAATTTATGATTCGATTTGGTTTGATTTTTTTATTATTGTTATTTTGCCGATCCTATTGTTTATTATCAACAAAAAGATGGTTTATATAGAAAAAGTAAAAAAAATATAAAAAGAAGAAAGAACACACTATCAAATCAAATTTAAGAACTCCAAACACGAAACCATCTTTGGAGAATCTCTCCAAGCTTTGGATCTTTTCATTAGTCTATCATTTTTTTTTTTCAAACTAATTTTGATTACTCGGGTTTAGGATGTGTTCTCTAATTATCTATGTTATAAATTGTAATTATATATATATTATAAGACTTTAAGCGAAGTTTAGAGGTTACCAATTCGAGTAATGTTTGGAACAAAACTAATACTATATACTTTGTTTTTGGCAGAGAATATTTTGGTATTACAAAGTGATAATGTTTTTTTTGTTGAAAATAAATTGTAATGTTTTTTTCGATCAAATCAAATCATTTAATTGTTGCTAACGTACCGAATATATATATATATATGTTTTTAATTCAGACCTAAAACATTTTGTATAATTTAATTCGACTTAAAAATCTAAATTCCAAATTCAACTTTCTTTTTCTGATCATCATCATCAATGGCGTTGTCTCATCTTCTTCTCTACACTCTCTTCATCTTGTCCATCATCATCTCAATCCAATCCTCCTCCTCTTCCTCAGAAGACACACCAATCACAAGATTCCAACAATACTTAAGATTCATAACCACACACCCAAACCCAAACTACACAGCACCAATCTCATTCCTTTTAAACCAAGCTCAAACCATCGGTTTAACCACTCGAACCATCGAATTCGTCTCTAACAAACCAATCCTTCTCCTCACATGGCTTGGCTCAAACCCTAATCTCCCTTCAATTCTCTTCAACTCTCATCTCGATTCAGTTCCCGCTGAATCTGATAAATGGATTCACCCACCGTTCTCAGCTCACCGTACAATCAACGGCAACATCTACGCTCGTGGCGCACAAGACGACAAATGTATCGGAGTTCAATACTTAGAAGCGATTCGGAATTTGAAATCGAGAGGATTCGTTCCTCTTCGTACGATTCATATCTCTTATGTTCCTGAAGAAGAGATCGGTGGATTTGATGGAATGATGAAATTCGCGGATTCGTCTGAGTTTAGGGATTTGAATTTAGGTTTTGCTATGGATGAAGGACAAGCGAATCCTGGTGATGAATTTAGGGTTTTTTATGCTGATCGAACTCCATGGGAGCTTGTTATTAAAGCTAAGGGAGCTCCAGGTCATGGTGCTAATCTTTATGATAACTCAGCTATGGAGAATTTGATGAAGAGTGTTGAGTTGATTTCTAAGTTTAGAGAGACACAGTTTGATTTTGTTAAAGCTGGGAGATTTGCTAATTCTGAGGTTATATCTGTTAATCCTGTTTATCTTAAAGGTGGAACTGTTACAAGTAGTGGGTTTGTGATGAATATGCAACCTTCTGAGGCTGAAGCTGGGTATGATTTAAGGTTGCCTCCAATGACTGATCCTGATGTTATGAGGAAAAGGATTGATGAAGAATGGGCTCCTTCTAGTAGGAACATGACCTATACGGTAAAATCGACTTGTCTCTATAAGCTCTAATAAGTAGAAAGTGTTAAGCTTTGTGTGTCTATGCAAATCTCAAGTGCTCCTAAGCTTTTACTAAGTAGAAAGTGTTAAGCTTTTTGTTGCCATGCATTCTCAATTGTTAATAGTAGCTAAGCTACAAAGTCTAGCTTGGTTTTGTGAATATGGTTTGATAGACTAAAAGAGCTCACTTACTGGATACTTTGATCAAAGATGGTATAAAAGTTTTCAACTTTTGGTTTGATCATTAGTAAAACAGATGCTTGACTGATCATGATGTTTTGAAGAAAAGGATTGCTGAAAAGTGGGCTCCTTCTATTAGAAACATGACCTATACGGTACAATCGATATGTCCTTTTAAGTAGAAATTGCTTTTGGTGTCTATGCAATCTCAAGTGTCCCTAAGCGTTTACTAAGTAGAAAGGCTTGAGCTCTTCGTGGTTATGAAATATCTCAATTGTTAATAGTAGCTAAGGTCCTAACTATAGCTTGGTTTTGTGAATTATGATTCTAAATGAAGTGGATGAATGAACAAGCAAGGTTTGATAGACTAAAAGAACTCATTGACTGGATACTTAGATCAGAGATCATATAGAAGTTTTTAATTTTGGGTTTGATCATTAGTAAAATTTTGTTTGAGAGGCCTCTGAGCTAGTTTGGTTAACTCTTAGTAGTTAGCTAAGATTGTTTGATTTGTTGCTTTTGAATCTTCCACGTTAGATTCCGTTTCTGTTTTGGTTATAGTGCTTATTAGTTCTTGCTATTTTACTGCATCAATCTGTCTATTATGGTTATATATAGAAGCTGTCCTGAGCTTGGTGCTGTGTGAACTATATGACCCTCAATGAATTGGATGAATGAAGAAGCATGGTTCAATACTTCAGTAGACTGAAATAGCTTTTGATATAATACTATTGTCATTTCAAGCTAACGAGAGTTCATTGACTGGATACTTAGATCAGAGATCTGATCAAGTTTCTTAACTTTTGCTTTGATCATTAGTAAAACATATGTTTGAAATGCCTCTGAGCTAGTTTGGATAGATCTCAATAGTTGCTTAAGATTATTTGATTTCTTACTTTTAAATCTTCCGCATTAGTTTCTTTGTTAAAATGAGGATACAAGAGTTTTCTGTTTCAGTCATACTAAGTGAAAAAATCTGATTATTTTTGCGTGCACTAGGTGAAAGAAAAAGGAATGTTAAGAGACCATTTAGGGCGACCGCTAATGACTCCAACAAATGATTCCAATCCTTGGTGGTCAATCTTCAAGCAAGCTGTTGAAGCAACTGGAGCAAAACTTGCAAAGCCTGAAATTTTGGCTTCAACTACAGATTCACGCTTTATTCGTAATTTGGGAATTCCAGTTCTCGGTTTCTCTCCAATGAGCAATACTCCGATTTTATTGCATGACCATAACGAGGTATTGACACTAGGATAATATCTATTTGAATCTATGTATTTAATCACTTTACTGATCGTACTTGTGGCCTCAGTTCCTTAAAGATACAGTGTTCATGAAAGGAATAGAAGTATATGAATCGGTTATCAGCGCTTTAAGTTCCTTTGAGGGAGTATCTGATCAAGTGATTTGAACCATGTATTGCTATGACTAAGAAGTTAGTGTCATCGTTCATCTGTAAGTTTTTCTATTTACATTTTTTACTCTAAAAGTGTCTAATAATAATACTATGTATATATCAAACATTTGATTTGGTCTGCATAATTCTCAAACTTTGAAGAGAAATGTTATTGGTGCAATAAAACTTCAAAATTTATTAATAACAAAAACAAATCTTGAAAGTTCCTTATTTATGCCCTAGAACTATTTTTTCCAAATATTCGTTTGACCGTATTTTAATTTTTTGCTTTATAAACACCACCATATAAATGATTTGACGTAACTTAATGTAACATTCTCATTTTTGGTAATATAGTGGTGCATGAGGCATGTCATGACTTCCAAAGTTATAACCAGATGTAAATCTCTAGGCTAACTCACTCTCGCCTCTTGCTCTGAAAACTCTATCTTGAACCTAAAATCTGCAAAAATTTCCATGGATTCTTCTTCTCAGATCTCATTCTCGCCTATCATCGCTCACAATCGCCTGTCACTTCAAATTATTTCTTGATTTTTAGTTATTGAGTAGATAAATTAACAAATTCTTGGTTTTTTTTTTTCCTTTCAAAATTATTTCTATATTTTAATTAGTTTTATTTTCGTTTTTAGATTACTTTTAAAATTATTTCTTAATTTTAAATATTGATTAGATAAATTAATGAATTCTTGATTTCTTTTTTTGCTTTTAAAATTATTTCTTTTATTTTTTGTTTTGGATTTGTTTTAAAATTATTTCTTAATTTTAATTATTGATTAGATAAATTAACAAATTATTGATTTTTTTTTTACTTTGAAAATTATTTCTTTATGTATATTTGTTTTTAATAATTGTATTTATGAATTTGACACATGGCAAGATCTGAATTGTTTGTGACTTGTGTCATGATCTCGTGAAATATAATTTTGACATGTAGACTTTTCGTGAAAGTGTAACCCAAATTTATATAATAAGATATTATGGTTAATAGTTACACATCACTATATTTTTCTATTGATTTATTTGTTTTATTTTTAGGCATATTATACCCACATGATTTCTATTGTTTCAAATATTTATATAAATTTACATATATTATAAGGATGTTACATTTATGTAATTATTATTCACTTTAGTTTTACTTTAAATGGTATATTAATTAAAAATGTCTAGATAAATTTATTAATTTAACTTTAAAATTAATTACTTGTAGTGTCCATAATATTATATTAGTGATGATGTGGATAGCTTAAGATTAAATAAAACTCTGCTATAATATACATGATTCAAATTAAAACTAAGAAAAATTTTATTTACAGTAGACTTAATTGTCAGCCATCTATGCTAATTCGACTAATTGTCCATATATATAAATCATTTGGCCATTGCCTTGTAATAAATATTTATGATTTATGTTTTCTATTCAAAGCTGATTGTAATATCCTAACCGCCGTCTTTGCGTATATCAATCACGGCCAACTGTAAACTATAACTTGTTCTATAAATGAGGTTCAACTTTCTCTGACAAGCTATTTCTCTCTTGGAAGTTGGAACTATCATATAGCACCAAATAGAACTTAAACTATGCTCTTAATATAGATAGCTATTAGAACAAAGTTTTAAACCTAGATGTCTCCATTCGAACAAGCTTATTAATGTATGGAATCGTTTGATGTCAAAAAAAATCTAGATATCTCCGAATTGAAAGTTATGAACCTAGATACCCATATATCATCAAACCACGATACCAAACCGTGGAAATTTTGGAAAGAATGTGCATTGTTTTTCAATATTCAAAATTTTATAATATGCAGAATAACTCATTAGAAGAATAATGAGCAAAAAATAACTTAATAGCAGTTAAAGAAACGCGGCAAAATTTAAAATTGAATAAAACTAGGGGTGAACCCTTTTGTTCACCTTCTCTTTCTCTAACTAATCAAAATATCCTATGTAATATTATCATTAATTATTCTTTTTAAATCTAATCAATTAATCATTAATCACTTTTTCATAATAAAAAAATAAATTAAATCATTAATCACTTTTTCTAAATCTAATCAGTAAAAATATGTCAACTAAGATTATATTTAAACAAAAATAATAAATTAAAATTACAATTAAACAAATAAAATAAATTAAGAAAATTCATCCAATAATATTATCAAAATTACAAATGATAAAGCTTAACTACAATGTCACATTCAGAAAAGTTTGAGGTTCCATAACATTAACGAAACAATATAGAAACTGGATAAAACCACACAAATACTGAAGCAACAACACAAAACCTCTAATCTCTAGTTCAATCTATTATAGGACACATTTTGGCTCAGACAAGTAACATCAAAAACACATGAATACTCGTTTCGTCAGTTTGAAGACTACAAAACAAACAACACAAGAGAACACCAAATAAAAGACATAGACAAATTAGTTCTATAATACCTGCAAAATATTACAATTAAAGACCAAAACCTGCAACACTTTGTTACTTCCGACTTCATAAGATCTAATTCAGAGCCAATAATGAAAAAAAATCAAACCACAAATAACAAATCCTAAACGAATTTACAAATCTGACATGCAATAATTAGTAGAGGTATCAACGGTGGTGCTGTAACCTCAATTCTAAACCCTAGACCAAACTGAATTCTCAACCCAATATCAAATAACGATAACCCAACTTAAATGAAAGAGAGTTATTACAAAATTAAGCATGCTAGAGAAAAATTAAACACAAATTCTAGAAAACAGAGCCATGGCGATTTATAGAAGGAAGAGATGAAACAACTTCTGGAGAAAGAGAAGGAGCATACGTACTCGGAGGAGTCAGGCCGGAGGTTTATGAAAAATGATGTCGGTCGGCGTTTTGGCCGGAAGGATGCATCACTTAGCGATATTAAAGAGAATTGAGATTGGAGCTTTTTTCTTCTAAGTGATGAAGAGAGTGGAGATCCTATCGATGAGAGTGATTTTTTTTCCAAAGTGTCATCAATAAGAAAAGTAATTTGTATTGGTTCAATAGAAAAATTAGATCAATTTTGTGGCAAATCAAAATTTCATTCCCTTTTCATTTTGTCTTTAATTTTTTTGTTCACTAGAGATATAGATAGCGTTTAATATGTAATCTATGCAATTATAACTGGTGCTATAAATCCTTTCGGCAAAAAAAAAAAAATTGATCGGCATTCAATTTTTTTTCCTAACCATAAATCATAGCTTTGCATTTTATCAAACACTATAAAAATGTAGGGTTAAGTCAAATATACCAGAACCACACCACACCAACTGCTATCTTCTAATGCTAAGAATACTCACTATTCTTGTAGTGTTCTCTCAGGATTTTTGCAAAAGCTCTTGCGTTTATGAATACTCTTCATAGTGGTTTAATAAAACCTCTTTAAATGTTTCGATTAATCAATTCATCAATGACTCAATACAATAGAATGCCCCAGAAAAGTATTTATAATAAAGCATAAAACCCTAAAAACCCTAAATAATAATAATTAAATAAATAAAAGATAATTATGAATGATATCTAAATATCTCGCTGCATCACAATGTAAAGTCATTACCGTAATGAATCAATGTCAAGAAACTATGAGACAAGCGTTATGCTGGACATAGAGAGAAATGATGGATAAATTTGCATATATCAGTGGATTGCAAAGAGCTCACCAATGTACACCCAAAAATAAATATTGGTCTTCCTTTCTCTCTTTTGCTGCCAACTAAAAGAGATGCAAAGACTCGTATTTATATCCATAAACCCTAATGTCATGTTTCCCCGAAACTATACTATAACACTTTGGAGTCAAACATTTAAAAAGGCAAAATCTTGCAGTTTTAGGTAATAAATTTATAATTTGAAATTTTTGGTCAGTCAAATTTGTCATTTTCTAAACTAAATTTATTATTCAAATTTAAATTTTGACACGTTTAATAGTTTTGCTACTGTGATATTTTGATGCCTTTTGAAAATTTTAATTTTGAAAATACAGATTTTCTTTCCAATATTTTACTTAAAATGCATCATTAATCATTATGTTGAATTTTATTAACATTAACATGTTATATTTTGAACATATATTTTGCCATTTTTAATTTTTTGAATTAGTAATAACTTTTTCTTCAAATTTGTTATTCCATGTTAAAACAAATTAGTCAAAAAAATTGTTAGCAACAAATTATACGAAAGACGAAACACAATATTTTTTATCTATTTTAAATGGTTCAAATTTTATCAATAAACATTTTTATAAATGTATTGAAAACGCTCAAAACATTGCAAGATTAAATATATGATGAAACATTTACAATTCTATGTTCGGTTATTTCAACTCAGAATTATAACCATTTAATTATTTTTGATTATAACTCAATTATTTATTATCGTGCTCTTAGTAGCAAACTAAGTCAAATAGTTTTTAAAAAACAAATCTTGTGTATTAAGGTAATAAATTAGTAAGCTATAAATTTGGGTTCACTATAAGTTGCCACTTTTTCAATTAAAATGGTGTATTCAAATTCAAACTTTTGATGTATTATTTAGATTTGCTATGAAAATTTTCTTGAACTAAAAAATTGACAAAACTTGTTAGTTCGTAGTCTCTGAGATGTTATTAAAAAAATGGTTTGTTGTCTCGGTCGATCGATTAAGTTTTGGTGGATCTTGTGGATCTCCCAATACATCCCCTTTTCAATGTCATATTTTGATACTTATTATATCTTAGCTTTGTATCTTATTCTTATGTACTCTGATCACAAGAGTCTACGAAAGATAACTACTTTATTTCATCAGTTTAGACTAACTTTTTTGGAATGTTTCAGACGTAAACTTCTTTTGGAGGTAGACTCTTTTCTATCTTTCCCCTCTATACATTTCTTTATTTCTTGAAATGAGTTTTTTTTTTTTTGGTGTTCGTTCATTTATTTATTAAAATTATTTGAAAAAAAAGTGAAGATGTTGGGTCAATGTTAGTGAGTACAAAGCCTCAAGAGGAACAGTGAAAGAGAAGAAGATGGGAACAAATACATGGAACTCCACTCTTTCACTATTTTGTGTTGAGCTCTGAAAGATTACACTCATGCAAGTAGACATCCACTCTCTCCCATAATTGAACCTTGCGTCACCATTCACTTTCTTATTTTATATATTTATATATCCAAATCAGATCATTTTCTTGAATTTGTTTATTGAATGAACCCTTCATATGTAATTATCTTACTTTACTTAATTACTGATTATACTGTTGTTGTGTATGTAATCTACCAGTGGCGAATCCAGAATCTATTTTGATCGGAGGCATAATACAATCAAATTTTAATAATAAAAATATCTATGTTATAGGTTTTTAATAGTATATTTTTTCATTAGTATTTTTCTATTACTCAGAACAGTTATCTAATTTTAGTGCTAAAATAGCAACACTTGCCCCCTTTTTTTTGTTTGCACTTTAGTGTTTGCTTACATAGACCTTGCCATAAAAAAATATCATGTTAATTATGACAAGAAATATCAGGCTATTATCGGCTAAACATGATATAATATAAATATAAATGGCATGCTTTTCAAATAAATAAAATAAAATGGCATGCCTGCTATAAAAATGATTTGTTATCTGTGTAAATAATGGTTTGGTAATTTCAGCCGATGTGCCATGTGAATACTTTACCCACTCTCATTTTTACGACCGAAGGGCGTATTACGTAGTTTTTTTTTTTCTTACTATTTATTTATTGTTTTTCTCGGATACTTTCCTAATAAATTCAGCAAAAGTGTTATTATATAAACTCTCTCTAATTGTATCATTACGCCCAAAACAAAATTCAGCAACATGAATTATATATACTGAATAATCATATCAATCATACAAACACAACCCACTAATATACATGATGTCTTGGACTTTTGCATCATTGCAAATTATCATTGACAATTTGTTTGATAATATAATATATCATTTATCTATACTATATGTTCGGTTATATATATTTGCTAATTGAATCTACAGATGAAGTAGAGATTGTATAATTTTTTATAAATTTATACAATTTATTAAGTATTAATATATTAAATATGAACTAATTTTTCTAACTAGCAAAGATAAATTTTGTTGATTAGGTAGCAAGAACCAATCTAGTCGTGATATATATGGATATTGTACGTACCTACATACTCCTGGTGACCGATATTTCACATCGATCTCATCGTAGAGGCCCTCAAGTGTCAAGCCATCACCACCTAACAGAAAGCCAACAGATGATGGGACACGACATATGCATCTCCCAGGATGATGTATCATAGGATGGTTAGCTGCCCCAAATCTATATGTCCCATACTCCATGAACAGAGTATATGAACCAGGGAAACTAAAAACTCTTTTGAGTATTACTTAGAATTGAATGTTTGAAATAACTGAGAAAATATATCATACAATTTGGCCAGTGGAAGTGGTGATATGTTTTAGACTCATTAAAAATTTCGGTGAGTGGACTACTCGACGGCTACACTCTAAATTAGTCGGGTGGTAAAAATCCGGATCAAGTATTAGTTATCAATATATATATATATATATATATCATACAAAATTAATAGATAACCTTAGTATTTAAAAACTATACACCATTTACCACTTTACTCAAGCTCTTGTAGTTGCATTTTGATTTGAACGCAGGAGAATCATCCAATTAATACCAGTAGTCTAATTGTATAAGTGACCTTGATTGTATATTTGGTATATGTTTATAGATTCTAGTGGTTGGTTCATGGAGCGAACGCAAAATGCAAACGCCCAAAATTATTAAAAAAATAAACAGTTTGACACTAAAAAAGAAGTTATTAAACCATGACCATTGGTTCATTGAAACAAAAGATCTTCGCACCCTATAAAATGTTTTTGACATCAACAATATTTTCAGGATTTAAACACCATATAATCTAGATATAAACTATATGTTAAGCTCTTAAAATTTGGGGGTCAAGGTCAATGTTTCACCCGGTTATGTTCGGGTTCTGCCCTACCCTTATAGTAGTATAGTAGCAAAGATTTGACATTAATTAGTATGTGTAATGAAATCTCATTAGAAAAGTGATACCAAATCTTCGTGGATATGAAAATTTCCTCAAGAATAATCACACTTCACACATCAATATTGATAAGCCGACATCGTGTGACTAAAGACGGATAAAAATCAACTGAGAAACAATAAAGTTTCACTGACGTAATTAAAAGAAAGAAAAAACAAAGATAAACGAAGAATAATATTTTTGAAAAGTATCAAAACAAGATGGTTCCCAGATTTGAGCATCCCACTTAGCTCTGTTGGAATCCTAATTCGAGAGCACCACCTTCTCTAACTTCTCTTATTTCTCCCACTCAGCTTTGTATTCTTCAGAATTCTCCATTGCTCCTCTCTTTTTTTTTTTTTTTTTTTTTTTACATAATCCTTCCCTTAAGGCCTAAACCTTTAAAGGAACAGAACCAACATACTTGTTTTGTGTTGAAGTACTTATTATTTATCTTAAGTTTTAGCATTTTCATATTATACTTGTTTTGTGTTGAAGTACTTATTATACTTGTTTTGTGTTGAAGTACTTATTATTTCGAGATATATATGTGGATAGAGTATACTTAAAATATAAGGGTTAAGTTATGAAATATGTCAAAACAAAAAAAGTGTTAAGTTATGAAATAAGTATGAATCTTTAAATTGTAATTCTACAAACGCAAAGTTGATCTATATGAATTTTCCACGTGATTCAAATATGATATTATTATACATGTCATGTATGTAATTATAGATTGTCTAATCACATTCACTACTAAAAGTGGTGTATTGTGTTAGCTGTTAGCTTTTAAGTCGTATAATATGAAACTAGATGATCATCCGTAGAAAAGAAATATGTTTTTCAATAGATTTAATTATTTTATAATGGCATATCATGTATTAATAAACTACAAATTAAAAAAAAAATCTTAAAACATATTTCTTTTATTATTGTAGACTACGGAATCAACAACAAGATTTCCACTCTCATCGAATTTTGTTTATCCATATATTCTTTTGGTTTTAATGTTAATTGCTTTTATGAATGTTGTTTCTTTATTCAGAAGGAATTTTAGTTGACATTAAGGGAACAAGGACAAAAAAAAAATCAATCACATCTTACACATAAAAGCAATTAAGTATAAGAATAACTTGTTTTTTTTGTTAAAGGGTTTACTCAGAATAAGAATAATTGCTCACAAAATATGTGAAATATCACATCTTACATATATCATCCATAGTATCGTATCCTCAGGTCACATGTATCTGAAATTAGATATATCAGAGTTGAGTATCTTTGTCTAGAGATCGTGTTCCCTTAGTGTATATATATGTCACATTTATAAATTGTTTTCTAATCATCCTGATAATATATATATATATATTATATATATATATATATATATATATTATTTTTTTTTACTTTGGTTTTATAGTGTTAAGACATAAGATGATCTTTATTGTTGAGGTTTTGCTTGACGTGGATCCTGTTTTTTCCACTCAATCTCTTAATCCCTTACATATCGTTGTTCTATTTAGTCGACAAAATAGAGGTACACAAAAATGAATACAAACTCGATTTAGGAGTTTTATACTTAACCGGTATTTACAGGTAAAAAAACATTTTTCCGCAGAGTTTTATGAGAGAATTTAAAGTTTAAACCAACTTGAATCATTTTTTTATACTTAACCAAATGAGCAAATTTATTAAACTGTAAATTATGCAAAAGATTAAAGTGCATTTGTCTTGTTGCAATGGCTCCAACGACCAATATAGTTCGTAGTGACGATAACTCCACTAAAGGTTTTAAACGACAACTTAGGAGTCGCATTGTCTTTTCCTCTCTGTGAGACATCACACTCCAAGAGAAGCCTCTGGTACTGCAGAGAGTTCATATAACTTAAGAATCAAATCATAATGCTTTTGCTTTCAATAATCAACATTAATATATACACATCCGCATACATAAAAGCTTAACATTCAAAAATCATTAGTGATATTGAATGGTTTTAGATACATTTTGGGATATAGAAATATAAATAATTTTAATGAGCATTGTAGAATATATATATGTCCATGTTTTATTTTCTTTTGGAACCGATGTATTAGTTAAATCTATAAAGTAATTTCAGAAACTTCTATCGATTTTAGGGCGAATTATTTTAAAGTTTTATGAAAATTAAAAGGGAGCATATATATCTGCAAATCTAGTGAATTTTGATGATTGTATTCATGTCTAGTATTTATCAATAGTTAAGCGACTAAAACGGTCAAAAAGAAGTAAAATAAATAAATTTAAAAATCGCCCAACGAAGCAATGATTAAACCCCTTTATCATAGACAGTATGGAATCCACTCCTAGCACCACCACCAAACGATATCTTCCATATTGTTTTGCTTAACCTAAAAGAAAAAAAATTATAGTTGCCAAATCAAGAAAATCTTTCTTAAAATATCTAAGAGAATTAAATGATTTTGCAATTAGGTAGACTTCAAGAGACAGGTCGAGTATCGCATATACACGTTAACGTTTTCCCCCAAATATATTAAAAGGATATTTCTCGATTTTTTTTTTGTTTCTTTTGTTAAATCATATCCTTTCTTTAAATGGTTTAAAAGAGAATTTAGGAAAATAAAAGTTGTAATAACAAACCAAAGTTATTATGAGAATGAAAAGGAAATTAATTGCGTCACGGAGGAGCACTAAGACTAGAAAGCATTTGGTGGTCAATGTGTCAAAACCCCACTTCTTATTAAACAAAATATACAAAAACAAAAAAAATGGAAAATAACAACAAAACACACTCTCATAAATTAAAAATAAATTTAAATGGGTATTGCATTATTGTTTAGCGAGAGATCCACTTGAGTTTAACACTTCCCCCTCTATCTTTCTCCATCTTTACGACATTTATATTCTATAACTTTTCCATAACCATGTATATATATATAAGAAGACTATAGCTATTTCTCAAACTTGACTATGCATATGATACTTGTTTAATGTATCTAAATATGATAAAGTTACATTAAGTTTGGAGAATATCTTTATCAAAAAAAAATGGAGAATATTAAAAAATGATTTACTCTAACATTTTTTTTGTATGGACAATTATATACATATATATATATATATATGCAATACTTTTCCATTCCAGCAGCAAATTAGGGGATCCTAGTTCGCAAGATGGTCGTAGGTTGGTATTTTGTCTTTAATATAAGGGAATCTCTTTATGTCTATTTGATTCTAAAAAATATTAAATGTTGGAATTGGACATGCGCGTAGGCAAACATTAATACGCATTTTAGATCTGATAATCAATCTATTATAGATTAGGACAACTAATTACAGTACATATCAAAATCCTATTTGCTTTAGGGGTTTGACTTACCTATCCCTGCCTTAGTACAAGAGATATTTATTATTGTTGTACCTATTAACTAATTTAACTTCAAGGAATATTCATATTCGAATGTAGGAGAGCGATTGCAGTGTTATTAAATAGGAGTATTAATTAGGATTAGGAAAATCAGTTCAGTACATAGCAGACTCCTATTTACTTAATTAGAAAAATTAGTGATATTTTTACAAAAAAAAACATGTTTGCAAATTTACATAAAAGAATAATTATGATTTTCTTCTCTATTTGTTTTAACCTTTTTGGACCTTATATCACTAAAAATGTGATATAGCCATGTGTGTGTGTCCATATATTTTTCATGGCAGCCACGCGCAAATTGGCACCAAAAGGTTGTCTACGAAAAAAATAATATTCGAGCTATCGGAAGAGAAATCAAAGTTTATTAAGAAAAAAAATAGAAAGTACAAAGAATATATTTTATCATATTTTTGTTAGTTTTTCTTTTTGATTAAAAATAATAATAACATAAGTTTTTTACATATGTCAAAATTTAAAAGATCAACCGACACGTATCGTGATCCTGTTAGTTATAATTTTGACATGTGTCGAGCTTTCGGGAGAGAAATCAAAGTTTATTGAGAAAAAATAAGAAAGTAAAAAGAATATATTTTATCATATTTTTGTTAGTTTTTCTTTTTGATTACAAATAATAATAACATAAGTTTTTTACACATGTCAAAATTTAAAAGATCAACTAACACGTATCGTGATCCTATTAATTAGAATTTTGACACGTGTCGAACTCTTGTGAGAGCAACCAAAATTTATATAATAAGATACATTTTTTTCATTGGTCATTACATTAAAATAATAGAGGTACTAATAGAAATTTTGCCAAAAAACTTCATTCCAAATACAAAACAACAAAATAAATTTTAAACTCAAACAAAATTTAATATGAAACAGAGGGGTATAATATAAAATATGGTATGTCATTAATTGAGATTGAAATCGGTACACTCTAGTGTTATAACATTCTTAGTAAAGAATTGAAAGAATCAGAAGTAAACTTGTTTTTGAAAGAATGAGAAATTAGTAGATAGAAATCTTGAGGGAATTACAAATATATATATATATATATATATTTGTGTACTATATTGTAAAAAGTTAGAAATGTGTGTGCACACACAATCACCTTATCACCTACTACTCGATATCATACAAAAACTATGTATGCATATATCAACTTTAATATAATGCAAACACGTGTTACGCATTGAAAAATAAAAGAACTCCAACTTCTATGTATACATGATTTACAATTTTGTTTATATTTCTCTACTGTGAAGTCGTTAAAAGAAAAAAAGCTAAAAACAAATTCCAAAATGAATTCTTATAAAACGATATGCTGACATGCATGCATATGATAAAAAGTAAATAAATATGAAAGACATATATGTTTCTGTTACTTATTCATATCTCTAAACAGTAGGTGCATTAAAATATTCCAAAAGATACGTAGACGTATTATTGAGTGAACAAAATAATGAGTGTATCTTTTAATCTAACTTTTTGCTCGACTATATAAAGGAGTCATTTCCCATTAGGTTTTGCCTGCCTCAAACAAAATAAGAGCTTATCGCATCACTCACCAAACATCTCTTATCAATATAAAGAGAGAGAGTGAGAGATATCTCTATACACATAAACATATATAGATATAATAGTGTTCTTATAACTAGATATATATTCTCGATTTAGCAGTAAAGGAATAATTAAGTAAGAAAGATGAAAGGTGGACAAGGGAAATGTGGGAGCATGGAGAAATTGAAGCCAATATTGGCAATAATATCACTACAATTTGGGTATGCAGGCATGTATATCATCACCATGGTCTCTTTCAAGCATGGCATGGACCATTGGGTCCTTGCCACATACCGTCATATCGTCGCCACCGTTGTCATGGCTCCCTTTGCTCTCATGTTCGAGAGGTACCACTTCACACACACACACATATTATATATGCATGCATAGACGAATAATTATTGTAATAATTGTGTGTTTGCAGGAAGATCAGGCCAAAGATGACCCTAGGAATATTTTGGAGGCTTCTTGCTCTTGGAATACTAGAGTAAGTCTCTTTCACTAGAAAAGCATCTTTTTTTCTTTACAATTAGAAAGTTCGGTTCATACAACTTTAACTTTTTCATGGCTTGTGATATTTATCATAGATATATAGACATATATTCAAGTGATACAAATGTAACATATATGAATCACTCAATGGGCCATAAAAATATTTAAGGCTTTAAATATGGTTTAGATTTAGTAAACCATAAAATATTCACTCTCTAAATATGGTTTAGATTTAGTAAGGCTTTATATCTAAAGAAAATATTTTTGTACGAGCTAGTACTTTAATAAATTTTATAACTAGTTAATAATAATTATGGTGCAAATTCATGAGCTCGGGTACGTTACTTATTAAGGAGATGAATTACTCACATATCATATATATATATAATACTTTTGAGAATATGATTTTTAGTGTAGCTGTGTAGGTAGTAACAGCGTACAGTTATAGCCAGAGATATTGGTTAATATTTAAACAATAGCATTACTATAAAATATGTTATATATATACAACATAGCTAGGCATACGAGATATATCGTTTATTACATGAAAAATTGATTAACAAGTAAATTATAATTTTATTTAGAATATCTATCATTATTCTGTATGATTTACATGTTAATTAAAAGCGTTTAAACTGTACCGTAATATTGTAGAGAAGAAAAACCGATCAGATTGGTAATAATAATATATATTTCTTGATTAGTGGAAATGAGATCATCACCCACAACAAACATCTTTAATGTGAATGTACACGTGCTTACTTGCTATCCTACGTACGTACACGTTTTTCTTTTTCATCTTTGGGAAAAAGCATCTACTTATTATGCATATAACAAAAGTTGATGTGAAAATATATTAATATTAAAAAAATACACACCAAAACAAAAATAATAATAAAGTAAATGTTTGGTTTATGATTTGATTCATCAGGCCACTTCTGGACCAGAACTTTTACTACATAGGATTGAAAAACACGTCAGCATCGTACACTTCTGCCTTTACCAATGCACTTCCCGCCGTCACCTTCATTCTCGCCCTCATTTTCAGGTACTTTCATTCAAGAAAGAAACTTTCTTCTTCTACTATTAATGAACTAACACATGTAATTATTTGTCCTAATTAACACTAAATTTTCAATGTTAATAATCAGGCTTGAGACAGTCAACTTTAGAAAGATCCACAGTGTTGCAAAAGTGGTAGGAACGGTAATAACGGTCGGAGGAGCAATGATAATGACTTTATATAAAGGTCCGGCCATTGAGATCGTGAAAGCTGCCCATAGTTCCTTCCACGGCGGCTCCAGTACCACGGCCACCGGCCAACACTGGGTCCTCGGAACCCTAGCCATCATGGGAAGTATCTCCACTTGGGCCGCTTTCTTCATTTTACAGGTAAACAATTTTTTTTTTTGTCAACAATTTTTTTTTTGTCAACTACACGTAAAAAATTAACAAACAATTTTTCATTTTAATTGGAAAATCACAGATCGAAACTCATACTAATTAATCTATGCATTTATAGATATTTAGGGGTTTTTTTTGCCATTAAAAACGTCTATGAACGCCTATAGAAATATATTTTTGTTTCTTATAAATAAATTAGTTGTAACTAATTTAAATGAAAACATTTGTTTTTTTTTGCAGTCATACACGTTAAAAGTTTATCCAGCAGAACTATCACTAGTGACGTTGATATGTGGAATAGGGTCAATCCTAAACGCCATCGTTTCGTTAATAATGGTTCGTGACATGTCCGCCTGGAAAATTGGCATGGATTCCGGAACACTCGCCGCCGTTTACTCTGTAAGTTAATCATCTACTCTTCCCGTTTCAAATTAGTTATCGTTTAAGATTGTTTCATAAATATTAAGAAAACATTTAATTTTTCTGTTTTACCCTTAATTAATGTTTATTTGATTTTATTTCATTGGTCAAAACATTAAAATACAAGAGACAAAATTGAAAATCTTATCAAACATATACATTGAAAACATAAAACGATAACTAATATATGAAACGATTTTTAAGGTACAAAACGACAACTAATATGAAATCGAGAGAGTATTAATCAACTTAAAAACACTAACTAATTTGTCAATTAAAACTTATATTAAGTTGTATATATATTTTTACAGGGAGTGGTTTGTTCGGGGATAGCTTATTACATACAAAGTATAGTGATTAAACAACGTGGCCCTGTGTTTACGACGTCGTTTAGTCCTATGTGTATGATCATCACTGCTTTCCTTGGTGCATTAGTTTTGGCTGAGAAAATCCATCTCGGAAGGTAATTAATCAAACTCACATTAATTTAAACTTAATTAAGTGATTATGTATATAGTATATACTAATGTTTTGAGGGGTATTATTGTAATTTTCAGTATAATCGGGGCGGTTTTTATAGTTCTTGGACTATACAGTGTGGTATGGGGGAAGAGTAAAGATGAAGTGAATCCTCTAGATGAGAAAATCGTAGCCAAGAACCAAGAGCTTCCGATCACTAACGTAGTCAAACCAACGAACGGTCACGATGTCTCGGGAGCACCAGCTAATGGTGTGGTTGTCAGTACTTGATTCCATTACCTCAAGAGAAGAAAGATACAAAAGACAAAATATCTCATCTCCATGTATTTGAGGTTGGAAATTTTGATGTCTTTCTTGTTGTTTTTGTGTTTTTTTTTTTCTTTCTTTCTTTTCTTTTACATTTTCCTAATCGCTCTACGCTTAACTTTACTATCTTTCTTTTTACATTTGTATGTTTTATGTTTCTACTTTCGTGTATTCTGAAATTTACTAGGCAAATGATGAGTGAATCATTTGGTAAAATTTGTGTCTAAAACAAACAAAAATAGTTAAAATGGGATAAATCTAAGAATTAAGAATTGAAATTTGGATATGCTACAATAAATAGGTTTGTTTTTGTTTATTAACTTTTAGATCTACCAAGCGGGTCAAACCCGTCTTAAATTTAATATTTTAATCATTTAACAATCCATCCCACAAGACATACATAACTAAAATAGTATATCGTAAATTATTCTGATTGAGTTTAGGAAACTACCAATAATAAGAATGTAATTATTCTGACTGAGTTTCACATGAAGCAAATCCTAAAATCATGGTCCCATGCCAGTAAAAAAGATTAAAACTTGGTAATTTCTCTAAGCCTTTTTTTTATGTCTCTTTATACCTTTTTCTCAACATGTGAGAATGGATTAATGATGGATTGTTCTTTCTCTTAACCAAATTTGTAGAATGTTAAAATGATGATGATTGATGAATTTGATGATCATAAGTTTATTATATGTGTATATCAATTAGTATAATGTTACAATAATGATGGACGGATTATTAATTAGTTGTATTATATGATGAATTAATGTTGAAATTGATGATGAATTAACATGTTGAACGAAGAACCTTTAAATACTCAAGAATAACCGAACCGAATAACCGAAATGGTTACTTTCGGCTTTTACTTTTTTTTTTATTCAATTTGAATTTCTACAAAAGTATTGAAATTTCAATTCGATTCAGTGGTAACCAATCGAAATAACTAAAATAATCGGTTTCCAAACCAAACCGAACTGGAGTATACTTTGGTTAATTTTGGTATAACTAGTCAATTCCAAACCAACCAAATAACCAAACTGATTAAACCAAAGTCGCATACCTATATATTACTCTTTCTTACCCATATTAATATATGTGTTGGTTAAAAACACGCATATTAAGACATATATTTTTCTTTACAAAAATATTATTTACGTTTTTATTTTAAATTCATTCAACCAATCAAAATTTTAACTTTTATACAAAACATCTAATAAAATGGAACAAAGAAAAAATCATTAAGCATCTATTAAATTGGGGTACAGAGGGAGTATCTATCATCGGGGTGGAAGTGGAAAACTGTCAAATCATAATATGTAAGTCCAAGAGTTTAGGGTCGTAAATTAGATATTATACAAAATAGAGGGGGTTTTTATGTAACTCGTTAAAATAATGTAATTGGGTCACTTGTCTTTCTTCTTCTCCAATTGGATCTGATCACTTTCCCTCTCGCCCTCACCGGGAAAAATGGCGATGTGGGTATTCGGGTACGGATCTCTAATTTGGAAAACGGGTTTCCCTTTTGATGAAAGCCTCCCTGGTTTCATCAAAGGCTATCGCCGTGTCTTCCACCAAGGTGATCTCTCTAATCTCTATCTATTTTAATTTTAAGTTGATTTTTGCTTAAATACGATTTTAATTAATAGTTAATGTTGTTAATATGGAATTTTAGGTAGTACTGATCATAGAGGAACTCCAGAATTTCCGGGAAGAACAGTTACATTAGAAGCTGCGAATGGAGAAGTCTGTGTATGTCTATGATCTTTCTTCAATCTCCAATTCTCTTATTATGTTTGTGGGCATAATTCTCGTCCCGGTAATAATTAGTTTTATTTGTTTTATATGTTTCTTACAAATGGAAAACAAAAAAAAAAAAAAAACAGTGGGGAGTTGCTTACAAGATAACTAAAGAGGAAGACAAAAGAGATGCTTTAACAGTAAGTAGGAGTGATTCTCTTTGTTGCAATCATGAAAAATAAAAACATTTGTGTTTCATTTTCCATCCAATTTGTGTAATTTTGTTTTGTCAGCATTTGGAAGTGAGGGAGAAGCAATATGATCAAAAAGAGTATCTTGATTTCTTCACTGTAAGTCCATTTTGTTATCTGCTTCTTCTAACTTAAAAAAATGGTTTCTTTTGGGTGAGTGTGTGAAAATGCTTTAACTTGTTGCAGGAGTCTAATGCTTCAGAACCGGCTGTATCAGGCGTAATGGTGTAAGAATCACATCGATCGCTCTATAATTATTGACATGTATAAACAAGTTACAGTGTGAATAAATCTCTTTTCTTTTGGTTTACTTCAGATACATAGCTTCACCTGACAAGAAGAGTAACAAAAACTACTTAGGTCCAGCTCCTCTTGAAGATATTGCCAAGTAGGTTGTTTTGTTTTATTAAAGTTTCTTCCTATAGATTGCATTTTGGTGATCTTTCGTTTCTTGCGTTTGCGTAGACAGATAGTTAAAGCAAAAGGACCTTCAGGGCCAAACAGAGACTATCTCTTCCACCTCGAAGAGGCTCTCGTTCAACTCGGTAACACGAATTTTCATCCGGTTTAGTCATAAATCTTTGGTTTCAGATTCTTTAGTACTAACTCCTGGTTTTGTGTTTGATGATATCACAATCAGGGTTTAAAGATAAACATGTCACAGTTCTTTCAAACCATGTTAGGCACGTTCTTTCAGAGACCCAAGAAGTTGTCAGTTGATGTCGCCAACAACGACATCTAGATTCCGAGTTTCTTTATGGATTTATCCCAAACGAACAAACCCAATTGATAAAGATTCCTAATTCATTGTATTATCATTATCAATCATCTCTCTTCTTTCTCATATTTGATCATATCGTGGGATGGGAATATAGATTATATTCAGTGATTCAGAATACGATTCCTAGTAGAGTCTTGAAATCCCACTAATCACTGTAATTAACAAAGCCTGAAACATATAAGCAAGTTGATATGCATAATATTCCATCCTAATCTTTAATTATCCTTTCTAATCCAATTTTAGATTTAAAATTTTCATTCCCCAAAAAGGTAAAGTTAAAAAGGGAACAAAATGTCACTAATCTCATACAGCTGATACAGAACTAAGCTAGAATAGATGATAGTTAAGTTTAATAATCGTTAAATCATTCACTTTCTTCTCCACCACCATCCTCTGCAAACAAAGCCAAAACGATCATTAGTTCTAAAACTTGATTAGTCATTTAAATGAGAGATTTAGATTCTCACCGTTGTTTGATTCTTCTTCGCTTTGGCTTCCCTTTTCAGGTTCTTCATTACCTTCCTCTTCTTCTTCTTTGTTATCCTCTTCATTGTCAGAGTCTTCTGGTTCATCACTCTCACTCTCACTCTCGCTTTCCACTGTTATTTTCGGCTTTGGAGGAGGTACAAAACTAGTGGTGGATCTGCTCCTTGAACTTGATACAATGTTGCTTGTATCAATACCCTCAAGCTCTTTTGATATCGTCTTCCTTTTCTTCACTTCTTTGATCTCTGTCAGAGTAAAGCAATAAATATACCACAAACATCAGCATGCTTATTAACGTTATGATCTTCACAAGTTGAACTAAGAACTGTTTCAAACAACTACCGAACTTGATAATAAAATGGACAATATAAGTTTTCTCCAAGTAAAAAAAAAAAACCATTCTCAGTGTAATGCTACCTTTCTCTGAAGGATCTGAAGACAATCCTTCTTTGGCAAGTATCTGCTCAAGTTCTTCTATTAAAGTAGCCTCACGTTTATCTTCAGGAGCCTGCTTAGCTTTCTTGTAAATGGAAGGAGGAACACTGCCAAGAAAAAATAAAAATCTAATAAAGAGCCTGAAGTTTAAACTAACACAGAGCTTTGTAATGATCTACCAAGTTTGCTAAAAAACCTCATCCCACAAGATTTGATGACTGATTTGAGATGTTCAACACGTTTTCCATACACAGTGGGTGTAGTCTCCTTTGTCTGCCGCTGAATAATATAAAAGCAGAAACCATATCGTTTAAATTGTACAAGGTTTTGATGGTATTCGAGGTAAGAATCACAACCAAGATGTCATACCTTCACAGGTTTTTTGTCTACCATTTCATGATCACTGTCATTCTCTGAATCTGTTTCTGCATGTTTTGCTTTCTGTTTTCTCGCCGTCTCTGAATTCGATAATTTTCTTTTGCGGGCTACTGTCTTCTTTACACCCACTTCCTCCTCGTCGTCCACATCCCCCTCAGCATCTGAATCAGAATTTTCTTCACTGTCTACCTTCTTAGATGGTGTACTCTTGACCTTTGTCTTGACATTTTTCCCAGTAGACTTAGTCGTAGGTTTTGGAGCATCATCAACTTGTAGTACCTAATCAGCCAATAAAACAATCAAAAGACTTGCCTCCCTCCCAGTTATACTCAACAGATCCATAATCAAAATCAAAGTACTACTCACTTCATCTAATTCTTCGTTAATGAACTTCTTGTACAGATCAAGAGAATGCTTCTCTAATTCAAGATCTTCCTCTAAAATTCGACGAAGTTTAACCAATGTAATCTCCCTGAAAAAAAAGCAAAAAAAAAAAGCCATTAACTTAACAGGAAACTTCATTTCCGTAACTTATGAAAAGAAGAAACTTTTAACTAAAATTCCTAACTTCAATCATCAACTTACTCCAAATTAGCCTTAATAAATGAACTTCTTTTTCGAAGAGCACTCTTTATATCACTCAACAGTTCTTCTTTATTCCTCTTATCCTTCTCATCATCACAAGTTGGACAAGTTTCATCGTTCTTTGCCTCGTGTTCTTCAGCCGCATCATTGTCTTTCCTCTCACTTTCTAAAATGTCATCATTACCAGCATCTTCTATACACTACAATCAAGAAAGAATCATCAAAGCAAAATCCAGTATCTTCACCTAGCTATGACTATAGATAATGGAGTAATGAAGTTACCTGAACCAAATGCTCTTTAACAAAGCTCTTATGAACATCTAAAGCATATTTCTCCAATCCCATATCTTCCTCAAGTACTCTCCGAACACTTTCCAAGGTAACCAAGCTACAAGAGAAAAAAAAAAAAACTGGAATATGATTCTACAATTCAAATTGACACTGGAAGAACCCTAAATCAACCTCAATGCCTTGAAAACAATGGATGGAATATACTCAATTTGAATCGGAAAGGTTACGAATTAGGGTTAGAGGAAGAGACTGAGAGAGAGAGAGAGAGAGAGAGAGAGAGAGAGAAAGATTTATTTACTCTGCTTTATCTCTGAGGTAGGTTGCGCGGGATCGCATAGCCGCCAAAATCTGTAACTTGATCTCCTTCCAATCAACCTTGTCAGGAGTATGAGTTTCCTCAGCCGTCTCCGCCGTATCCATTGCCGTAACCGCCGAGACGCCGGACATGTCTCACTGCTTGGTGTGTATTGTGTAAAACCTCGTTGAGAAAACAAAAACGGCAAGTTTTATCTAAAACAAAACAGAAACAAAAAACGGCAAGAAGTTTATAGAGTGGGTTGGTATCAAATGGGCCGGACTGAGTCTAGATTGGCCCGTCTCATTGTGGGTAAATTTTCTTTTCAACCGCAACATATCGGCCCGGTAGAAATATAGTCGAATACGTTCTGTTAAGTCCAGTGGATTAACCTAGTCAGTCTACGGATTCGATTTTTTTGTATTTCAAAAATAAGTAAAAATTAGAATAACAAAATTTTAGTAGAAAGTAACTTTTAATATTACTATTTATTATTAATAATTTTTATACACCATGACATATTTTATAAATTATATTTCATCAATTGTGAAAAATATTTATTTTCAAAATTATATAGTTTTATTGATCCACAAATAAAATCGTTCAAATCTGTAATAGTTTACATAAATTGGTCAACAATACCCTTTTTAGGAGTTCTACAGTCTTAATAGCAATACCAACTTCATTTCGAGTTAAACAATATTTTTGTTTTTGATTTTCGTTCCACTAAACTCAAATGTGCCAACTTGCAAATGGAACATAAGATGCTACAACCCTATAGTAATACAAATGATACAAACGAAGCCCACTTGTTGACCCAAAACAAAGAGACAACAAGATGATGCAAATGAGCAAACATATGGCAATTTGTAGAAGTCTTCATCACCAATTCCGTTTTTATCTTCTCGTCTCACCTTCCAAGAAAAGCTCCACTCTTCGTATAATTCACTGAGCTAGACGTTTGAGGCCAACACAAGGCAAGAATGAAGATATTACTCTCTTTCAAAGGAAATCAATCAGACGTAGAAGGAGATAGCTAGAAGCCCAATAGAAAAAAACACCAGGGTGTTATCATCCGGTGAGATCAAATCGTCGAATATTGTTGAAGATATGCATAAGATTCAAAGATAATGCGCTTAATTAAAACTGATACCAATTGAATCAAAAATTGATCCAATCGATCCTATTTAAATACAAAAGATATCATCTAAAGCAACAAAAGAAACAAAAAAAAAACTAAATTAAATCATAACAAGTTGAAAGTGTATATGTTGGAGGTTTTTTTGTTGACACATGATAGAAAAATCGATTCCAAAAAAGATCGGAAATGATGAACAAAAAATATGATAATTTTTTGAAGGATTTGAGATTGGCCTTTACTTCCACCTACTGTAAACTTTTTTTTGTTTTGAATTTCAGTATTAGTATTCCATAATAAAACAACGTATTATTGTTTCATAAGAAGTTCATGTTAGTAGTAGAAAAAATTAGAATAAGTCGTATTAGGGTGAGTTATATGTACTTAAGAAAATCAAATTCTTGGTTTATTATTGTTAAAAAATTGGCTTACCTGATATCACAATTCAAAACCATAACTTGTGTCTAACTTCTTCTTTAGACACATTCTTTTTTTTTTTTATTGCAAACTCCAAACGAACTCAAAACAGATCTTGTATCTCCATAACTTTTCAAACATAAATCTTCAAGATACCATCAAACCTGTAAAACAAAATTTTACATATTGTTAACTAACCGTTTCGCAAAAGTTAACAAAAAACTAAATTTCCTTACCTAATCAGATTACCAATACTAATACAATCTCATACTGTAGAGCTACTTTCCATCGTTGTAACGTTCTCACTTCCATTATCAAAGTTATATTCAATATCATCTAAATCTTAAAAATATAATTTATATGAAGTAGTCAAGCAAAATAAACATAAGAACTATTTTTTTTATCTTCATATTCCGCAAAAATTGTTGCAACCAATAATGAGTACAAAGCAAGGCTTGACATTTCTAGGAAGAAGACAATTTCTATATGGAGTCAATACACGACCACCAATACTAAACGCCAATTCTAATGTCACTGTAGTTGGAATGCTACGCACATCACATGCTATACAAGCTAAATCGCCAAAGCGTTGTCTTTGGGTTTTTCAATAACTTAGAACCTTAATGTCCGTAAAAGACCTCAACTCAAGCATTGGTTCCTTCAAATACATTTTCAAATTTGATTTTGAATGTCTGAGCCAAGTTGGATGCTCTTTTCAAGCTCATACAGATCCTGCACCAATATAAATAAATACACATATAAGAAATATGAGTATCAGTGATACTTCTATAAGACTATATCAAAAGGAATTGAAAACACATGCAAAATACTCACATAATTTGGATCATCATCTAGTGGAGAATCATTCAGAAGTTCCTTTGGCATTGGTGTTGAAAATTTGGAAGAAGAAGTCCAAGTCTTGATCATATACTCTGCAAAAAAAATCCTTCAGATTTTTCTTAATAATCTCAACATTTTTTTCATCCGTACTCGGATCCAATTTTTATATGATGATTTAAATAATTGTCTTTATCCTTGGATCTAAAACGGTTCCCATAGCTAAAATGATGTGATAGTCATCCCAATACTTATAAAACTTGGATTGCATTCTCTTTGCCATTATTTCCACTCCATCATCATCACCACAATTTGCATAATTCCTCAGTACACATTGAATCTTCCACACTTGTAGAAAATATATATTAGCCATGAGACATTTGACGCATGAGAAGTAAGTGGTAGTGATATTAAATGGCTTCAACAACTCAAAAATTTTGTGTCCATGATCCCACTCATCCTCTGAAGGTAGTAATTTGTAACTTCAGTCACACAACTTAAAGCTAGAAAATGTCTTACAAAACTTTAGAGTTCTAACAAGCATGTTGTAAGTTGAATTCTGATGTGTATAGACATTTAAAGATAAACCAGCTTCACCTGTAATCCACACACTCTGAAAACATGCTACAAACGCCAATTTCCTTGAATTAAATGTTTTTACATACTTGACATTATCTTGAATGTTTTCCAACAAATTATTGGCTAATTATAATCTTTCTTGCATAATGAGATTCAAAATGTGAGCACAACATCTTACATGAAAAAATTTCCCATCTCAAAGCAAACCATTACCACTAATCATATGTAGACGATGCTGGATGTTCTTCTTCATACTGTCATTATTTTTAGCATTATCCAAAGTCAGAGAGAAAATATTTTTCTTTATACTCCATTCAATCAAGCAACCAAAAACTTTGCTAGCTAATTCTTCTCCACTGTGTGGAGCCTTCATATCACAAAAAAAAAGTTAATATCTTATTGTTCAAGATCCAATTTTCATCTATATAATAGGCAATTATGCAGATATATCTCTTCATAATGCTACGAGTTATCCCCATATTTACTGTAAAAATACTCTCCCTTTGAATTCTGCAAATACCATTGTTTCGTGTATCTGCTCATCCACTAAATTATCCCTGAAACCAAACATAAAATTCTTAGTTAACATACTTGCTTCAGTTTCAGTTTCCTTAGTGTAGCTCATGATATAAATAATAAGATCAGGCATGGAGGTTTTATAAAATCACACGATATAACAGGTAAACACTAAAAAACAAATTGGCATAGATAAGCAAAACAGTTCAGCTATGCTTCTGCTTCTCTATGGCTCGCATCAAGTGACAACGTTAGATTATAACATGAAAACATCTCATGATTGAAGTTTATAATGCCTCCATAAAAGAAACATATATTTTTCTTGAAAATTTTCAAAAACATAACATAATCTATAGTGAATATAAGCTAACGATTTCATAAGGAGACTAACTCAATAAGAATATATAAAATGATAAATCTAATCATCGTCAAATAATCAAGGTCGGCCCTGAGATTTAGAAGACAACAAGCAAGGAAAAAAAATGGCCGCTTTCGACAATTTCATAGCAAAAAAAAATAGTTTCATAAAAAAAAGTTGATATATGTCTAAAAAACACTTAAAATATTAAACATCGGAGTACGAGATTAATATGCTACTTTTGAGATATGATTATTCTTGCATTTATACCTGCAAACTCATACATCAAACTTGCGAAGTCAAGTTTTTCAGCCATACCTCTTTCAGTTGATAATATCGACAATTCATTCAATCTCTCTTGTGACATAGTCAACCGTAAATAAGATTTTATGGGTTTTAACTTTGAAAAGCTTCTCTCTTCAGAAGCAACTGAACCTGGAATCATCATCATTATGCGATATGCAATCCATAAATTGGATAACAAATGTCCATCTTTTTCAAAAAAAATCCAAAATTTCAATAGCCTTCTTACTCTCTTTTGGTAAAACCCCTTTTGAAAGCTTCAGTTCCAAAAAAAATTATAACCATCAAGATCATGCTTCAGAAAAATCTTCAAGGTTGGCACAAGAAACCATCAATATGTCATTGTTTTCTAACTTCAATTTATTCAAATCAAATAAAAATCCAAAAGTCTTTTCATAAATTTGAAGTTGATTAAACATACTCTCAAGTGAAACCAAACCTTGATCAATGATTTTGATGAAGTAGTTGATTCTGAAATATACTTCCGCTCCCCCCCCCCAAGTGTTTCAGGCTCTTCATCATGATACATTTTCCTATTACTATGACATTTTGCTTTTACAGATAAAACATGATCAATTTTTATTTCAATAACAATTTGTTCAGCTTCTATTGTTGCTGCATGGAAACATGTTTCTCTATAGTTCCTAAAACAAAAACAAGACCGTCTTGAGCAATAGCAATCTCAATATTCATATCTTCTGACTGCAAGAACTTGCTTACTTAGTTAACAACAAACAAGAATTCATACCAAACAATCGTCCAAAACAAAAACTCAAAACACCCAATTCCATGGATTCCGTTCATTGCAAGAGATTCAGCATTGCTTCTCGTAATCGGATTATCACTGTTATCTGCCAAGTAATACAAAGCCTTTTGTATCTTAGGAGCTTGAAATCGAATTTAATGCTCTTAATATGGCTCTTCCACCGAGTTTTTGATAATGGTTCAACTGTAATACCGTTAACAATATCTCTAAAATTTTCATAATTATTTGTTGAAGATAAAAACAAATAATAGATACACTGAATGATTTCAAAAAATGATACTGCTATCGGCGACGAAGAAGCAATATCTACAAGAACGAGATTAAAACTATGACCACCACAAGTTGTGTAAACTGCTCTTGGATTAATTTCAAGCAACCTCTTTTGTACTCCTTTATTTTTTCTTTCATGTTTGACCCATTATCCTAACCTTGCCCTCTAATACCATCAACACTGAATCCAAGATCAAGCAATACATCTTGAAGAGTGTTAAAAATCCCTTCTCCGGTTTTATCTTTGACTTCTAAAAATGTAAAAAAAATCTTCAATCTTTGGCGAAGTATCAGAGATATCTACACATCGAATAACTAGGGACAATTGTTCTTGGTGACTGATATCGGGAGTAATATCAAGAATAACTGAAAAGTACTTCGCACATCGAATCTTCTTTAAGATCATTTGTTTGATCTCATTCCCAAGCATCTCTATCAACTCATTCTGAATCTTGTGACTCATATAATGATAATGAGTTTCAGATTTTTCAATTCCCCTTATGGGATCTATCATCACTGGATCAAAATCAGCAATCACCTCAGTCATGCCCAAAAATTTTCCATTACCAGCCACACGAATTTTTTCGCTGGTTCCACGAACTGCTATATTATTTTTAGCAAGACCCTTTACCACTGCAATTATCCTTTTCAATACATATCTCCAATGTGATTTCTCTTAATTGATCTCTTCTTGAATATGCTTTCAATAGTCCGATTCTTCGCTTGTCTCACTTCCAGCTCCATCCAACGAGTCATACATATGAAATGCTTATGAATTTTTCATGTTCTTTAAGCATTTATGAGCATTTCTCCAATCATCATATCCAGTAATTGCCAACAGATTAGTAATTTTGTTTTGGCTGAATAATTTACAGCAAAAACAAAAAATCTTATCTTCTATACTTGAGTAAACTAACCATCTTCTATTTTGCTTCTCTCCATTCCTAATTTTTTTTGTATAAGACGAATGAGAGAAACATCTGCCCATATCATCTCTTGAAAAATGATAGTCAATGGGAAACCTTGTCATTGGACCTTTCTCAACCAAATAATCTCTCATTTTATCATCAACATTTCTCCAATTTCCATTTGATATCCCTTAACATTATCGGGTTTCTCCTTTTATTCTCCTTTTCTTTCTCTTTGTTAGTCTCATTCCCATCTTATTTTCACCCTCTTCACATACAAACTGATTTCTATTCTCATTGTCTTCACACTCATCACCCTTCCTATTGTTCTCATCTTCTAAAGTCTCATCATTTTCAGAAGTTTCTGGTTTTTTTACATACCTTAACATTGAACCAGTAAGAGAATTTGTTAGTGCTTTTTGTCTCTTCTTTTTCCTTATTTTTTCAGCACCTCCCATCTCACATTTTATTTGTTTCGAAGAAATCGTACTACAATTAAAAAAATGTTGAAAAGATGAATCACTATATACAAACACAAATTACGTAAACTGTAAACATCCGCCAAATTTTCATGACTTCATTATACATGTACGTTGCATTGCATAAAACAATGTAACAATCTATTTTATACTAATTTTCAACACCTATTTTCCTAAATCTAATCATTCCAATTTATAATATCGTCTTTTGAGTTTTTTTCTTTCATTTTCTGTTTTAGATTTTTTTTTCATCTTTTCTTTTTATATTTTAGAAATTTTGTTTCTGTTTAGTAGTTTTTTAACATGTATAATACAATTTTTATAATTTAATATTATTGCCCCAGGTAAAATTAATTTATGGATCCGCCACTGTACCCATGTCTTGTATTGCCGACAGGATTCAAGATGATTCCACATGTTTTTAGTGCTTGAATTCGTTGGACATGTCGTAGTCTTTCTTGCAATAGTGACAGACACATTTGTCACGGTTGTCCTCTTTTCTTGTGAAATGAACCCATACATCAGACCTTGTAGGGAGTACCCTCTTAGCTTTAGGTTGTTCAAAAGTATCTCCACTTCCTAGTGTTTGTTTTCTTTTGCCCATTTGATCCTGAGCCGGAGTCATAACCTCTTCGTCTTGGTCATGTTCTTCATTTTATCTATCATCTTGGTTTGGAGATGGTGATGAAGCCATCTGCAAATAAGAAACATACAAAATCAGCATTGTAAAAACAATAAACGAATGAGCCATCAGAAAACCAAAAACATCACAAGCTCACAACAAAATTTGTTTTCCAAAAACTACTCGAATCAAAATGTAAGAACAAAGAACAGAGCAGCTAAATAAAAAAATTTAAAACAAGTAATAACTTGATCTCCATGTAAATAGATTCAACGAGAGGTGCAAGAAGTCGAATGTACAAGAAAAGACGTGGTCAAAAATGTTTTGAGAAACGAAACCGTGCATTTACTACCAAGACACTAGCAGCCAAGTCTTAGACTTCATAACTATAGATGAATGCATTTTACACACACAAGACTAAAGCTTGAAAGAGATGAATGCATTTGAAAGAAAATGAATCAACTATCAATTCTTAGTACATTGCCAACAGGAAATTACGAATTTGCAACACCAAAGATTATATCATCATATCTCATTTAACTGATAGAAACTAATGAAGATATCATCTCATTTAAATGAAAACGAGGTTATAATCATCATTTGTAACCACTAAAAACTCATCATTTGTGTTCACAATACAACTTCACGATAGGTTTAGAAGTTGATTTGCAGAGAACATAGACTAATTGCTACTTTCTATCTTTATATCATTGCTTACAAAGAAGATTCAATCAATACAAACCAAAAGAAAGAGCATAGAATGTAAGTAAGAGACTCAAACCAAAACTGAAATCTAAAGTAAGTTGATAGGTTCGATTCTCTACCCATTATCCGATAGTTTCAAAAACTTTATTTCCTAAGTAAAACAAAAAGCACAAAGGGTGAGTTAAGAGAATCACCTGAGATCACCTCTGTGATGTCTCAGACGGTGAAAAAGATGATAATAAGTGATTAACGCTTTCCAGTTTGAACAATTGGGGTTAATTAGGGGGCTTTTGGAAAAAGGATTTTGGGAAGTTTAATCGATTTTTTCAGACAAAGAAAAGAAAGAAAAAAGAAGAAATAGGGAACTAGAGTTAGGGTATCTTATGTCACACATTATATACTGTTGGGTTTTTTGGATAAATTCGGGTAACTTCGGGTATACCCGATCGGGTACGAGTATTCGATCGGGTATTTTGGCACACCCATACTCGAACTAGACTGCTTACTTCGGATCGGATTCGGGTATCGAATGCGGATATTTTGTCTAATCCTAATTCAAGTGACTTCGGAAAAAAAGAATGGTATATTATACGAGATGAAAATCACTCCCGCTCCAAAAGTATTCAAGTATATGATATAATGACTTATACTTTTAATATTCTCTAAATTCTGTATAAAAATTTTGAAGAATTTCCTGGATCAGCCTTGACTCCTTGTATTGAAATAAATGGAGTAAGTTGTTGGACAAAATAATATCATTAAATAATTACCGTATATATCGGTATTACCATGCTAATTATAATTCTTTTTAAATTATGATTTAATACATGTCAAAATTAATTCAGAAGATATTAGGTTTTGTCGTGAACTCTACAAATATAGAGGAATTCAAACAGAATAGACGATGTTTACAATCAAAGAAAAAACCTTAGAAAATAGATTAAAGAAATCAAATATCCTCAGATTGAAAAGAGAGAGAAAACTCGATCGGGTTAAGCTTAATCTGCAAATTTCAGCCTACTTTAACATAATCTGAAAATACGTTAATACAGAAGGGCATATTTGGTAATACAATAAAATAAGTATTTTATTTTTATGTGATTAATAATATATAAAGCTTGCTTGTCGTTTCTCAACACGCAAACGACAAGCAGTTTATCATCATATCCAAATTTCAGGAAGAAGGAGAAGAAACAGACGGCGAAGAAGAGAGATCAAAACCAAAACCATGACAGGTCACCACGCGATCGAGGTAACGAAGACGGTGCTAGAGGTTGCAGACGTGGCATGGACCGCCGTAGAAACCTACCACCACCATCACCACCACCATGAGGACGGCGAGAATCACGAGTCAACGAATCAAATCACCGATCCACGAGATCGAGAATTAGAATCTCTTCGACAAGAGAATCGTCGTCTCAGAACCTTACTTGAATCAAATCTCAAACTCTTCGAAACTCTTGCTGAATCTGCTGCGTTATCACACGATTGCCCTAAAGACGTAAGCCTTAATCAAATCCAATTTCTTAAAATTTCCCCAAATTTTTGCTAATTTGTTAACGAATTTGTTGAAATTTTTTACAAAATTCAGCTCTATGCTCGGCTTGTAACAATGGTTACTTCAAGAGATTTCTTAGCTCGATTAGAAAATCTAAGGCAAGCTTTATCTGATGGAACTCAAAATCAATTTCCATTCAAAGAACCTACAGGTTTGTGTTTTCGAATTATCCGAATAATCAAAATTAGATATTTTACAATAATCTTGACTTTGTTTGGTGTTTGATTTTGATTTAGAAGATGATGTACAAACTGTAGAAGTTCTTATAGAGATGGATCATCAAGAACCAAGTTGGTGGGTTTTAGTTACAGATGATATGGTTCCTAGTAATGTCGAGGAACAAAGCGCGATCGATAATGATCATTACATTATTGTGAATGAAGAACATGTTATTGATGCTGTTGCACATTTTTTGGCTAAATGTATTATGTCAAATCCTAAAGCTAAGGTATTGTATTGTGTTCTTAGTTGTTTTTGAGTATGCAAGTTTGGATTTTTTTTTCACTACTTTCGAATCTCGTATCTAATATGGTTACTGCTTTCGAATTGCAGAATTTCAAACCTGAAGAGCTTCAGAAACGTAAGTTTTCAATTCAGTTTATATCTCTTTGAGTCGGGTTTGATTGGTAACTGTAAGAGGTTTGCCGCTTTTGTTGTTACTGTTGGATTGGTGACACAATGCGGTAAAGTTTTTTAACGGGAAAAGATAGCAGTTCAGCGATAGCGGAATAATTAGAATAGCTAATAGATAGTGGTAAGGGATAAATAGTGGGAAGAATTAAAGCGTTATAGGCCTTACCATTGCAGGATGGGATTAAAGTGGGAAGAATTAGTGATACCGAAAGCAGCGGTACTACCAATTTATCTTGTACCTTATCTAACTATTCGTTACCACTTACTACTCTATTACCCCTTTGTGTCACCAATCTATTACTGTATGCATGAAACAATCTTACCTGGTGACACAATCTTACCTAGTTTATCTCGTACTCAGTTCGTTTCTTGATTTTGCAGTTCTGGTTCAAGAAGTTAGTGCATTGAGCAAGGTAGGGAAGGTAGTGGATATATGGCATGCGGGGAAAATTTTCTACGCATTGTCCACTTGGGGACTCGCTTTTGGAGGGTATGTCGTCTTATTTTAATGATCTGAGATGATGAAAGACAAATAATTTTTGATATGAGCTAAGTTGGATTTTTTCGCGGTTTCTTTCAGGTTATACCAAGCTCGTGGTGCGCTGAAGATAGCTGCTAAGGGTGTTCATGCGACGAGCAAGGTTGTTCTTAGAGCTCTCTGAAAGTTATAAGAGGTTATTCTAGTGAGATGATCTCCAACTATCCATAGGGGTTTGTGTTTTTTTCTGTGTGACTGAAATGACTTTTTAAATTACTCGAATTGCTTTGTGTAAATGATGTAAATAGGGTTTGATCAATGTTGTATTTTAATTGATTTCAAATTTCTACTTTGATTCTCGTTTATAAACGCATAGACAAAGTGTGAATATTCAAAACCAAATAAAAATGTGAATAATTGAACAATGTTTGCAGTTTCTTCTCTTGCTGAGAACACAAGTCGACCAATGAAACACTATTGGTTAAACTTCATATAAACAATTTAGACACGAAGCTGAGTTTATAAGATGGCTTCTACTAACTTGTACTTCTGCCAAAATTCTTCTAGTTTATTGTATAAACACCGAACCTAACTTTACAAAACATAACACAAATCAATTCGATGTCAAAGACTGATCGTAAACTGTAATCACAAGAACTGAGTACAGTGGCTATAATTGGTTCAATTGGTTAGAAATGCAAGAACCTATATAACATCAATCAATCGCTTTATATTCTGAATAAAAACGAAGCACTAACAAACAATTTTTTCGCCAGAAGCACTTGCACTTGCATGAGAGAAGAAAAGCTCAAAGGTAATTGATGTAGTGACCCTGAAAAGGGGATTCGTATCAAACTATCAACCAATATTTATAGTTTTAGCATCAAATTATAATAGTATAATAATTAACCACGATAAATTTACTAATATAATTTCAAGGTGAATTAACAAACAAAAAACTTATAATTAGAAAAAGGAACATGTAGTTATAATCTAAACGCATAAAAAATTGTAGTTTATTTAAGTAAATTTTCAGCTTTAAATTTTTTTTCAAAAAATTGTTGTACTAATTGTAAAAATGATATTTTTCCTTTGAATATAATTTAACATTAAATTCAAAAAAAAAAGACAATTTGTAGAATGGATAGTTTTAAAAAAAATAACTGTTAAATAAGAAAATGTTACATAATGTTCAAAATATTTTTAAATAAGAAAAATTTACAATGTTAAAAATAAAATAATTACATAAATTGTACTTAAAAATGCATAAGAAAATGATCATATTCATATTAGCATGCTGGTCATGAGAATGACGTCTTCACTAAATAATTCACCGCTTATGTTTCATTTATGATATATGTGAAAAATAGTTATTCGGAATAGTGCACTCGAGATTTTAGATAATTCTTATACATTATACTATTTTGGTCTCAAGGTTTTGATAACGTCTTGATATAATAGTATTTTGTTCATATTTTTTTGTTTTAAAAATGAATAAGAAAATATATAAATAAAACAAACTAAATAAACAAGGCATGAGTGACAATGATGAGTTAGATTCCGAGTGTCACGGGTAGAAGAAAAAGGCTGACACCTAAATGTAACACAATTACACGACCCTTAATTCGTTTCTATTCTCACACTTTCTGCCAAACCTTATTTATAATAGAGATCTCGTATAATGTACATCTTATATAATCCGTGACGTTTTCTATTTTTTCCTGTATTTTAAGAATTTCACTACTATATAAAAATCTCGATATATTATATTTAAATATTTATATAAATAAAGAAAGAGGTATACGTTATATGGCTCAATTCACGAGGACCTCGCAAGTTACATCATGGATAATTATATATAGTTAATACAGAGTAACGTACATCAGCATAAATAATGATTGACGTTGACGAAAACCAAATTTATAGCCTCTGTGGTATCTACGTTACTATTGAAGTTCTTCATTTACTCGAGTACTTCATTTATTTATTTTTTGTCATCATACTTGATTTTTTTCTGAATGTCAGTAACAAAACTATTGAAGTTCTTCACGTGCTCTAAAACATTTTTAGTTAGTTCTCTAAACAACATCATTTGCTTAATTATGCATGTGTTAATATTTTATGAGAAAATTGGAAAAATGGGCGGTTTTTAAAAAAGGGTAATATGCAATATAAAAAGTTTACTATAAAAAATTTGCAAAATAAACAGTTTTTATTGTTCATCAAATCTTGTGAGCTAGAATCAAATAGTAAAAATGAAAACAACAAAAATGTTTTTGCAAAGAAATTCACGAAATGTACATACTGTAGCGTATTCTTACAGATGTACCGAGTGTATCGTACACTCATGAATATACAAATTGTAAAGTGTACAAAAATAACAATAGTGTAAAGAAGTAATTATGATGTTTCTTAGAATATACTAAGGGTTCGAATGGTGAAAATGGATCGGACGGTGCGGTTCAAGCGGATCAAGAAGATTAAGTGTGGATATAGCATATTAGATAGATCATATAGAAAAGTGTGTATCAAACAGTTCAAAATATATATTGAATGATAAATAAATTAAAACATAACAAGCCATTTAATAAAATTATTTAAATAATAAAAACATACAAAATGATGGGAACACATATTTAAAATAACTTTCTTACAACATAATATACATATTACTACAAATTATATTAAATTCAATATTATCTTTTTCATAAACATATCATTTTTATTTTGTTTTAAATTTTATTTAATATTTCTTTTTATAAACGTATCAACATTATTAGTGTTTTATATAGAAAATAAATACCAACAAAAACTTAGTGATAAAAAATATATATATTTATAATAGAGAAATGCTCTGAAAATTCACTCTTTTAAGTCTTTTCCAATGTACTATTGTTAGATTTTTTCAGTAATACCACAGATTATTATATAAAAAATAATTACTTACCCTAAATAAATTACAAATAAAATTAAAACATTATGTATGTTTGGACTCTCCTTTTCCAATTATTAATTAGATTTAAAATTATTATTTGAGTTCTTTATAGATTGGACATAAATAGCGATACATATTATAAATTGATAATTCAAATATTAAAACATATTACTGAAATGTAGATAAAATTTTGGAAAATGAATTGAACTTAGAAAATTTTGGTATCTAGAAATATTATATAATGTTATAATTTAATATTTTAAATAATAATTTAGCAGAAAAAAAACCATTGTTGCTTGCGTTTCACACCGTCCAAACTACATCAACTTTGGTGCGTATCAAGATCCACTTCTTTTCCTTCGTTAAAAAAAACACTAGCTGTTCACAATATATTTTAATATTAAATTAATGAAATGTATATTAGTAAAAAAGTGGTGTTGAATGGTAACTTAATTTATTGAAACGCGAACACACATGATACGTTTTTGATCCACTCTAATATTACGTTTCTACTCAGACTCTAAGAATATAAGGCTATAAAGCATGTCATATTCTTATGGATGTATAGAGTTTATACATAACGTATTGTACATTTAATGGTAACTAGTGGTATTCTTTTACATGTGTATATTCATATAGTGTACTAACAATCTAAGTGTACATAGTGTGTTGTATCCTCATAGAAATATAGTGTGTATAGTATACTTACAAGTATACAGCATTAACATACCTAGATGTACACCGTTCTATACTATTGGTATACCAAAGTGTAAACGATTCTAAACGTACATTTTTATTGATATCAAAAAAAAAAATGTACACTTTTAAAACTGTATACTACTATATCAAACATTATTTTAAATTTGATTTGAAATATAACAAAATAAATTCTGTAGATTCAAAAAAAATAAAATAAAAAGTAAAAGTTTAAAAAGAAGTAATTTTTTTATTTTTTTTACAAAAAGGTCTGCAACAAAAACAAAATAAAAATATTGGAGAGAAAACGGTTTAAAATGACGAAATGACGAAGAAGAAAAGGGGAGAGATAGAAGAGGTTTATCTCAGCTTCCTTAAGACCGGGTTTTTTGTCTTGGCTTGAAGCGGAGTGACTAGCGAGGAGCTCGGTTCTATAAGTCTCGTAGTGATGAGGCGTTGAAAAAGTGTGGTATCAACAGATCTCCAATTGTTTATTTGAGTCCATGTATATTTTGTGGATTATTCTCCGGGTGGTGCAAATTGTTCGAAAATAGTTTATAAGACCTGAATGTTGAGACTGCAAATTCTACCGTTCTCATGTTTTGTGAGGCGTTATATAGCCAAAATTTCAAATACAACTGCCTCCTACATTCTCGAAGAACTTTGACACGATGAAACAATTCAAACAACTCAACTACTCCTACAGTAAAATAACTAATTCCCGCTACTAAGACTCAATCTAAAGACTAAGTCCAACGACACAAACAAACTTCTTTTCTAAACTGATATTCATGAGAACATCAGTTTACTTTGGTACTTCGACGATACCCAACAACACCTTCATTTTTTAATGTGTCTAGCTTCAGTGGCTTAGTCATGATATCAACTATTTGATCTTGTGTTTAGCAGTGTATCAGCTTTATTTTGCCTTCTTTAGTTAACTCTCTCAAATAATGAAATTGCACCTCAATTTGTTTGTTGTGTCCATGCTGCAATAGATTCTTAGATAGATGAATGGCTGAATTATTTCCATACTTGATGATGATACAATCTTCACGAATCTCTCCAATCTTGCTAAGCACTCTTGTCATCCAAATCCCCTGTGTCGCACAAGATACTGCAGCGATGTACTCCGATTTTTTTGCAGATAATATGACAATGTGTTGCTTCTCTGAACTCCATGAGAAAGCTCCTCTCGCCATTAGAAACACAAAACCAGATGTACTTTTTTGATCATCTAAATTTCCCGCATAACCGCTGTTTGTATAAGGTTTAAACTCTTTGTTTCCTCCATGCTTATACATAATCCCAAGCTCCATCAAACTCTTGACATACATGAGCACTCGTTTTACCAATTGAAATGGTGTTTCAGTAGGATTTTCCATGTAGCGACTAGCCATACATACGACAAACGTCAATTGAAGCCTGGTAACGGTGAGATACATTAGGCTTCATATCATTTGCTTGTATGGTGAGGTATCTAGAACTACGCTTCCTCCTTTATTTGAGAGTTTTATTCCTAGAACAATCAGATTGTACACTCCTTTGGTTGCCATCATTTCAAACCTTTCAAAGACATCGCAAGTAAACTTCCTTTGACACATATAAATTCCTTCTTCCCTCTACAATATCTCCATGCCAAGAAAGTAACTCATCCTTCCAAGATCATTCGTGTCGACATTTTTCTTTCATTGACTCATTGACCTTGAAAATCGGATTTTCACAATTTCTATTGAAGATTAAATAATCAACATGTAGACTCACAAGAAGAATCTGACCTCAGTTTAGAGGCTAGGTCCAACAACACTAACACAGATGCCTCAACCTTGATTTCGTTGCTCAATATTTCTAACACTGACGTCTTGTGTGATTTTGTTGCTGCCAACATTTTGGCTTTGTTGAGTTAGCCGTTTTTGTGTTGGTCAAGGTCTTCTTCTTGAATCAATTGTCTAGTTACGAAATCAGGGGTGAATCTCATCGTAGATTCATAATTTGGCTTTAAATAAGAAAAATATATTGTTTCTCAGTTGTTTTCTTCAGGTATCTTGTGGCTCAACAATCTTTTTGTTATAGCAATATAAAAAAAAATATGAGAATATAGCATTTTTAACCTTCATTCAAAGTGGCAAATGGTAGCGCTTTAGACCTTAAAAGTATAACACTAACACTTCAAACCTCTAAACTATGTTTACTAACATTAAAAACCTCCAAAGTAGTTTCCGTGTTGCACCGTTAACTTCGTTAATAAAACTGTTATATCCGATAATGAAACAATTAGCCGATGTATTTTAATTTAAAACATATTATTTTTAATTAATTTTTAATTTTTCTTGTCATCGATTTTTAATTAATTTACAAGAAAACAAAAAAATTAAAAAGAAAAAACAAAATCCCTTAATCGATTTTGGGATTTAGGGTTCTTCTTTAAGAACTCATAAACAAACAATAGAGACTGATTTTAGATAAAATTATTTGAACATATGCCAATGATGTTAACAATTGATAGATTCAAACGACAATGGTGTTATTAGAACATATGAAAGATTCTTTTGTCTTATCATCATGCTCTCACGTACACTGGATTTTTTTCTTCGTGATCATATCATTATTTGGATTCGGTTTTTTGTCATTGCATCTCTCTTTCGTTAAGTGGCTAAACTCATGGAATCTGATAAAAAAATGTTAACAGCTGGAAATTCCATCATAAAGCTTGAGACGTTGTCATGTTTCATCTCCTACGCTATATCGTTTGTTGGATTTAGGGATTATGGTTTTTTTTTTGTTTTCTTGTAAATTAACTAAAAACTAATGACAAGAAAATTAAAAATTAATTAAATATATATATATATATAATAAATTAAAACACAGCTGTTAATTGTTTCGTTAATAGAGTTAACGGTTTTATTAACGAAGTTAACGGTTCTATTAAAATTTGTGACAGTGCATCACGAAAGCTACTTTGGCGGTTTTTAATGCTAGTAAAAATAGTTTGGAGGTTTAAAATGTTAGTGCTATTCAAGATTTAGTATACTAGTATTTTTCATTTTGGAGGTTAGTATTCCCTACAAAAATTACAACTCTTCTTTCCTTTTGCCATTACATTGGACGAACTTCGATTTTATTTAGGCTCAATTACTATATCCGTTTGTTTCGGCTTAGATCTTGATTTTCAGAATTCGTTTTTGTGGTTTTACTTTTTGGCCTTTTGATTTTGTGCTTATCTATGTGTGCCGCTAGGTTTGTTCACCGGAGGTAGAATCTTTTCGCCGGTCTTTGTTTGTATCATGTAACGTTTTATCAATAAAAAAAATCAAGTTGAACAATTTTCATCGATATACTTTCTTAGATAAACAAGCGTAGGTTCGGCCATTCGGATATTCAATTCCAATGCGGATCAGATTTTTTAGGTTTCAAACTTTCAAATATAGAATTTTAGGTATTATTCATATATTTTAGAATTTCTGTTTGGATCAATTCAAATGTTTGAATGGAGAATTGGTTTAGATCCAAACAAATTTGGATTCAGTTTGGTCAGTTACGTTTTACCAAAACTACGCGAAATGACTTGAAAATTCTGAAATATCCAAAAAAAACTAAAGCATTGGTTCAATGATATTTGGTTAAATTTTGACAACATAACTGACACTTTTGAATATCTCAGTTTTTTGGATATTCGATTGTTTAGATTTAAAAATAACTAAATTCTTCAGATATATAATTATCATTTTAGATATTTAAATTATTTAAAATTTAAATATAATTAATATTTTAAATACTATTGTTTCAGATATTTTGGATATCTATTCAGTTTTTTGTTTGATTTTGATTTAATTCTGATTAATTATTCGAATATAAGACTAAAAACACTACGGATATTTATGAAGATTTCAGTTTAGTCTAGGGCCTTCTAATTCAGATCGGCATCGATTTTATTCTACAAATTCAGAGATTTGTCGAGGCCTCCTACAGTACTACACAATGGTCTTTAATTAACATGTTGCATTCGCCTTAGCAAAATATTCGATCCACGTTCATACAGATAATATATAGTCTCCTTTAATGAATTGAGCTAATTACTTTCATTAATATGTTTTATAATGTCTAATTTTTTAGGTTGATACAATATCATAATACAAACAATATAACTTCGAAATGAATGTGGAATTACCATTATTTCCTGTACATTAATCAAGATGGGTATTTTCAACTAGTATTTATATTAAATCTAAAAAATAAAAATAAATTCCTCAGATATCTCATACAAAAAATCTAATATCTTCAACAACTAAAAATACCAGTTTATGCTACCAACATTGGAGTGAGTTTCTAATTTTTTAATGTTTGGGTTGAAAAAAAAAATGTAAGAACATAATTAAATACATTACATACATTTTTTGGTAGAAACAAAAATTAATTACATACATTAAGAAGTGTTGCTTAGTAAATACAGGCATCTTTGTGTTGTGATTTTACATTTAACGAATGCAATTATAAATATATCAGTTCGTTTTATTTTCTTAAACATCTGGAAAATGTTATAAAATTAAAAATAGAATTTTATGTGGTGGGAAGTTGTGTCAGGATAAATGATTCTTTACTGGCTTGAGTCTGACAAGTGAATGAAGGAAGATGCAGAAGCAAACTATTTTGTAATTTATACACACAAAATCCATTTTACCCTTCCATTAGTTTCCAAATCTGTATATGATATTTATTTTCCTATTCTTTTACACCTTTTTCTATATTTTTACCCTTAAATCTCACAGAGGTCATATTACTATTACTCGATTAGTCTTGTTTAATGTTTAATGACAAGACTGACCAATTATTTTCTTATTATCCTCATGGTAATTTAGAAGAAAACACATGGGTTAGTACTAAGTATCATAGAAAACTGCGTAATTAATTCCATTGGATTTATTATTTGACCATCTCATGATTCTCATCGGTCAACATGTTTGAAATATTACATTATTCGAGTATGTTATTGTCCTATTTTACAAATAAAGTATATAACTCTCTTAATAGCTAGTGGTTACAATAAAAAAAATAGTTCTGTATTTCATGACTTACTAAAATCATAGGAAAATTTAACTTGGTTTAATAAAACCTTTTATCAAACGATGTTACTATCAAGAAGCTCATATTTATACATCCGTGTAGATGTTGCATCAAATTTAGGTTATGGAATGTAATCTTGGAACCCTTCGATCTTGCTTGTGTGTTATTTAGCTTGTTAAAACACATGAAATATGAGGGGGGAAAAAAACAAAATACAAAAAGATCCAAAGGAAAAAAAATACAAGTGAAGACGATGAAAATGGAAGATATGAAAGGAAAATGTGAATGAGGTCATCTGACACATAGATGAAACCTATAAATTTACGTACGTATAAAGATACGTTTAATTGGGGAAAGAGATAAGATCCATTTTTCTCATTTTCTGGACCACTCTATCGTATAGATATAAATTTGGTGTATTGTTATAGTCACGTATGATTTGATATATATGTAATCAAACGTCGCATTTTTTGTTTAATCATGAATAAGCTCGTGTTACGGGTCGGCAACATATATATAGAGGGGATAACGAGTTTGTGTGATACTAATGTGATTTTTTTATTTATTTTCGAACTATTTTCCAATCCTAAATCAATTAACTTAAACAAACTGCGACCTATAAGAAAAATAAATCTCACATAGTGTATCAATTTATTAAAACTATTGAAAAATACATCGAGATGGTGAAGGGATGAAAGACGAGCTAATTTCAAAACATAGATTTCTAAACCATCTAATGGAAGACAAGCTGATTTCAAAATATAGATTTCTAAACTCCATTTTCAAAACAAGGAATAGAATAACTTTTGTTTTTTTGTTAACCGGGAGAATTCATATCAAAATATAGACGAATCCTAGAGTCCCAATAAAATTCAGATTTTCTTTGTTATTAAAATTTCTTATAGGTGACTGAAATCTAAAGTAGAAAACTCGAATAAATTTTCTATCTGAACTAGTTTCTCTACCAAGTGAAATTTCAAAGGGTTGACCACCGCCGGTTGGTTGGATAGTGAATTTTCAATCGGTTGACCACCGCCAGTTAGGTGGACAATTTATCTATCTAAAAAAAGAGTTAATTTCCCAGATTTCATAACTGTTGTATAATAATATTATTAATGGATACAATTAAGGTGATAAAAATGTTAGTTTAGGAGTTGGGATCAGTTCGAATTAAGTGATTAGACTGGTACGGTTCTCACATTTCCAAGAAAAGGAGAGATGGGCATGAGCCAATGAAGTCGTCAAAGCTGTAAATAACTAAAGTTGATATAAATTTCAGAACAAAGTCGAAAGGAGAGTATTCTTCTTTGAGAAATAGTAAAATTTTCATCTTCCTCGTGTCTTTTCTTGGTTGTAATTTTATACCTAAAGTAATTTACTAATACTGAGTCAATCAAATCTGCCTAAGTGTTTCTAAAGTCTTTGGTGAAATTATGATCAAAAGACTCGCCAGCACGGGCCCTTGAAAGATAAGGGAACTCACAAAAGTCTCGTGTTTTGTTGCTTCCAATTTGCAAGATCAGTCATATTCGAACATGCATACAAAAACAAGAATCAGCCAAGATTGAAACCTAACAATTACGGTCGTCCTAAAAACATTATTTATTACAATATTGAGTGACTATGAAGTCCCACCATTTTTATTGTCTATTATTCATAATAGTTGTACTCATTATTAATAAATGGTTTGGCGACAATGAAATAGTGACAAAATTGATGAAATAGTAAATAAAATGACAAATTTGAAAACAATTTTGAAGTCAACCCTATGTAGATTTATAATATTACTTTTGGAGAAGTTTCTACCATTTTCTTTTTAAATAACACATATATTATTCAATCAAACTCTCAAGAATTCTCAAGTGATACAAAATTGATGAGAGAGTGAATAAAATGACTAATTAGAAAACAATTTTAAAGCCAACCCAATTGTAACTAGTACTAGACTACTAGTACCTTTTAGCCCAAATAAACCAAACAAATTCAAAATCTTCTAACTAAGAATTCTAATTCGGTTTATGTAGATTTACGTTATAGAATTGTAAAGTTCAAAACCGACAAATAAACATAACAATACCCAAACCAAATTTTTACTTAAAAAAAATAATATTTACAAAAAATACTATTGTTGGTTGCTTAAAGTTAAGAAAATTAAATAACACACTTTATTGTGGGCACATGATTCACCCTTAATGCCCTGTCGCTCAATCTTTATTATCAAAACCAATTAAATCTCTCTCTCTCTCTCTTCTACTCTTTACATTTCACTATTTCGAGTTACAACAAAAAACCAAAGCTTATACATTTTCTCTTTCTCTACTACTATCATCATAGTCTCCTACTACCTACTCTTTCTATCTCTCTCTTAGTTCACACACTACAAAAAGCTTCAAAGTTCCCATCACCATACTCTCCCAAAAAATGCAATTTTCAAGAAACTCAATCCTTAGGCAACTAAGTAAAAAAGAAACTTGGAGGTCAGCTTCTAAAAGGTGGACCTCCGGAGATAGCTCAACGGCTTTCACCGACGATACAAGTGGTTGTGGTGGTGGTTACTCTTCAATGGAAGGTCTTTATGGGGTTTACTCCGGTGGAGATACGGCGGCAAGAAGTAAGAGAGTGATGGTTATGGTTGATGAGACTTCAAGGTCTAAGCATGCTATGATGTGGGCTTTGACTCATTTAACTAATAAAGGAGACTTAATGACTCTTCTTCATGTTGTGTCTCCTCATGATGAAGCTTCTTCTTCTTTGGTTCAATCTCTTGGTTCTCTTTGCAAAGCTTGTAAACCTGAGGTACTAATTAAGCTTAATTACTATTTTTATGATTGGATTTTTGGAAACTATTTACTTAGTAAAACTAAATAATCATTAATTAAGCATAATTATTACTTTTATGTTTGGCTTTTTAGAAACTATAAATTAGTAAAACTTATAATCTGCATTTTGGGTTTTAATTATATTTTTCTATTTAATAGTGTAATAAAAAATGTGTTGAAGTTCTTTGTGATGCGTGAGAATTTGTCTTTGTGATGGTCATAGTGACTGATGTCTCCTTACTTTGTTACTTTTTGTAAATAAGGAAATTATTTTGGATTGGGGAAAATGCTTTCATCATTTCTGTAAAGTAAGCTTTTTCAGTAGAAAACCCAGCTTTTTGTTTTTTCTAGTTTAGATCTAATAATGCTATAAAAACTGGTTATTAGTAGATCTAAGTGTAAGTTTGGTTTGGTAACATAAATATTTATTACTTAAAAAGTGTCATTACCCATTTTAGAATATTATACTTAGCATTTGAAAAGGAAAGTTGTTCAAAAACAACTAGCATAGTAACATGTAATCAGGTAAAGTTATTTGTAAGTTTGATGATTTTTAAGCAAACTGTCGAGATATTTTTCTAATACTATAATTCACCATTATTTTATTGTAATTAATTATTACTTAAAAAATTCCTTGACAGTTTTATACATTAACAAGGTGTACATTAATTATTTTTTATTTTTGGTAAAAAATGTGTATAATTAATTAATTTTAGACTATATTTTAACATATATTTTTAAAGATTCAATGATTGTAAGAAGACAACTATAATACGTAATTTTTTCTTGAAAAAGGTGGATGTGGAGGCATTGGTGATTCAAGGACCAAAACTAGCAACTGTGTTAAGCCAAGTGAAGAAGCTTGAAGTCTCTGTTCTTGTATTGGGTCAGAAAAAATCTGCACCACTCATCTCTTGGTGTGTAATCTCAACCGTCAGATCTTTCCCCATCATGATTCTCTCGTTTCAATAATTTTACTTACATTTTTTTTTTGTCTTTTTGTAGCTTATGTGGACCTAGCAGATCAGAGGAGCTCGTGAATCGATGCATCAACGGTGCAGATTGTTTGACGATTGGTGTGAGGAAACAAAGCAATGGTGTTAGTGGGTATTTGATTAACACACGTTGGCAGAAAAATTTCTGGCTTTTGGCCTAATCGCAGTTCTAATTTAATTAGTTAAAATTGCCTAAATTTGTAGTTTATTTGGAGTGTAATAAACTATGTACTATCTCTTTCCTCCTGTCTCATGTTAACATAACTTGTCTTATATGTCTTGTAAGAAATCAAAAAGTTAAAAATCTTTGTATCCTTCTCCTTGGTTCCATTGTATTGACTTAAGTCTTCAAATTCATGTCCCATAACCCATATTATAAATGCATTAATCTGGACCAAGTTTCAAATCTCATTTCCAAACTGAATTCCTCATTTAAGAATTTGGATATAACTTGTTAAGTTAAAAATATAGTTTTCTATTATATATTACTTCTTTGGTTACACATTTTGTATTTCTTTTTGGTTTCATCTTATGAGAGTTTAAAACAAAAAACATTTTCAAATAGAGTGTAATTTTAAAGAAGTTAGTTTTATAAAAGTACAAAATTATGTTACTGATGTACGTTACAAAAATCAAAATTAACATAAAGACATTGCCCAAGTTAAAGTAAGTGAAGCAATAACTCAAGAAAAAAAGAAAAAAACTTTTACCCATGGGTTTATATTGGAATTGGATTTAAATTGGATTTTGGAGCAATCTATACATAATAGTAAGCCGTTGCGACATTTTAAAAAGAGATTTCTCTTGTAGTTAGTTATACGCCAAAGAAACGCCGGACGGATTTTGGCTATCTTGCTCTATTGTTATGTAGCATTATAAGGATTAAGGTCACTAATGCTGCTTCCGCGCGGCACAACGTGGCTCACTGCTGCCTTCTCTGCGTTCTGGACAAGAGCGAGAAGACAGTCGACTACAAAGAATTAACGTAACTTGATTGAAAAGAGAGGCAAAGTCATGACTCGAGCACTTGCCTAGAGATGTGCTTTAGCAGCTCGCTTAAAAAAAAAGAGTCAAAGTCATGACTCGAGCACTTTTCTAGGAATGTGCTTTAGTAACTCACTTAAAGAAGTGAGGCGAAGTCATGACTCAAAGCACTTGTCTAGAGATATGCTTTAGCAACTCACATATATGAGAGGTTACTAATCACTACAACCGAAAGAAGAGAGAAACACAATTCTAAAGAATTCAAAAAGAAAGAAAGATATATGTCTAATAAATTACACCTAGTAAAAAGGGGTATTTTGGTTATCAATTCAAGAGGTCCAAGCGTAAGCTATTGTAATACTTGACTCGAATGGGACATTTTCATCGAATGCACTATCATGATAAAACTCGAAAATGAGAACATTTTTCATTCCAGAAATCTAGTTCTGGATTTCAAAACGAAATAAAACGAGAAAACTTTCATTTCTGAATTCTTATTCTCATAAAATTTTGTGTACAACAAATTTGATTTCGAAAAACAATATGACAAGACCAGTAGCTTGTCCTACAAGTGACAATTATTAATGCTTATCTAAAACCATAACATATAATAATAACCTAAACCAATACCTCTGCCTGAATCACCCGTCCGGCTTGACCTTCTTTTCGTGCTCTTCTTACTTTCAAGTCATCGATATAATTCTGATAAACATAAGAAGCAAAACCCCAAAGAGCAATCAACATCGCCATAATCTTAACACCACTCATCTTATCACGAAACACAACCAAAGCCGCGAGTGGAGTCACAGCTAAAGAAAGCGTACTAATAACATTCGAGAAGAGCGACGTCACAAGAAATATCAAACCCACCACACCAACAGAACAAACTTGCCATGTAACAGCAGTACCAACCAAAGTCAATACATAAGAAGCTTGCCCTTTATGATACCCTACCATTTCCCCGTGAAGCGTTCTCCATTCCCCGCTAGCGAAAAGCCCGATAACCGAAACGCAAGTCGCGACTAAAGAAGTATAAATTTGCATTTCAAGAACCACAGAAAACGTCTCTCTCTTCAAAATCTTCTCAAACGAAAACTGCATAAGTGATAGCAACAGAGAATAGAGCGCAGATGCAGCGAGCGTACACACAAACCCGACTATATACTTAGACTTGGAAACACCAGTAGGAGTATCTGCATCGTCGTTAAGAGCAATCAAAGCAGCGGAAAATGACAGGAGAACAACAGAGTTAAGAATCAAAGAAGTGAACTTCTGAGCATTGATGAAATACGAAAACACCGCATTGAAAGCTAACTGAGTAGAGCAAATGAGCGAGTACGTTGACGCAGAGAGGTATAAAAGTCCAACAGAGTATAACATATTGTCTCCAGCGATGATAACACCAAGCAAAACATAGATCAAAACAACGTATTTGAGTGAACAAGAAGGCTCTGAAGATGACTCTGAACTACTACTACTCGGAAGAAGTAAAAGTGGAATGTAAAGAATCGGAAACGCAGCGGTTTGAACAAGAGTAGCCATCCATTTACTATTTCCACCTTCATCATAATAAAACCTACCAAGAAGTACTGAAGCAGCTTGACCACCAATGAGAAAGAAGATGTTAATGGAAATAAGAAGCCACCATTGCCAGCTTTTAAGCTTTAAGAGTGGTGTTGGTATACCTACAACAATCTCTTCTTTACCCAAGATTGGTTCTTGATTATCTGTAAATTAAAATTCACATAATTTAACATAAAAATTTCCCAAATTTAAGGTTTTAAAAACCCTAAAGCATAACCTCACATATAATTCATCATCTCGGTAAATCGAAAAATCCAAAATTTAAAGATTACAGAGACATACCTGACATCGAATTGGTGAAGATTACAGAGAGATTGAAATGGGTTTATGAATCCAACTGAGATTGAGATTTATATGTTATAGTGTGTCTTTGGGATTGATCGATGTTGGAATCAAAACCTCTTCCAAGAGATTGATTATACAGAATCTTATAGCGAATCGAAATTCTAGAGAGGAAAAAATCGTAAAGTTTGTACTTTTTTTAGCACGCGTGTGGAATCGAATATAGGAACGTGTGAAAATGCAAGTGGCGGCGAATGTTCAAAGTGGCAAGTCTTTTTCATTATGTGTTTCTTAATTGTTATGGCCCATTATACTAATTAATGGGCCTGGATCTTTGGAACCCAAGTATGCCAGTGATAAACGTAGTTTCTCAGATAACGGCAAGCGTTTTGCGAACAAAAATCGCTAACGCAGACGCAAACGCTTAATTTGATGCTAGTAATGATTCTGCCATTCTGGAGATGATCCGAAATTCGACTTGTGGAGTTGATATATATTCTACTAATGGGAGAACCGTGTTTCACGCAAAATTTTATACTATTATTTCGCCAATATAAAATATTAGTATAATTCGTTTTTACCAGTTTTATATATATTTAATTAAATAAAAAATAATATAATATTATTTAAACCATTACAGTATCTCTATCAGAGATCAAAATTTTATACTATTATTTCGCCAATATAAAATATTAGTATAACTCGTTTTTAACAGTTATATATATATTTAATTAAATAAAAATTATATAATATTATTTAAGCCATTACAACATCTCTATCAGAGATCAAAATTTTATACTATTATTTCGCCAATATAAAATATTAGTATAACTCGTTTTTAACAGTTTTATATATATTTAATTAAATAAAAATTATATGATATTATTTAAGCCATTACAGCATCTCTATCAGAGATCCCTATACACGGAGTCTTCTTTTTTTTTTTTTAAAATTTTTTATTATAAAAATTAATTTTTTATTGTCGCAACGAATCACGTTGCGACACGTGGCATTTTTGGAAGATCCAGTGTCTTGCGGCAGACACTTAAAGACACTGGAAAGGTATAACATGGCGGACTCCACATGGAAAGACCCCAAAAAAAGTGTCCGATGGACATGGTCTTACAGTTATGATAAAAAAAAGTTGAGGAAAGCTCAAAAAAAAAAATTAGAGCAGTTAATGTTGATATCAAGTTTAGCACCATACTTTAAACCGATATAAATCGAGATATATTTACTCTTAAATCCAATCGAATTTGGCCCATAAAAATCAAAGCACGGACTTACTAAAAAGGAAGTCAGTTCGAAAAAAGAAGTCACCTCGGAAAAAAAAATTCAAGTGAGAAAAAGAAAACTTAACTCCAAAAAAGAGAAAGAAATCAACAACCTCCTGAGAATCACTATAAATAAGGAGGTACCTGTACTTCACAAATCACCTAGCTCAGAAGTTTTTCATTTATATGATTAAAAAAATGATAAAAAGCATTTTCCAGTTCCATTAATAAAAAAATACATTTTCTAAAAATTAAAACTTCTCCAAAATTCTTAGAAATTTGAAATAAAAAAAGATTTTTCTACTTCTTTTGTCTTCTCGCTTGAGAATCCTAATTTATCTTTTTACTTCAGTCACACTTATCAATAAAACATCTGATTCTCTCAAACCTAATCTCTTAAACCCTAAATTCTTATTTACTTGAACCTACAATTCAACAATTGGCGCCATATGTGGGGACTTAAAAAAATACCTAGCCCAAAGATGGATGGAGAAGATGATATCATATGTCGAGAAGGACAGATTTCCACCAAGAAATCCTCATGATCAACCCCTCGTCGATCCACCTGTTGTGGATTCCACTCTGATCAGCGTAAATAACGGTGCAGCACTGCCATGAAACAACACCGTAGCACTAACCATGCTAAAACAATCGCTCAGACCCAACCCACACAAGCAGCCGATCTGACGCTCCTAATTCAACTCATAACCAACAGATTCTCCACGACGTTAGGGGATGATATAGTTTTCCGGCGAAGCTAGCGGCTTGATTCCTACTGCAGTTTAGTCGTTCGCGTTTGGTGGATCTGTCTAGATCCGCCTCGATCGTGCCGTCGGAGGAGCTGGTCTCTCTTGGTGGTGTTGCGGCCTCCATTCTCTCCTCCGATTTGGATTCAGGGTCCAGGATCTTCAGGTGCCTGAGTGGCGGTCGCTGGAGAAAGTCTGATTCAGATTCACAGACGTGTGGTGTTGAGCTTCCCAATTCGATGCGTGAGGACGGCAGAGAAACTGTGGGGGTCAGATGCCCGCTCTCTCTTTTCTGGCAAGCCTGAGATGAGCCTTGGAGTTTTGTTCGCCAAATCTCTCTCTTCCCGGTGGCTTTTTCGTTTTTGCTCAGATTGGCTTTAGGATCTCGTTAAGTGATGACGGAGGTGGGTGTGTGTTGTTGGGGCTTCGAGCGTTTGGTCTCCTTTGATCAAGCGTCTGGCTTTGTCGCCGGGCTGAGCTGCATAGGGATTCGCTCTCTACTCGCGCTTCAACGATCCTGCTTTGGTTTGCTTTTAGAGTTCCTCCTTATCTGCTTTATTGTCCTTACCGCTTTGATGGTGCAGTGTCTTGGTTTTGTTGTGTTCTCTTGCTTGCTGCCTCTTTGTGGAAGTAGTTTGTGTTGGCTTGTGCTTGTTTGAGGAGTTGCTAACTAGAGTGTTTGGAGGCGCTAGTAAGCCTTTCGGGTTGTTAAGCGTGGTTTAGTTGCCTAATTCTGCTCTGTGCTAGCCGACCTTGGCATTGAACTTGGTAGAGTGAGCTTGCACTTTTCTTTCCTTTGGGTTGTGTGGTTCCGCTCTGAGATACCTCATGGCTAGTTACAAGTTTTGTTTTCACGTGCTAGCCGACCTCGGAGAAAGAGCTTGGTAGAGTGAGTTTGCGTTTCTTGTTCTTAGTCGTTGACATGGCTCAGTCTTCTCGGGCTTCCAGTGAAAGGGCTTCCATTTGCTTGGTTTTCGATGATCCGATCTTCGCCGTTTGTCATCTTGCTTCTTCTTCCCTAAAGTGGTTTCTTTGAGAATTCTTCAAAATCGGTTATCACTTCATTGATTCCTCTAGCTTCATTACTTTTGTTGATGTCACTGGACTGATTGTTATTTACTTCCATGTTTTTTCTTTTTTTTTTTGGCATGGAACCAATTTTAGAATCTACTATGTAGCTCCTAAACTTTTCATTTTCAATAAAATATTTACATTCTTAAAAAAAAAAAAAGTTTCTTCCAAATATTAAATTTACACGTATTATTAGTAGAGAAACTATAGTCATTAGAAAGACAACCTTGGAAACTAGTAGAAAGTTACAAGTTACAAAAGAAAAAAAATAGTGTGTTAGAAAACTAATATCAATATGGGGTTGGATTAATTGATGAATCCATGAAAAATGTAAACGTAGGCATTTAGAAGAATACGAGTTCGATTCTTGTTAAAAGTGATAATTTTTATTTTTATAAAGACCACTTCCGATTTTAGAAGATGAATGGATTTTGATCCAGAACTTCGGAATTATCAAAAAATAAAAATAGTATTTTTTGTACATTATGGAATCTCCATTTAAAATTAAAATTTCAAAATTTTGTTAGTTTTACCCAAAAAAAAAAAAAACACACACACATAGTGATTGCATTATACTCGATACTTGTCCAAGAACTATTTTATTAAGAAAGAAGACTTTTTATCAAAAAAAAATAGAAAGATTAGGAAAAGAAGATAAACATTGGCGTTGGTCAAAACTAACGAAAAAGAAGATGCATCCAAGTATGCATTACAAAGCATAACAAAGCACAACCTTTCAAAACTGAAATGCACTTTTGTAACTTTATATACAAAAAATATAAGAATTGACAATGATTGTGGATATCCAAAAGTGTGGACCCTATTACAGCTTGATAATTGCATTGCTTTAGTGTTCTCAAATGCAAGGATTATGCCATTCATGCACATTTGCATTCCAACCACCACTATTCACATGTGTTTCCAATCCCACATGAATATTTTACATATATATATATATATATTTGTGTATTAATATAATTATTACTTATTGTTGATATCGGGTTTAACTTCCTACCATAAACCCAATCAATTTTGGCCTATCAAGATCAAAGTACCGACTTAAATAAATAGCATCGATTTAAAAGAAAATGTAATCCTAATTGAAAAAAAAAAGTGTAGAAATAAGAAAAATCCCGATCAAAATCTAAAAACCGACCTAAACCGTCATAAATTCACTATAAAAAAGAAGTCTCACATTGAGAGGCATCCACAAAACGTAAAAAAAAATCTAAATTCTAAATTTCATACAAGATTTTGCCAATTACTCAAAAACTCTAATTCTATTTATACTTGTAATCTTTGAAACCCTAAATTCTATTGATTTGAACATAGGTTCAACATTTATCAGAGTCAATATGGTTCAACTTCTATAATATTCATTTTGGGATCCTTGAACCAAGGTGATCTATACTTATCTAAAAGCACATGTTCCGAAAGTAATGCATTAGTGCTTGGTGGTCAAACCATAACCGAATTCTTATCCTTGAATTTAATTTTTCAAACATTGAACTACTATGAGTTGGTTATAATTGTGGTTTAATTTTTTGGTATATATATTCTTTGACATGGTAGATAAATATTAGAAAATATGAATTTTCGAAATTTAATACTGCATGATTGAACTAACTCTCTAAAAATTTGAAGGAAAGGTTTTTAGGTAACAAAATAGTAATTTCCTATAATCATGATTGCGATGCCAAATTGCCAACTGTATTATGTAAACATGTTAACTGGAGTAATAAAGGAATTATATGCTTTTTATTGCTCTAGTTCATCTCTATCTAAATAGAACATTCTAAAATTTAAATCAAACGAACAAAACAGATTGGATAACAAATGCATAGTTATTTTTTTTATTATTATTTTTTTTTTGATAAAAACAAATGCATAGTTTTGGACTTTTTGGTCATCTTTAATAATTATGAGTGTTTTCTTTTCTTTCACCCAATACCAATAATGAAACTAAAAGTCCTTTTAACTTTGACAAAAAATCTTTTAATATATATTGTACCTACTTGTATAAGTTTTTTTTTCTTTAAATGGTTACCTTATCTAACTGAAAATCGACTAAAAAAATGAAACTAATTATTTGTCAAAATCTTCCAAAATTCGCCGTTAGCTTTACACTGTTAGTTCACACTTTTCAATTATTTAAACAAAATATGAGTCATGGTTTGTCGTACATGAAATCCAGACATAATTAACAATCACGAGCCAACAATTGACAGTTTTTTCTAAAGTGTTTTTTCCTAATAACTACTATATCCCCCAACCATATTCTTCATTACCAATCATGATAATATTTCGAATCAATAAATTTCAAAATCAGGTAATATCTTCTAAATAGTTCCATTTATCTATAGTGACAGCTCATAAAACTAAAAAAATATCTCCCCCCCCCCCCACCCCACACACACACACAAATTGTGCTTCTCACCATCTTATAAACTAAAACAGTATTCACTTCTTCACCTCTCTATCTCTTAGAAAAGCCATGAAAGGACATAACCAAAGCTCAACATCATCTTGTAACATTCATCCAGTAGATTTTATTGAAGGTGTGTGTCCTCTCTGTCTTAATGAAAGGCTTCTGGTCTTGGCTGCTCTACAAAGACTACGCCCTGATCCATCTCCTTCTGCTTCGTACCAAACCATTCAAGAACCCAAAATCAACCTTCAAATTTCTTCTAGAAAGAAACCCATTAGACTATTCTCCTTCTTTGGCTTCTTCGAACTGCGACACCTCAAGTCTCATCACAAAACCACTTCTATCATAAGTCCAGAAGGTACCATATATAGTAAACATTTTTTTTCTCTACACATTAATCGTTTTAAGCCGAAAGAAAATTTATCATATTTATCGAAATTTTAAATTTTACATAATGTTTTCAATAGTTTTTAAATTTAACTTATAATCTCTTTACGGATTTTTCATGAAAAATATTAATTCTAAAGAAAAATTATATTTTTGGGTTTGTTTGTTTGTTTCTTAATACTGGGATTACAGCCAAAACTCAGACTAAATCCTTCAAAATTCACAGACATCCGATTTTTTTTGCCATAAGTGGAAAGAAAGATTGGAAATATAATCACCAAATTTAAATCGTTAATATATATATATATATATATATATATATCAAACGGTACGAAGTAACTCAATTAATTATTATTTTTGTATAAATATGAATAGATTCATTCATTTCGATAAAATTTCGTAATCGTTAATTACCAAATTGAGTTACTTCGTACCGTTTGATTTATAATCTCTAGATGCTTATATATATATATTAATAATTATTTTTGTATAAATATGAATAGATTCATTCATTTCGATTAAATTCGAAGACAATGGAGCAACTTCATGGGAAAAAGGAAAAGAAAGTTCTCAGCTTGAACACTGCAAGGCTTCATGGGATCATCAATATAAACATGTCATGCTCCATACGAAGAAGAAAGAGATTATTCCTAAGCCCATGTCACGTTCTCTCCTGACATGGAGAAAACGGATTAGCCGGCTCTTACACGTTATCAGTTTCAAGAGCCAATCTCGCCACTTATCCTCCAAGGTTAAAGGTGACAATGAGGTTAGAACAAGTTGGCTTAGGCCTTTTTCTCCCACCAACAAGAAAACCCCAAATTAGTTACTTCTCAAACTTTACAATACGTTTTTTTTTGTTGTATAAACATTTTGTTACGAGAAAAAAATTATCACTATTTTGTTTGTTACATCTTTTAATAACTACTTTTGATAAAATAAACTAATAAATTACTTAAAAAAATTGATCACCGATACGATTCTGTAATGCAGTCTTCATAATTTTCATTTCGAATAAATATTTTTTGACTGTTGCAGTAACAATATGCAAAATCAAAGGTAATTTCAAAAGCATATGAATCAAAAGGATGTGAAAATGGTTCTTAGTGATACATCAACTCACAATCTAAACATGAGTCCAACTAAATAAAGTGTGATAAAATTGGTTTTTATTTATTTTATGTTTCTAGATTAATTTTTTAATGGGGTCAAATTTGATTTTTATATGGGGACAAAAAACATTTCTATAAAGGCATAACACATATTTTGTTAACTAGTTGGGGTCAGCTGACCTCATTTGTCTTTAACTCCTTCCGCCCATGGTTACAACTCTTTTCTTCTTTGTTTCTCTCTTACAATATTTTTTTTGACGTTTTCTTATTTGGGGATCTAAGATGAAATGGAATCAATTCTTGATTAACACTACACGAAAGTAGCGTAACGACCATATCCATAGTCATTCTATCGTTAAATCGATCTAATAATGGATTAACAACAAATTCAAACTCGGCAATACGTAAATTTTTGTTTTGTCAGCTGATATAATATTTTATCAAAACGGTTTAGAGCGAAACCAGTGGAACAACAAAAGTTTTGTTGCCCTTCAAATCATCGTAAATATGTTAATAATTAGTGAAGTGTTTGTCATACTCATGAGTCATGACTCCGTCGTTGATAAACAACACAAACCATGTCGCAAGCAACAAATTTAAGACGCACTGATCTAATTCTCAAACTAGCAACTGTTTACCAACTGTTAAGTAATTGTTAGTTGACAATCTTAGTTGTTATATAATCAAAATTTAATAAGTATCAAGAGAAAGCAATGAAGGATATCAAACAAACTTAGAGAGCATTCCCTCGTTTTTTTGTAATATGGGGTTTGGTAGTTTAGTACACGCAATTCGTAAAACAGCCTTGGAATCTATAAATGGGTTACATGTGAACTGCCAGATAGTAATTTGTCGTCTAGGCGTCTTTACACATGTGTAGGTATATATATTTACACAAACTTCTTTATTTGGTTAAAACTAGTTTATTAGTTAAATAGTGGAGTTGGATAATCCATTCACATGGCTGTATTATTTGTATGAATGTCTAGATAGCCATGTTTTTTTTTTTGTGAGTTATGTATTCTTTATGATTTTAAATGTCTTGTTTAGAATCTCTTACTAATCTGCGACATTTATATACATACACTAATTAATCTATTAACTATATCAAAAGTACTAGACCTGTATCCAAGAGACAATTAACAGAATATGAATACAGTCAAACTGTTTGCATGTACCCATAATCAAATGGTTCAAATCTAATTTTTTATATTTGATATACACATATATTAGAAATTTAATTAAAATAATATGATAATTAAAATCTATCATACAATAATAGTAATATATAGATTTTAAACTTTGACACGATACACTAGTTATGATTGTTTTCTTGTCCAAGAGAAAGTTTTAATTAATATACCAGTTTAGGTAACTGAACCGTGTAAACAGTACTTTATGGTCTACACAAATAAAGTGGGAATCCTCCTCCCACTTCGATATGATACACTCGTTTTCTTTCAAGTAGGAAAGTGATTTGATACAAGCCTGTATTATACGAGAGAATCGTATTGTACAACAACAACAATCAAACGAATTGGTAGAGAAATGAAATCTCCAAAATAATTTAGCATCCGAGCTGAATCTTGTTTTACCTCAAATAATTTTTTTTTTTTTGAAATGAATGTTAAATTATATTCAAATAAAAAAAACCGTTTTTACATCGAATGATTCAAAACTTGACGGTTGCTGCAAATAATTTAAAAGTTTGACAATTTTATTTTTGAAAGATCATCATGTAGTAAACCATCGCTCCAACCTCGAAAAAATTTATATATCGTAAAATTAAGATAATTAAGTATATCTATTATATTATATATTTTAGTTAAGACTATATTCTAGAGATTTTAGAAAATACTATAATTATGTTTATTTACTTGTTGTTTGATAAAATAAGTTAAAAAGTTTTATGTTCATCTCTTATTTGTAGTATCTGTTTAACAAATTAACAATTATAAAAATTGTGTAGGTTTGTATTTACGAATGGTGAATGGATTTCTTTGGTATTTCTACTAGTATATATATACGATTAGGGTTATTACTCGGTCGAGTGAACATATCTATCTCTTTTTTTTTTTTTGGAAAACTCGTTAGTTAAAGTCAACATCAAGTTACAAGCATATGGCTTTTTGTCAAAGAGTAGGACTCACTTGTTACCTAATTTAAACAACAAAGCGAAAACACGATAGAATAACGGTTTAAATCGCAGATAAAAACTAGAATATTTTTTGAAAAAGCTTCAGAAAAAATCGATTTCAAATCGATATTCTCTTCTTCTGCAGTTAAGGCGATCAAACAACATAAATAGCTCACGATGTCCTTTGAGCGTTTATCAACATTCTCCGTAGCGGGGTAAAAGAGTGGAATAGTTCTCTTCTGAAATAACTATATTTGTGCTAGAACTATGTATTTGTGAGATAAGAGAGCATAGCGAGTGTAATAGGCATAAAGTAAAGAGACACAAAGATTTTTTAACGGGGTTCGGTTAACCTACATCCCCGGGACCAAATCTAGAAACCATTCACCAGAAAAGACAGCAACCTACAATTGCTAAATGGATACAACACCACACTTATCTAGAATTACAATGAAAGAACACTTCCACTCATTATCTTGTCCGACGAGTGTAGCTTCTTAACAAAACCACCAACAGATCTATGTATCTTGTTCGATGGGGCGACGTCACTCACACATGTGTGTCTGTCTTAATAAACCCTAGACGTGCAACTTTTCTCTGTCGCAGTTGTACTCTATTTATATGTTCATGTTGAACAAAAACCCTAAACTCCTAAAGTTTTGGCTTCTCTCTGAAACAGAGCCCACATGGCTTCTCTAATGATCTCGAAGCCACGTGGCACTTTTCTTTCGTATTGAATCAACTCTTCAATTCGTTGAGCTTCACTTAGAGCCAAACCCCATATTCACTCGTGTGTCACAAACAAACAATTGTATCACATACACACTTACCTTTGTTGCACTATTGTGTCACAGACACACACTTACCTGGCGTTTCACAGACGGCATATGTATCATCGCTTATGTCACACACACTCACATATATTCCAACAGTTCGTGTTACAAACAGATTCACCCAAGTTGCAGTGCAGTCTTTATTATCTGTTGAATTGTGTTATCATCTTGAGTCTAACAACTAATTACAAATTAAGTGAATAACCTTCAAGGTGGAGGAAAGTAGGACAAGCGATATCACCATAGCAGAGACAGTTGGTGACAAGGATCTCTCACCCAGGGGAGAAACTTGTTGGCTTTAAAATGTACGACTTTGAATACTTCATAGACATGCCAATAGTTGAATTGTAAGATCGAGTTAGGACCGTACTTTGGACTAACCAAGTTTAATAGTGGGTTGGTGAGACTTGCTGGGTTTGCTAGGCCCATTAAGTGAATAACCTTCAAATGGTCCAATACGTACTTCTCACCGGCTTGGAATGATATGATAGAGAAGGAAGCGCTGATGTGCCGATTGATAAAAGTCTTGAGGTCATCAGAATCAAGAACGAGAATGTCCAAGGTGAGCGTTCCTCTCAGTGAATTGGCTAAGTGTGAGAAAATTCTCTCTTTTGGAGAAGAGGAGGCTTGAAAATATCTATCCTGTCCACGACAGAAGGAGGTTTGGTAATGTGGAATGTGTAGTGTCGTTAAGGCTTTTAACCAATTATATCTCTATTTGAAATGTGTAGTGTCGTTAAGGCTTTTAACCTAATTTTCTGATTTGGCTGTAACAATTGAAGACCCAACTCCATCCACACATAGACTTCAATAATATTCACAGATGTATGGTAACAATGTTAAGATTGTATACTCTGTTTTGTAATCAAATAAGTAATTCGTAGCATGTACTTAGATTTTAATTTTAAATTAGCTCAGAGCATGTATTTCGCATTTTAATTTTAAATTCTACTTTACTCACCAACATGTTTTCCATGATAATTAAATTCATAGCATGAACCTTTTATAATTGCACAGTTTTGTCTGTTGAGAAATACTAAATGATATCGATCACCCTAATCACATAGGTAATAATAAAACTATATATAATCAGAAAATTCCAAGTTAAAACAAAAAAGGATTTAAGTATTACAACAGTTTAAGCTGTCCATATCCTTTTTGTCTCAAAATGAAGATAGTCTCACACAATCTACTAACTTTAAGTACATAATAGTTTAGCTTTCTTCGCCATCATCAGTGATGAATTTTCCATTACCAGGATTAATGGCAGCAAAGAAGAAGAAAGCAACGTTTAAGAGGACGAGTGGTTCGATATCTTGAATCGGTATACCGGTCTCAATGTTGAGTTGAGCTAGTGCTCCTTTCCCGGTTATAATCTCTCCTATCAGTGAAAATGCTATTCCCAATTGAGCCAATCTTCCTACGAATAACTCGTTTGCCTTCGTGAACCCAAATAATGGACCTACACACAACCAAACCACAAACATAATTGATGGATTTTAAAATCATTGCAATAAATAAAACTACATTACTCTCAATAATATCATATTTGTATCTTAAGCTAACAATACAAAGAGTAGATTGGGACACTATACTTAATTCAAGTAAATAAAGTTAAGCTAATTATACAAATATCATATTCTCTTTTTTTTTTTCTTTTTTTTTTACATCAAACACCATTCTAATAAGTTTCCGGTATGAGACTCTCCTCTAGAAATAGCTATTCCGGGACCAATGAACTTACATGGGAGAAAACAATACCACATACTTTTGTGCTTTTAGCAAAGCTATGATCCGCACGGATATTGTTACATCAATCATATTTGTATCTTAAGGTAACGATAGATTAACATAGAGCAGTTCAGACACTATACCTAATCCAAACACTAAATTAAGGCCATTTCAATATGTATTTAGTATCTGTCATATTAGAAGGTCCTGACACGAGATCATAGACCTAGTGGCCTGGTAGTCTAGAGAGGAATGTTAGAATCTTTGGTTGCTTAGACTTAGGACTACTCGAATTTTCGGCATTGCCTTAAGTTCATCTGGTTATATTCTACACATTAGTTGTTAATACCCATGCCATTGCAACAAAGAAAGAAATGGAAAATCTTGAGAGATACCTTGTTCTTTGAGACCAAGGGCAGATCGGACACCTTTGCCGGGAGGAATGACGGCTTTCTCGAGTCCGGTGGGAGGATCGTCGACGAATTTTCCTCTGTCTCCAAGAGCTCCAATGGCTCCCAACAAAGTGAACAAAATGAAGAACAGAAGCAATGGCTCAGCTTCGTAAATCGGTATCCCTGTCTCCAAATTCAGCTGTTGTAATATCCCTTTCCCCGTCAACGCCTCACCCAACAACGATGCCTATATGCATAATTAAACTCAATTACATTCATATCAAACGCTTCTTTCTTTTAAGAAAAGTTTGCATGTCTTAAAGAGAGGACTTACAGCGAAACCGATCATAGCGACACGACCAACGAAGAGCTCATTTTGCTTGGTGAAACCTATCCCACCTGATGTTCCAAAGATACCGTCTTCAACCTTTGGCTTTGACTTCTCAACCTAAAATGTAAATAACTATCTTAACATTAGCATCAAGAAACGAAAGATGTTACTTGTAAGACAAGTAAAAGGGTTTGTGAAAACCTTCTTGGGAGCAGCTTTGGTTTTGGGTTTGAAGATAGCGAGAGGAACCAATGATGATCTTCGAGATGGTAGAGCAACTGGGGAGTTTCCAGAGAGGAAGAGTTGGTGAACTTTGGGCTGAGCCAACGGGTTCTTGTTCCTTAGAAAATGGCCGGCGGAGACTCCGGAAGTAAGCAGCATAGTTTGAGCCATTACAGAACTATTTTGTGTTCGTGAGTTTGTGCTGCTGCGTCTGAGGATGAGGCTAAGGATCAGTGAAGTGTTGTGGTGTGAAAGTAAAGAGATTAATAAGAGATAGTAAGGAAATCTGTTGACGGGCTTACAATGCGTCCACGTCTTCCATTTTCCTTTCTTTGCTCATCATGTGGAGATAATGTTTTTGTGGAGAAAAATAAATACATATATTTTTAAAAAATTATTTATATTTAAATTATATTTATTTTCGTACTTTTTGTGTGAATAGACAAATAACTTGTATCTGACCAAAAAAAACAATAACTTCCAGAAAAAGAGAAGAACCTAGATGGGTCATTCAACGAATCATTTATGACGAACTAAAATATATATGTCCAAGGCTTAAATTAATTTTTTTCAAGTCGCTGATTTTTTTAAAAAAGTATTTTCGACCTAAATCCTATTAGGTTTAGAAATTTCCTGGTTTGTTTTTTGGTTTTAATGTTAGAAATTTCCTAGTTAGTTAGATTAATGTTTGGTTTTTTTTTTAAAGAAAAACGTTTGGTTCTTTTGTGAATAATGATTTAAAACTGAATTTGAAGCAACAAATAAATGTCTCTTTTTCCGGATCCAATGGGATTTTGACCCAAGTAATTTTTGATATTTTTCGTACTTGTACAGTAGTGCTAAATATGATATGACTCGCCTATTTGAAAACTCCCAAAAATATTATTTTTCTACATAAAAGTATGTTTATGTTTAATATATATATATATACATATATTTTTTTTGGTTGACATGTTTATGTTTAATATATGATCTCAATTTATGTTAAAAATCAAATGTGAAATAAATGGTAACAAAAACTATATAATTGTTATTTATATAAACATAGGCATTATTACGGTGACGGTTATTACGGTTATAGTTAGTTAACCATCGGATATATTTATAATTTTTTATTTAACCTTAAGCTTAACAATTTAATATACGGTTAAAATGATTAAGGTTAATACGGTTACAGTTAAAAGCGGTTACGGTTATATACGGTTATGGTTATTACGAATAACTACGATCCGATTATTTCATAATCATGATAAAGATTAGTATATGTGACGATTTTATCAAAAAAGATTTAACCTCTAGTAAAAGAAGTAGATGATGATATTTTATCTAATACTTACCATTATAATTGATTATATGTACATTTTGTTCTATTTTTATAACGGTTACAGTTATAAATTTAGTGTTACATCACAAGGTTAACTAATTATTTTTATGCGGTTAACGTTAATTAATGGTTACATACGGTTAATAATTTTCTTTAACCACAATTAATATATTTCACGGTTAACGGTTACGGTTATTAACCATTTGATACGGTTATGGTTTGGTTACGGTTGAAAACAGAACGGTTACGGTTCAAAATACAGATACAGTTAGATTTTGGTCATATCTATATAAAACTTATAAATTATATTTCATTATTTATTAAATAATATGAAACTTGAGTTTTAATCATATATATTTTTCTTTATCATTTCCTAGTTTATAATTTTTTGTAGACTTCCATTTTGTGTTCCTTCCTAGATTTCCCACCCCAACTAAAATTTGCACAAAATCAATTTCATATTATTTCTTGGGCCTTGGCTAATATATTTCATGTATTTTTAATATGTATATAAACTAAGTTTCTTATTTTGAAAAAGAATTCACATCAAAATCAAACCATTAGTAATAATAAAAACAAATATTACATAGAAACTCTAGATAGTTCGAGAAACTTGATTGAAATTGGCAACACTCGATTCCAATCAAAAACATTTGTGACTTATAAATGCTCACACACTACTCCAAAAGGAATATACGTATTGTAAATGGTGGTGTTTAATTAATTGTCTCCATGCAAGACGTGTTTGAACACGAACTTCTCATTTCAGGTCATAAGTGGGCTTATGCATATTTTATTTTCTATGGGGCGTAGATTATAGGCCATTTTATTAAGGAGTATAGAAGATTTTAACATTTTTACTCTAAAATCTTTTTATTTATTCTCAAACTTACATACACTCTTCTATTTTAAATTGACAAAAGTTTTCTATATATATATATTTGACATCGTTTAGTTATAAATTTAGTTCACAAGTCAAATCAATCGTTGTTTTGATTGTTTTGGTTGAATAAAACTGAGTTGTTTCAGGATTGTAGGGATCCAAAGATCACTTCACAGCGTGGTATTGAAACTAGAACTAATAGTCTTCTTCAATCCTTTTTTTTAGCAAGTGTTGCAAGTCAAATACAAGAATAAAAGAAGAGATCGGTAGAGAAGAGTGTGTATTACTTCTTGGTCGGTTTAAGGATACAAGTGAGTAATGATTATTCTCCTAAAATCTAATGGTCTTTATGTTGTCCCATCAATGCCTTATTTATATGGCTACACCTATTCTAGAAATCTGATAGCTAGGTCATTTCTTACAAATTTTGGTGGACTTGCTCTTCTTATTGGGCATGAACGAATCTGGGCCAAACCATCTATTGGGTGTGTTTGGACCACCTCCAACAATTGTCCCCCTCTTTAGTCCGATGGGGTGCCAGGGGCTTGTTTGCAGTGATTCGTTCCGGCACTTTTAAGGAGGGGACGCCAACAGTTGCTTTAAGCGATCCGATGCCAACTCACCAGGTTCTTCTATAAATTCCCCCTTTGCTCAGTAATCCCTTCACTTCTTCTCGGTGATAAAAAAGATAACTTCTTCCTCTTTATTCTTTTTTTCCGATCTCCTTTCCTTTCGTCTTTAGAGAACTAGTTCCTCGGTTCCATCATCGTTACCCTGCTGACTCTGCGGAATATCATCGTTACCCTGCTGACTCTACGGATTCAGAAGATAGCCCAGAATCTGATTTGGTTCCGAGTTTGGGGGTTTTCTCCTGACGCTTCGTCTTGTAGCGGCTCTCCTCACAGATTGACATCATCTTTAGGCGATCCTGATCGGCTTGGGATCGTATCTCCATAGGATGGTGCGGATCGACCTCTTCTGATTTGCGGCCCGTCGTCTGCTCGCAGTCAGGAGTCCTGCGATTTGACTAGTGAGGGTGCTTATGATGGAGACGACGAGGTTGAGAGTCTGGTCGGTCCGAACGGCATCAGTATGGACTTTATTGCTCCGTCTACTTCGAAGCCAAAATCCTTCGAATCGGTGGTCGCAGCTCACGATCCGTTTCCTTCTGGTATAGATATACGTTTCCCTCAGCTGGCGAAAGGCCATGGTCGGCGCCCGAAGGATACGTTTTCGTGTATGAATCCTACTTTACGCGGTCCAGCCTGCGTTTTCCGATACCGCGTCTCTTGATGGATTATTGCGAAGTGGGGGAGTTGGCTTTTTTGCAACTTACTACCACTACAGTTTGTCATGTGGTGACTATCCTCGGACTATGCTCCGATCTCGGGATTCCAATTAACTTGGATCTCTTTGAAGATTTAATACACTTGACCCGGTATAAGAAGAAGACCGGCCTCTGTTATGTGAACGGTAGTACGTGCCATCAGTTCATTCTGGTTTCTGTTAGCAAGGTTCCCGACTGGGAGAAAGGCTTCTTTTTCGTCCGTCATTCTCAGTCATCTTTCCAAAACCTGGATGGGCCGTTCTTTTCTGAATGGAAAATTGGGCCGGGTAGAGAGGCTATCCTTGTTTTGTCGTAAGATGCATTCCCCCTGCTTACCCTTTGTTTGTTTTTGCAGCTTACATCCCTCGTTTCCGGGCATCGTGCGAAGGATTTTCTGACATAGTTGGAAGACTGCGCGAGGAGGGAGTAAGAAGGTGGTCGGGCGAGTTAGCTGCACGGGAGGCAAATAGAGCGCTGAGGTTGGGAAAAAAGGAAAAAGGTCTGGAACAGCAATGAACTCGTAAGAGTCGACCTCTCTTGTTATTTTTTTTTGATTTGGTCCTTCCTTTTCTTTACGGTTGTTGGTTTCTTGTTCAGGAATCGGGAAATTAAAGTTGAACAAGGTTCCGGAATACTCATGACGATACTCTGGGATTGGCAAGGCCTATTGACGATAACATTTACCCAAAATTAAAAATGCAATCATAATCTCATTCAAAGCTGTAGTAATTGAAAATCGAGTTTTTCACTCCAATCTGTATAAAAACAGTATCATAGATTTGTGTGTAGTCTCAAACAAAAAATAATTTAAAAAAAATGTTTTGTATTTATTAAAATTTTTCTATCTCTATCTGAAAATAATATTTCTTTTATTTTAATATAATTAAACTAAAAAACATTAAATAATTATAGGGTAATAATTTACCTTCACTCATTAAGAAAAATGTGGTGCTCACAATAATGGATTTTTTTTTAATCTCAATGGAGATGCTTAGTAACCTGTAGGATTAAAATTAAAGATTTTTTTTTGTTTAATAATATGCAAAACAAATAAAAAAAATTAATTTTTTTTCCCACTAGATTAATAATTTTAAAGAAAACATGAACATAAAAAAACTGCAACACATGTTAATTGAGATGCTATATTTTCAATGATCATTTTGTTTTCTTCTTTTCTGCATTTTATCATTAAATTGTTGTGAGAATTAGAATATAAATCATGCATTACTAAAAAAACACATAAATGATTAAAAACAAATTCACCAAAAAACAAATAAAAATATGTTTGCAGAGCTACACAAATAATGTATATTAAGAATTAATAGTTGAGTGTGGCCAAAGAAATGATTTTTTTTTTATAAATTATATAGAAGTAGATTTATTTATTTTTAATTGGATTTAGTTTAATATGTGTTTACTTAATGCACGAATCGAGTAGATGTTTGAATCAATTCAATTAACCCATTTGACCCATCAATCCATTAGGGTCAAAAATTTCAACCCATTAAGATTAATGAGTTGGGTTGGGTCATTCCTATGACCCATGATCCATTTTGACACTCCTAAATTCAATGTTTTAATGGTAGGTTTCATTGGGAAGCTACTATACTAACTTCTATCATTACATATTTTTAAATAATGTTATATATGTTTGAATCGATTTAATGATGGGTTTTAATTGGGTAGCTAGTATCAAATAATATATATATATATACACAGTTTTTAGTATGAAAATATATATATTTAAAGGAAAAATGACAAAGAACTAGATTTGTTTTAGATAAGAAATAATATCATCTTCCAAAAAATCTTTTAGTCTGAACTTGGTCAACATATTCTCCTTCTTTTTATTTATTTATTTTGTAGACAACAAAAAACTGAGAGAAAACAAATGGAGATACAACAATCAAGGATAAGATGAGTAGGTATTTACGGTGAAGCTGCCATTATTTGATTGTAGTATTTGGTCATTTGAAAAAGGAATTGTGTAGTTGATGTTGTTTTCTTCACGTAGAGGTCTTATGATTTTGAGTTGGAAATGATTCATGCTTCCGGGTGGTGATGAGATCCTTTGATAGTAATTTGTATATTCGATATTATCCCTTGTTTTCCTTGTTTGGTGTTTTTATGCGCTGGTCTTGTTTGTGTGGTTTGTATCTTTATATATTAGTGTTTTTTTTGTTGATTTCAGTTTCTTTTACTAATTTATTGTTCTCATTTAATTGGTTTGAATGTTTTGGTTAATTGTCCATCATAATTAGTCTTGATTGTATTTTATTTTTTGTATCTGATCAGTTTTTTTTATTTGTTACCGTTGAATTTTTAACTATTAAGTATGGAGATTGTGGTGACATGATATTTTTCTTAATTATTTGATTTTTGTTTTATATTGACCCATTTATTTTTAAATATTTTGAATACACTAATTATGGTTTGAGTTGTGCTGCTCTTGTTTTTATTATATGTTTTGTTTTATTTATCTATTATTTTAATTCTGAAGTTACTTTCAATTTATATTGTAGAAGATTAATAGTTAGAAAGGAAAAAAATATAAAAAAAAAGAAATTATAAAAAAGTATTAGATACCTACTATATTTAAAGAAATACAGTATAAAAATCTATACATAGTGGAAATATATAAATATACCTACTATGTGGTATGATTTTTCAGAAGCAATTTTAAAAGAAATATCATATTTTTAATTTATATTAGATTCATTGTGGTAGTTGGTCTTTTGAAGTATATGCTATTTTTAAATTTTGTATATAGATTAAAAGTTTGAATCAATATGGTTTTATTTTTTGGGAAACAATTTCTAATTTACATAGGAGAAAACCCAAAAATTACGAAAAATTTAAAAGGAGCAAAAGTGTCATTTTTGAAATGGACACGTGGTAGTGTCTTAGAGCTCTACACAAAAGGTAAGCTTAATTTTTAAATAGAAAACAATTTATGATGAACAAAAGAAAAGTAAATTTAAAGATATGATGGAAGAGGGTGAGAATTGACTATTTATAGCATTTACCCAAAATTAAAATTGCAATCATACTACCATTCAAGGCTGTAGTAATTGAAAATCGAGTTTTTCACTCCAATCTATATGAAAACAATATCATAGATTTTGTGTAGTATCAAACAAAATTTTTTTTTTAAAACAAATGTTTTGTATTTATGAAATTTTTTTATCTCTATCTGAAAATAATAATTTATTTTATTCTAATATAATTGAACTAAACATAAAATAATCATGGGGTAATAATTTACCTTCACTCATTAAGAAAAATGTGGTGTTCACAAAAACAGATTTTTTTTAATCTCAATGGAGATGCTTAGTAATCTCTATGATTAAAATTAAAGATTTTTTTTTGTTTAATAGTATGAAAAATAAATAAATAAATTTTTTTAAAAACAATTTCCACTAGATTAGTAATTTTAAGGAAAACATGAACATAAAAAGAACTCCAACACATGTTAATTGAGATGCTATATTTTCAATGATCATTTTGTTTTCTTTTTTTTTCTGCATTTTATCATCAAATTGTTGTGAGAATTAGAATATAAATCATGCATTACAAAAAGAAACACATAAATGATTAAAAACAATCACCAAAAAACAATTAAAAATATGTTTGCAGAGCTACACAAACAATGTATATTAGAAATTAATAGTTGAGTGTGGCCAAAGAAATGGTTTATTTTTATAAATTATATAGGAGTAGATTTATTTATTTTTTAATTAGATTTAATTTAATATGTGTTTACTTAATGCACAAATCGAGTAGATGTCTGAATCAATCCAATGTTTCAATGGTAGGTTTCATTGGGAAGCTACTATACTAACATCAAAAATGATGCTAATGATAATAGTTCTATCATTATATATTTATGAATAATTTTATATGTTTGAATCGATTATGTGATTCTGAGTTGAAAATGATTCATGCTTCCGGCTGGTGATAGGATCCTTTGATAGTAATTTGTGTATTTGATATTATCACTTGTTTTTGTTGTTTGGTGTTTTTCTTGTTTGGTGTTTTTCTTTTTGAGGGTTTTATGCATTGGTCTTGTTTGTGTGGTTTGTATCTTTATATATTAGTGTTTTGTTTTTGATGATTTCAGTTTTTTTTGGTAATTTGTTGCTCTCACTTAATTTTTTTAAATATTTTGGTTAATTTTCCATCATAATTAGTCTTGATTGTATTTTATTGTGCTCTTCTGGTTTTATTATATGTTTTGTTTTATTTATCTATTATTTTAGTCCTAAAGTTATTTTCAATTTATATTGTAGAAGATTAATAGTTAGAAAGGAAAAAAGTATTAGATACCTACTATATTTAAAAAAATACAGTATAAAATGTATACATAGTGAAAATATATAAATATACCTACTATGTGGTTTGATTTTTCAGAAGCAATTTGAAGAGAAATATCATATTTTTAATTTATATTAGATTCATTGTGGTAGTTGGTCTTTTGGAGTATATGCTATTTTTTAAATATTTGTTTAGATTAAAATTTTGAATCAATGTAGTTTTATTTTTTGGGAAGCAATTACTTATTTACATAGGAGAAAATCCAAAAATTAAGAAAAATTTAAAAGGAGCAAAAGTGTCATTTTAAAGTGTACACGTGGCAACGTCTCAAATCTCTACACAAAAGGTAATCTTATTTTATTATATAAGATACTAGTAAATATCTCATGCGTTGCATGGGTTTAAAATTAATATAATAAAATATGTATAAATAGAAAATTGAATTTTATATAGTATGTAACATATCTAATTACAAAAATTAAATATTTATTTTGAGGTGTAATATGAGTGTCAGTGTTTATTAATGTGTATAAACAATAAATAAGAATTTCATAAATTAAATTTATTCTTCTTTTTAATATAAGATTTCTATTTTATTAGTGGAAAGTAATTATATAAATATTTTATCTCTACAATATTGGTAACCTAAAAATAAATGTTAAGATACTTATGCGGGTTTTATTTTTCACATAGATTGTTGTTTAGTATTTATGAATTCATGTAATGTGAATTATTGTTAAATATAATAAATTTTAATTAGAATGTCGGTATAATGACATGTACTGAAACACCCCGTCCCGGAATCTACTAAACCGGAACGGTTCAACAACAGATAAACCGACTATTTTTAAAATTTTCTAACAACTTAACCGAATAAATTAAACTCCAGTTAATTTATTCCAACACCAGTCAGCATCAAACAAACAACTTAGCGGAAGCAAATAATATTCAAACTAACCAATAAATACAATAATAAATAAACCAACAAACTAGTCCTGTCACCCACTCCACAGCCTTGGTCCCACGACCACAACCTCCCTTCCTCACCCTACATCCAACCACAACAACAAAACAACCTTCAACCTAAACTGAAAAAATATCAGAAACAATCAGCCTCAAAGAAGGGATCACAAATCGAAATCTAACCGTCCACATTCCAATCGCACCATCAAAAAATAAATTCCTAGATGTCCTGAAACTACCCCCAAAGTTTCGTGATGATCCGACCATAGATGAACTCGCGATCTCTCTTTGAATCCACGTTGGTCCAGATCGCGTCTGAAAAAAGACAGCTCACGAAAATGCGAATAACTTTCAGAATATTAATCCAAATCAAGATTCGCAAAGTGCCACCTCTATATATAAGGGTTAACTACAACAACACAAAATTTCCTTACTATTGAAAACGATTTGCTAGGTCGAACCTTCGTTCTACCACGACATGTCGGATGTATCTGCATCTCCTTCATGTGCAGATTTCCTTCTTCTCTTTCAGTCACACTCAGCCTCTCTCTTTCTCTCCTTGAAGGTGGCCACGAAAATTAGAGAGAATGGCTAGGGCTTCTGCTATTTTTCTCTTTAAATAGACTTAGGGTTTTAATTGGTTCATTTAAATTAAACCAAGAATTAAACTTAAACCAGAAATTAATTAATTCTCCCCTTGGTTTAATATTAACTCGAAATCAGCTTCTTAAACCAACATTAAACCACCTCTACTTCTTAAACCGCATAACTTAAAACCAACTCTCGGCTTTAAGTCCCCAAAATAATATCCGTCTCACAACTAAGACAATCTATTTTTGGAACACGAGTGTTACAATTCTCCCCCACTAACTTAGATTCGTCCCCGAATCTAACACACTGCCAACCCGTGGCCGACTCCTTTATCCACACTCCTCTATCAACGATATCACGGCTCGACACTATAGTGCCATAGTTTTCCACTTGGTTTGGCCAACAACTCCAACACCATGGAGTACAACGACTTCACGATCCAACACTATTGATCGATCCGTCTAACGCATAGAGAGTCAGACAACGACAATCTCTCTAGTGACCTATCACACCAATTAGGAATCACGTCGAAACCTAATCGGCCAGGTACACTCGGCAGTGACTCACCAGTGCACTCCGATGCCGCTATATGGGACCACTATCCCGTCTGCCAAACCAATCCAGAAAACTAACAGCCCTATGCGGCTACTGAACATCCAATATCCGCACCCCAGCTAACAAACCACTATTACTAGTAGCCCGTCAACCTGTCTACTAATCCTCTAGTAAACAAACAATGCAACATATTCAATAAAAATACCTTTTTATTGAATAATCAAAAGACCAAAGTACATCGATTAAATTATAACACCATAAAATAAACGAGTACAACAACACGAAAATCTAGTAACACCAACACCAACGATCACCCACCCTGGCTAACCCTTCAGTTTGCCGAACCACTTGGGAAATTTCCGCTTCATCTTAGCTTCCGGCTCCCAAGTCACCTCTTCGGCTCCATTGCAGTCCCACAGAACCTGCATCTCTAGAACCTTTTTCCTCCTGACCACTGTCACCCGGCGATCTAGGACTCTCAGAGGCCTCGCCTCCCCCGCCATGCTCGGTGTCAAAGTTGATGGCACCTCCATCACCACCGGCTAATCCCGCTAGCACCTACTCAAGGCTACATATTCACTCACCTACTCCAAGGTAAATGTACTAGAGAGCTCTAAACTCTAAGGAGTAAACACCTCAACACACCGGCTAAGCCCTCCAGCTTGCCAAACCACTTGGGAAAACTTGCATTTCTTCATAGCTTATAACTCCCAAGTTCCTCCGCTACTCCATCACAATCCCACAAGACCATCATCTCTAAGACCCACTCCATGTGATGATACTCAAGTATTAATCAAATAGTAACTCCGCATAGTCCGCACAGCTAACCATAACCGACCTTCCACACTCAAGAAACATAATGTTCACCAGTCACCTCCTCGATCCCACTCTAACACCCACCTGGTGTTATACACAGTGAAATACTTTGGGGTCTAACAACCAACCACAACCAACAGTACATGATATCTACCCCACCTACGCTTAGGGTAATCACACCAAGAACATGCTAAGACTTTCGAATTCAAACACAACACCATAATGAAACCTTAACCCTTCCAAAACAAACAAGTACAGAAGAGGAAGATCCCATTAAACGATGATCTGCATTTGTTCATCACACTTGTCTTGCCACTCTCTTATGTGACCCCTAAACTGTCACAATTTAAGACTCAGACGCCCTCTTTAGTCTCACACCCCAACCACACCCATAATGCTCATCTCCCCCACTTGAGTACAACATATGGTGCCTAACGCAACCAACAGTCATCCCTATTTAACACGACATGCGATCCATTGCAATTACAACAACGACATGTAATCTGATAAAATTACCTTGTATCGCCCAACTAGCAACACACCGTGCACTCTCCGTATCGCCTAACCAGCGACACACAGTGCACTCACCGAATTGCCCAACAACAAAATCCAATACTACGAACTGTGCACGATAATGCCTTGTACGGCTATGCACTCACTCCACCCGACAACTCGGAGCACTTCACTTGACTCAACTAGTCACCACTCATCACAGATGGATCATCCGAATCTGTAACTTACATCACCATCCATCGATGCCCTAAAATAAACCCTTAGCACGGTTTTGTTAGCAATTCCTTTTGGGTTGATCGACTACTCCGATAACTCGGAGTTCAAAACTTCTTGGTCCACACCAGGATACAATCCGCTCGTATGCATAGTGAGCCAACTATCTCTCTAGTGGTCTACCGGACCCTCTCAGGAAGCACAACGCGACCCAACCGGCAAGTCCTACACTATCAGAAATCCGACTGAAACCCGACCGGTAGAATCCACTTAGTAGTGTCTATCTGCAGAACATTCTTATGCATACACATGGGACAACTCCCAACACTCCTTATACAATCTAGAATGCTATAAACCTCATGGTCAACCCCACCTGGGAAGACCTACCGCACTAACAACGTACTCAGCACCGATTATCCACACATGATAACCTTACGATGATCAATGTCTACTTACATCCGATAAACATACTCACCCGTCATCTATCCTTCTCTGATAGAAACCTTGAATCACCCTACCTGTCTATAACCACCTAGACAACTCATACTATGGTTCACTGTCTCCTAAGTAAACCATCTCCATCAATCCCTCCGATGGACCCTTCGTGATATTGTTTACCCGTTACTGCGTAATCAATATCACTAACCCCGTTTATTACCACCAATAGACAAACAAGATAAAACTCCAACCGCCACGGAGTACCATTCCTGAAATGCTGACAAAGCCCCAACTTGGAAAACTTGAATGACTGCTCATTCCGCACTTGAGGAACCACTATCTGCTTAACCAACGGTAGGCTATCACTATAGCTCCTAGGTGACACCTCGACGATAGGACTACGCTTGTACAACTTTGCGTGATTCTCCTGCATAACAGTCTAGATATCCTCATGATCTCCACCTTTTTAGGCAACCTACCACTTTTGGAAACCTTCTATTCTTAGCAGTTTTTCATTTCTGAAAACTTACTATTTCAGAAAATTTTACTTTTCGGGAAACTCTCCTAATCAAGAGATTCCCTGAACTCCCAAAACTTTTTCAGAATTCCTCCAGATCCCTGCAACATCTTAACGACTTTACCGGCCTCACCGGTTCTCACCTTTTTGCCTCTCACGGCCCCTCGGCTAAACCATCCTACTGGCATGCTTCCAGCTACAACCCATTCGGTCGCGCTAGAACTACAGCTCCTTAGTCCACGTCATATGACTCTCCACCATACCTTCCGGCACTCCGGAATAACACCTTCCCACAAAGCAGACAACTCATGTGACACCACTTGAGCAAGATGCGGTACCACAACTGGTATCCACTCCCAAATATTGGGCTAATGATCCCCAACACAGCTTCTTTTGAGATCTGGTCCACCCTGCCTGAGCCTCACCTTGCGCCGATATAACATCATGTCCGACCACATGCTCTGGCTGACCGTCACCCTCTGGAAACTCAACCCCTCTCAGCTCTTCTTGCTCCTCTTGCAAATCCCTTCCCCCGGATGTCTAACTACAGACCTACCGTGGTTAACCACCTGCAACACAACTTTATACTAATTTACCCCCAAAAATTAGCATAACAACAAAACGAGTCTTACCGTGGAACCCATTACCGGCTGAGAGATGACATGACTCTGTAACTCAGAACATAGCTACAACTAGCTAACCATCATACGAGTCAAAGTGTCCTAGAAACAACTCCGCTCTGATACCAAATTGAAACACCCCGTCCTGGAATCTACTAAACCAGAACGGTTCAACAACAGATAAACCGACTATTTTTAAAATTTTCTAACAACTTAACCGAATAAATTAAACTCCAGTTAATTTATTCCAAACACCAGTCAACATCAAACAAACAACTTAGCGGAAGCAAATCATATTCAAACTAACCAATAAATACAATAATAAATAAACCAACAAACTAGTCATGTCACCCATTCCATACCCTTGGTCCTACGAGCTCCAGCAAAACTCAGTACTTACCTGCATCACATAACGAGATGCCTCAGTATAAAAGATACTGAATGAGGCAACAACTACACCATAGCTAACATTCACCAATGTCAGCAATCAACAATCACAATCATATCAACAAGCAACACATGCCATAAATAACAACTATAAACATTCATTACTCCTAATGAACCAACAACAAGAACTACAGAAATGAGGACCACTCCAAGTCCTCAGACTAAGCACAGTCTAACACACAAGCACTCACTTTTGCTCACAACGATTTCTTTGATATCACTTTCTTTTTTAGGAAACTTTCCTTTTTAGGAAACCTTCCTTTTTAGGAAACCTTCCTTTTTAGTAAACCTTCCTTTTTAGGAAACCTTCCTTCCAAGAATTAATTAATTCTCTCCTTGGTTTAATATTAACTCGAAATCAGCTTCTTAAACCAACATTAAACCACCTCTACTTCTTAAACCGCATAACTTAAAACCAACTCTCGGCTTTAAGTCCTCAAAATAATATCCGTCTCACAACTAAGACAATCTATTTTTGGAACACGGGTGTTACATGTACATTGCATTTTTCTTTCACATTAAAATATATAAATTAAGGAATCCCAACATTGGGTATTTGAAAATTATTAATCATACATTTTTTTAGTTGGATTTTAGAAGTTAAAAACGTGTACTTTTCTTTTAACTTGATCGGTCTCTTAACTTTTAATTTTAATTAAATTAATTCATAATAAAGTAATTGTATGTAGTAAGAAAAACCAAAATAACACATCTATAGACACTTTTTGCATAAAAGCATAAATATTTATCTGGTTTTGCAAATTTATATCCACCTCTTGAATTTTCTATCTTTCTTTCTCTTTCCATCTATAATTTTTCTCATTTGCAACAACAAATTTCTACTACTTTTCATCTAACTTTAACTTTGGAGACTTTATACAATACATTTCCCAAACATCTTTTGATTTTTGATATATAGTTTCAAACATGGATAGCTAAAAGTTTTTAAAAGTTTATATTAATGATGAATAATTGAATAGAACTAACGTTAATATCAAGTAAACCTAATGATTTCTTACAACATCAATTTGAAGAAAAGATTTTTCAATGTTTATTAGAAGTGCCTCTATAATTCAAACACTAAATCTTGTGTCATATTCAAAGCTTTGATTTTTTTTCCTTGTTGTGAGAATGTTAAACTTAATAGCTTCTGAGTTGATAATCTTTGAAAAATTTTAGTAGCCATCAAAATCTTCATTATAAATAATTTATAATTTGAAAATAACTTATGATAAATAAATATGATAAAATATATGTAATGCATTAGAATCAAAAAGGAAGAAGAAGAAGTAGATTTAAATATATGATGGAAGATGGTGACAAATGACTATTTATAAGATGAGAATGGAGCATAAGTTACATTTTAAAATAAATATATTAAGAGAGTTAATATGTAATAATTGTTGATATATGTAACAACAAATTAATTAGGTAAGGGGGTTACAAATGTTGGTGACTAAGTCAAAATAGTAGTATAATTGTAAGTGTAATTGTTTTAGAGAAAATTTAACTATAAACTATGAAGGTGGAATAGAAGGCTGAACAACAACAAAATGTTCATGAATAGATGAATATATAGACTAAACCTACAAATATTTATCTGATTTATTTCTTTTGTATACATAAATATATAATTGGAAAAAATTGCTAAGAAAAGAAACAAAGAATGAAAAGTAAATACCTTTATTTGTTGTTAAAAAGTACTCTTATTTTCTCATATGTTCCACTTCTAGCTATCTTTAGCTGCATCTGCTATCCATCTCGCCTTCACTTCTTAATTAAGTCTTCATTGTAAGCTCCAACACAAATTATTTCATATAAAGGTACAGTCAGTATTCTCTCTTCTTTTGAAAAAATTAGTTTAAATTGGCAACTCTTTTATAGATTAAACTCTTCATAATAATTAAGTTTTCACATTACAAACAAACAAAAAGGAGAGTTGAGAAATTGTTTTACCAATTTGATTATTTGACTTCACATGTATGTAGTAGTCATGCATTGATTGAAAGATGTGTGAGGTATTTTTGTGTGTGTGTATGTGTGTTTGATAGACGAAATATTTTACTATTTAAGTTTATTGGTTGGCTGAATAAAGTTTTATTTATTAGGTAGATTAATGGTTGTATATTAATGTCAGAAACCAACGTCTTTCTTGAATTAGAAGATCAATTGTCTTTTTTTTTATCTTGGCAAAATAGAGTAGATCAATTTTCTATGATCAATGAATTTTTTAAAGAAAATTTTATTTTAATATTTTATTATTATTTATGTTAGATTGATTGTGTTATTGTTTTTGTGAGTATATGTTTCTATGAAATTAAATTCTTTGTTTTAAAATTATATTTTAAAAACTTTTGTAGTGATTTAGAGTTTGAGTCAGTGTGGTTTTATTTTTGGGAAGCCTTTTTAAAAATTTAATTTAATTTATAATAGATAAGATTAAATGTTAGAAATAAAATAATATAAAAGAAGGAAATTAAAAAAGAACTCAAAATGTCAGATTTGTTGAGGATACGTGGCAGCGTCTCGTAGCTGCACAGAATGGTAACCTTACTTTAGTATATAAGATCTGTGTGTGTATAATTTTGAAAGAGTTGGTATATGTTACTTACCTTTTGTGTAAATGTTTAAAGTATTTTAATATTTAATAAATTAACATGCTCGTAAAAGGTATAATCTATTAAAAATATTTTGTACCTATAATTTAAGGTAATTTTGGGGTCATTTATGAATCTGTAAATTTTTATATCTTAATTTTTGCAATTTTGTTGAAATTTTTAAAACTTGAAAATAATATTTTAGGAATTATTTTTCGTTTTTCAAATTTTTTAAAATATTATATCTTTTAATTTTTGGGTATTAAATGAATATATTATAAAAGTTCATGTATTATAATGGAAAAAAAATTCATGTACGGAGAAAGAAAATAACAGATTTGTTAATATATTAGCGGATAAGAGACTTCTGAAAAAGAAGCATCGTTAGATTCACTTCTTAAGTTGTATCGTTTTCTAGCTTTTTTGTTTAGAATTTATGTATATGAAAGGTCTCTATGTAATTTTGTAAACTCTTATTCGAAGTGATAAATAAAAAAATAGACATTAAAAAAAATCATGTGCGTATCCTTAAAGCTCTCCCATCGAACTAAAGCAAGAAATGTTTAGCCACATCGGTTGTGCCCCGGTCAGTGGAGTCAATAACCTTATCAGCTGTCCCTCACTGTTTAAAAATATTACCCAGGATCTTATCTCAGGCCGCTGATAATTGGCAATGAGACGTGCCTTGTACCGCCTAACCCGATAACATGTATTTTAGTAGAAATCGATAAATATTTGGTGTAGTTTGATAGAATTTTCACTAAAAATAACTTTAAATTTTTTTAATAATAATCTATTTGCCATACTTTCAAGAACAACAAAAATTCATTAAAGTCCTCACATATCATCCATAGACCATTGTAATTTATAGCAATTTCTTTGAATTTTTTTCCAAAGGTAGTGTCTTTCTTTTGGAATTGGGTGACAATATAAATACAAAACAAGTAGAAATTAAAAGATTTATATTTAATATATAGATCTACAAGTCTTATATGATATGAAATAAACCAAACAGAAATCAAGCTTTTCCAGAAAACTATTAAACCACTACAAAGACCTTAAGGAGATACGATTCGTATTACATCATAACTAAGCTCAATCACAAAGAAAACCCGTGCATACGCACATGTATTAGTCTAGTACGTGATTTAAATTTTAAAAGGAAAACATATGTCAATTTTTGGAGTGGACAAATGGCAGCTTCTCAAAACCTTAAAAATATTAGAATAGAAATGAAAAACACAGATGCCAATCTCTTTGGTGCCGCATGACGGCCTCACAGAGACTGAAGTTTAATGTATAATTTTTTTTCTTTATTTTATTTTTATCTCGGGTGATCGGGTTGCGATCCGAGTCAAGTCGCGGAGATTTTTTTATTCCCTAACTGATTCTTGGGTCAACGGGCCATGAATTCTGACTAATCTTGGGGCCCTGAGAGGCATATTAATGTTCCGGTGGTAAAGTGAAAATGATAGAGAGTTCCACGTTTGTGGAGAATAGATTCCTGCCCTGGACTAGCAGGACAACTCCTGCTCAAGTGGAAAGCACTAGACCAAGACGAGTGGGTTTTTAATGTATAAGTTTATTTTGTGTAACAAGGAAAAATTATATGATAATGGACGCAATGATTATAATATCTGATGTTATTTAATGTATAAGTTTATTTGTGTAACAAGGAAAAATGATATGATAATGGACGCAATGATTATAATATCTGCTGTTATTATAACGTTGTTCCTATTTATTTGATATATAAAGCTACGAGAAACTTGAAAAAAACAAATAATAATAATAATAATAATAATAATAATAAACACAAACCAAATACTGTTAGGTCTAACGACCTTTTTCACAAATACTATCGAAAGGTCTTTGTGGACAGAGCTTGGGACGAGTTTTATTGGAATACTAAGTTTAAGTTTTGTGGTGAGAGAATAAGATTTAATCAATATCGGACTGCATATTGACAATGGCTTGTCTCGGAAGTGTCTCCACAGTTTGTGAGTTTCTTGATTCAGGAAGATGGGTGGCTTCTCTATTTTTACGGAAGACAAGATAAGCTATGGAAGCTAAGTAAATGGCAATGCCTGCGAACCCAAGAATTCCAGAGAAGATGACAGCGACAGGCTTCATGTGACTATGGGTAAGAAGCTCGATGAAACTGCTAACTAGATAGTATATGTTTATTCCCATGATTAAACAACCAGTGACCCAAGTAAAAGCTGAAATCTGTGAATAAATGGCACATATGAAGTAAGAGATTGATGAAGGTTTTTCATCTTTTATCTTTGGTTAAATGAAAATGTGTTTGATTGTTACATACCAGGATAGGGTTGACGTATGAACCCATCTTGGTTTTGCAGCTAGTGAATTTGAGAAGAGGGACTAACGTGAACGGGAGCACAAAGGATAAGATCATCTGTTTAAGATTTATACAATAGATGATTTGCCTTGGTGTAGTAAGTCACATATATATACATTATGATGAGAGATGGAATTATTGTGTTATCGAGGAAATGATGATTAACTTTCCAGCTCCAGCTGAACCCCCGATGAGAGACACCACTATGCTTGGGATTATAACTAAGCATCTAGTCAATAAGTTTCTTACCCATGGCTTGAGTTTTAGGTCAAGAAAACCCTGCATGACGTATTGTCCTGCATACGTTCCCGTTATCGTAGAACTTTGCCCTGATGCAAGAAGCGCTATGGCAAATATTTTTGCGTTCCACTTCCCCAAAACGTTCTGTTTCAAAGCAGAGAAAGTGAAAAGCTTTAGTGTTCTGAATCATTATGGAAAGAAACAAGATAAGCAGTAAGGAGAAAGAAAAGCAATTTACCCGTAGCAGAAACGAACCCTTGTTCAAGTCCAAATCCTCACAACTAGCTCGATCCTCAGGGTTTAAGTTTGAGGCATTACAAACAGCACCACTTACTGATATCACAGAGATGTTAATGAGAAAGGCCACCAGTAGAGCAAAGCCGCTTTCTATCAAGTAAAACCTGCAAGCTTCCTTGATGCCAGTAGCGGAACGAGGGATTTTTCTCGAGAGAACCAAGGCAGAGTGGAGGAAGAGATTATGCCTGCGACAGTTTTAGAAGATTTATCGAATAATCTTTATTATGGATGGCGTGAAGAGAGAGTGAGCTTACGGCATAACCATGGCTCCGAGCAAAGAGATTGCGAGACCAGTTGCGCCATTTCCTTTAAGTTGGGGAACAAAGAGACCATGTAGGACTTCTCTTGGGTCTGGACTTGAGTAGTGGAGCTCAATAAAGAAGCAGATAGCAATTGTGATCACAAGAAATGCAATCAAGAACTCCAGCTTCCTCACCTGTAAAAAAAGAATTAACCATATATATACATATAGGGTAGCACCATGGAATGAAAATGATCGACAAATAGTCAAAAACTAGTACCCCGTATTTTTGAAGTGCTAGAAGAATCAGCGTACTTAAGCCTGTGAGAAGAACACCAATCCAGACCGGCATGCTAAATAGCATGTTTAATGCAAACGCTGTCCCTATTACTGTACAAAGATATATCCATTTTGGCAATTTGTATTAACAGAGAGATTAGAGAAAAGTATTGGATCACACTAAAGAGTAAAGAAGTGTGATGCCTTCCGGTATGTCACAAGTTAACCTGTGACAACACCAAGATTTGCAGCCAGCCAGAATATTTGTTTATATATACAATTTAATTATTATACGTCAAAAATAATAATTAAATGGTATATTTAAAGTAGGTATAAATTTGTTGTTTTAAATGGTCTAGAGAACATTGATTTTTTAAACATAAGAAGCATTAATCATCTAAAATTACGGATATATGATTTATATAACAAATTAATGATCTTACAATTTCCAGGATCAATATATGCGATTGCAACAAGAAAACCAGGGCCTAAGTAAGCGAAAAAGTTCTTCCAGCTTGTCTTCTGCAAATATACGTATAGAAAGAAATCAAACAAAAGCTTTTGATCAAACAAACTTTTGACGTTTTTGAATCAATATTCTGTGTGTTTGGAAAAGTCGGTTATTTAGTAATGTTAAATAATCAAGAGCGAACCGTTGAACAAAAACAAAATTAATCATGTGAGGTTTTAGAAGACTTTTTTAGGGAAAAACAAAACATTATCAGTCATTATCGATTCCATATTCAATCGTGTGCAAACAGATTAAAACAAGCGATTATATATCCAACACAACAAAAACCTCAGAGACGACAATTTGATTGATATTAGATTTCTCCATTGCAGCAGCCATTGCTTCTCTCTTTCCCTAAACTTTTTTCTTTTTTTGGGGGACAGAATTTTACTTTACGAGTATACAGTTTGATTGATAGTTTATATACACAAAAGATACGAGTTTTGGGCTACTTTACGTAACTAATTGTAGATTTTTTTACCTAAGGAATATCTTTTTGTTTTGAATTTTAGTCTAATGGAAAATTTTATATTTTTTCGTAACAAATTATTATTATTATGTTTTTTGAATTTTTTTCGTAACAAATTATTGACTGCAACAACTAAATAGTTGTTATCTAGATTTTCTCTATCAGCAACAAATACTATTAAAAATTTTCCGTTTTAATTGTTTATATTAAAGTAAACAACATTATGAGTAGAACACAATAAAATAAAATAAAACAACTTAATTAATAAGACAATCTCTGTGAAAACTAAAATAATTGTAGTTTATCTCTTACTAAAATTTTCTATCACTTTTTTTGTTCATGCACCAAATTTGCATGTTACTGTTTTATAAATATTTTTTTTATTAATATTTTGTAGCTTTTTTTATCCATCACGTTCTACCTCAGCTCTGGATTATCATCTCAGAATTGATAACATTTAAATTATTGTTTTTTCAGATCTACAATTATTTCCTAGCGCACAACAACAAATTTTCTCTAATCAATAGAAAATAAATATTTGTTTTGGAAGATTAAATTCTAGGGATTCTACGTGAAATACCCTAATACTATTGAGAAATTTGAAAAATAACCTAGTTCTTTAGTCTTTTGAAAACTAACATTGTACAAAGACATTTATACTCTAAGTTATATCCATAAAAGATGATATGTGATTTTAGAAACTTGTGCCTAAAAGATGATACATGTGCTTTCTGAAACTTTTTTTCATGTGTCTTAAAGATGATGTGTGAAAACTAACATCCTGTTGACGTCTTTTATAAACCACGGAGATTTCATGTACAAAGACATTCATATTCTGTTGATATCTTTAGGCCAGTGCTTAATGAATGTAAGGAAAAGAAACATCTTTTTATTTTATAAAAAAAATTATAGTATTTATTAATTAGAAGACGTCACGTTTTTAATTAGAAGAGTTAGTTAGATTGTTAATATTAATAATAACAAATTAGAGATTCAGGTTTTACAAAAAAAAAACTAATTAGAGATTAAAAGTAAACATTGGAACAAAATTTAGTGTAATACATACATATATACACTGCTTAATTAGTGATACATCATGGACAATGCTTGTATGTATGTATTACACTAAATTAGTGATATTTTATCAAATAATAGATAAACATTGGAACAAAATTTAGTGTAATACATACATATCTCTATGTATGTATTACACTAAATTTTGTTTCATCAAATAATAGATAAAGTTTTTCAATAGTTTGAGATGAGATTTTATCAACATCAATTGACGGTATGTGGAATGAAGTTTTTCAAAATTTAAATTGTTAAATTTTTGCTTTGAATGAAATATGATATATATATTTTGAATATCGCCTCGGGCCTCAGTACTCCTTGTACGGCTTTGGATATCTACCATATAAACTAAGAGTTTTGCTCTGGAAACGAGAGTAAAAAAACAAAAGCTTTAAGAAAAGTACATCATTTTCTCCTTTGTTTCTAAATGCATATAGTAAATATTGTTGGATTAAGCTTGAGTTATAAATTATCCTAATGAGGTTAGGATTATGATCTTTATGAGTATCTAAAGATATAAATATACATATATATATACATATACTTATATATATATAATCAGTGGCGGACCCAAGATTATTTTTCACTGGGGTCAAAATATAATTTTAAAATATGTCAATAATAGCCGACAACAAAAAGTACATAAATAATAAAATTTTCATCAGATTTTGTTTTTTAAATCGGTTTTATATAAAACATTCTACATAGAACTCTCCGATCTTTCATATCCTGAAATTTTTCATCAGTCTCATTTGTGATAGTCTCGAATACATCTTTTTCAACAAAACACACTAAACAATCATTTAAAAACTGATATCTAATCTGATTATGTCGATATATCTTCACAATCTTCATAGCTGAGAAACATCTTTCAACACTTGCCGTAGCAACATGCAAAATCAAAACCAACTTCAAAAGCCTATAAACCAAAGCATGTGACAATTTTTTTCGTGTTTCCACCAACATACGAGCAAGTTCCCCAAGATTTTTTAAATGAGTAAATCTTTCATCACTTCGAATATTATCAATGTAGATATCTAATTGTTGCTCAAGAGATATATACTCTCCATGACTAAAATCATCTCGGTAAAACTTAGATAACCTCATCACCTTTGAATGATCAAATCCAGAGAACGAATCAATAGGAGATAAAAAAGCAGCACATACAAGCAATTCTGTGTTTACCTCATTAAAGCGATCATTAAACTCCTGAAGTTGCAAATCCAAAACAGCATTTAAGCAATTGACTTTGTAGTAATGCATATTTGTTACTCCTATTTTTTTCCTTCGCTTTCTTGACTCAACAAAATCTTCTTCCATGTTAACCTTTTCAATGTCATATTTCTCACAAAAGGAAGAAACTTTGATCATGAGAGAACTCCATCCATCATCTCTGAACTTCTAAAGTTGTCTCTTAGTTGATTCCACTAATGACATAGCATTCAAAATATCTTGATCTCTTCTTTGTAGAGCCATAGACAAGTTGTACGTGAGTCCTAAAAGATGTATCATCATTTGCAAATAGAAAACAAAATCAAAGCTATGAAAGTATATGATGAGACCATTTGCTTGATGTCTTTTTGAGTCTTCTATGCCTTGATTTTGAATATGCTCAAGAACCTCGATAATAGAAGAAAATAAATCAACCAAACGCAATAAAATTCTGTAGTGAAAATTCCAACGAGTAATCTCTGGTCTTTGAAGAGCGATCTCTTGATTTAACCCTGTTCCAGTACTGATTTCGCCATTATTAATTCCTTCTTCAATCACTTTCTTATAACTCTCCCGTATCATATCTTTCATTTTGCATGAAGCTCCCACCACATTCACCAATAGAGAAACCATATCAAAAATATAACCCCCCCAGGTACGTGTGGATCCATATCAAATAGTGAACTAAATATCAAACCGGTATAAATTAGCCGAAATCCCTAAAATACTTGTCTTGAAGTGGATATTTACCGGTTACATAGTCAATCTTTATCCAAATTAATGAAAATTTGAGAATTAAATTTACCTACTCAAAAGTGAATCTTTACCCATCCCATACCCAATTCGTTATCCATATTGTTACAAAAGATTCTTGTCCCTTTTTAAAAAATAAATAGTCCAAAAATACTTTTTTATCACGTGAATTATTTATTCCCGCTCCATATCTGAATAAATATCTTTGTTTAGTATTTTTTTAAAGTATTTTAGATTGAAATAAAAGTAAATATATAGTTATAGTGAATTGGAAATACACAGCTTAATAAATAAATAGATATATGGTATTTAATATTAATATTTAACATAACGAATTAAAATATTTATATATGTATATGCATATTGTAGAAGAATCATAATCTAAAATCTTAACAAATCTTTCAAATGAAATAAATTAAAATAAGTAATATGGTATAATTAGATATCAAATATTAGTTTTTCAATTTTGATTAGTTAATAACTTTTTAAAAATATTTTCGTTGATAATTAATAGGAGAGAGAGAAAATGAGTTTAATTTTTATTTATTTAGTAACTAACATTTAGAAAAAATTTAATTGTATTTGGATACATGGATATAAGATAAGATACAAAGATAATTTTACTATTAATGAGATTTGTTTTTGTTTTTTATTTTAATAGTATTTTATGTAATATTTTTAAAATATTAATGTTAATTTACTTTTTAATAGTATAGATAGATGCAGGTATATTTTGAGAGAGAAAAAAAAACATGTAGGTATGTTTTGAATTTTTGACCATAAAAAAAAAGGAAAAAAAAAACTAGTGATGGAAAACCAAAGTAAGAAAATGACAAAATAAAATAACATAGCAAGAATTCACCAAAGCAAAGTTGAGCCGGACATAATCGAGATATCTTAGAGAATCCGAGCTGGCAAATCCCTCTTCACCATCATGTGGATGATACTACTGCCACGTGTCTCATTGTCTATACACGTGTCATCTTACCGGAGGCTTGCTCAGATCGCGGGGAAAATCTCTTCTCTTATCAACAAAAATTCCGAATTGATAAAATATAAAAAAAAATCTCGAAACTTTGTTTTCGATTGTCTCTTCTCTTCTTCCTTTGATTCTTTCCGGTGACGCTATGAACGCCGCCGTGTTTAGTGCTTCTGCTTTATCTCTACCTATCTCCTTCTCTAAAACTCGATCATCTAAACTCATCAGAAAGAAGGTAACTTTCACTATCTTTTTATCTCTATTGCTCTGTTTTTGCAGTTTCGTACTCTGAATTTTCTGGAAAACTGTAAAATCAGTATCAAGTTTTAGTTTTTAGGATTTGGGTTTTGTCATGGTTGAAATTAGAGTTGGTCTGATGATTGAATTGATTGGTTTGGTTTTTATAGGGAGTGAAAGGAGGATTCAGGGTTTTTGCTGTGTTTGGGGATGAAAATGTATTAGTTGAGAAGAAGATTCAATGGGGAAATTTGTTTGATGTTGAAGATCCAAGATCAAAAACTCCTCCTTATAAAGGCAAGTTCTTGGATGTTAATCAAGCTCTTGAAGTTGCTACATTTGATATTCAATACTTGGATTGGCGTGCTCGTCAAGATCTTCTTACCATCATGGTTCTTCATGACAAGGTTTGTGAAAACTTCATCTACATTCACCTCTTTAGAAATTTTTTAACTTTATCTTGTTTGTAAAGTTGTGTTCTTCAGTCCTAGGCGAGATTGTATTGGGTTGATTAGTTTTGAGTTTAGGTTTAAGTTTAGGTTTAAGTTTAGTGTTCATTAGTTAATAGTTTAGGTTTAGTGTTGGCTGTGTTTTGATATGAAGTTCTTGGAATGAATGTGTTTCAGGTCGTTGATGTACTTAATCCTTTAGCTCGTGAGTATAAATCTATTGGTACAGTGAAGAAAGAACTAGCTGGACTACAAGAAGAACTATCAAAAGCGCATCAACAGGTTCTTAAGAATGCTTATTCACTAAAAATTATCAGTCTTTTTATCAAACTTGTTCTAATTGTTAGTTAAAATGATACAGGTTCATATATCTGAAGCAAGGTTGTCAACTGCTTTAGACAAGTTAGCTCACATGGAAGAATTGGTTAATGATAGGTTGTTACCGGGAAGAGTAGTTACAACGGAATTAGATAAACCTTCTTCTTCAACTAGTTTATCATCTCTCGAGATAGACCGGGAAAAGACAAACACAGGTGCGAAAAGCTTGAATGTTTCTGGTCCGGTTCCGCCTTATAGTCCACATTTGAAGAATTTTTGGTATCCCGTTGCTTTCACTGCGGATCTCAAGCATGACACGATGGTATGTATCACGGTTCTTGCTTAGCGTTTCCCTTTTTAAGTATCTACAAGCTTCTGATGAATGCTATTGTTTATTCTCCTAAGGTACCAATTGACTGCTTTGAGAAACCTTGGGTTATCTTTAGAGGAGAAGATGGTAAACCGGGATGTGTACGGAATACGTGTGCGCATAGAGCATGTCCTCTTGATCTTGGCACAGTGAACGAGGGGCGTATCCAATGTCCATACCATGGTTAGTAACTCATTCTCTAGAGATTGATAATAACAAGTGAAAAAACTATATCTTGCATCTTATTAAATGGTGACCTTGTAGGATGGGAATATTCAACCGATGGAGAATGTAAAAAGATGCCGTCTACAAAGCTACTAAAGGTCAAGATTAAATCATTGCCTTGTCTTGAAAAAGAAGGTATGATCTGGATCTGGCCTGGCGATGATCCACCTTCATCTACACTTCCTTCTTTACAACCTCCATCAGGGTTTGTAATCCATGCTGAGGTAATAATACTTTACATTTCAAGCTTTTCTCACTTCCAATTGTCTTGTAGCGTTTTCTCATTTTTTTCTCTTGTAAACAAACTCTCAGCTTGTAATGGATCTCCCGGTGGAACACGGATTGCTTCTAGATAATCTCTTGGATCTTGCGCACGCACCATTCACTCATACATCTACATTTGCAAAAGGCTGGAGTGTTCCAAGGTTTGTTTTAGTCTCTCATTGCGCTAAATGTTGAAATGAATCAGTTCTAAGTCTTTTTTCTTGACTCTTGTAGCTTGGTGAAGTTCTTAACGCCTTCCTCGGGTTTACAAGGATACTGGGATCCGTATCCAATCGATATGGAATTTAAACCACCTTGTATTGTTCTATCAACAATCGGGATCTCCAAACCCGGGAAACTAGAAGGAAAAAGCACTAAGCAATGTGCAACACATCTTCATCAACTCCATGTTTGTTTACCTTCTTCTAGAAACAAGACAAGACTTCTATACCGAATGTCACTAGACTTTGCGCCTATATTGAAGAATCTTCCATTCATGGAACATCTCTGGAGACATTTCGCTGAACAGGTAAAGTAAAACACAAATGATACTATGAATCTTGATACCATCTCACAGTTCTTGAATCTTGAATTTATCGTTCTCTCGGTTGTTTCCAGGTCTTAAACGAAGATCTTCGACTGGTTCTAGGACAACAAGAACGGATGCTAAATGGTGCAAACATATGGAACTTACCAGTTGCTTATGATAAGCTTGGAGTTCGGTATAGACTATGGAGGAACGCAGTAGATCGTGGCGATGATAAATTACCTTTCTCCAGCTAACTATTTTGTTGAAGAAATCTAATGTTTTAAGCGACGTGGAAGTTTTTGCTGCTCTATATTCACCAGTAACCTTCTCAGGAAAGTGTAGGCTTTGTTATCTTGTTCGTTCTCGCCGCAGAGAAGCTTGGCCGAGTAAAAACGATATGGAGTTGGTGGATTCTTTCTAGAAGACGATGAAACAAAAGAACTTTTGCGTAGATAACAAAAAAAACAGCCATTGTAAATTGAAAGGAGATATATTGTTATCCATTTTTCCAGTGTACAGTTCACTCTCTGTGAGAAATTGAATATCAGTTTTCTCCACTAAACTTGATGCCTTTCAAGAACAATCTCTTTGACACTTGAGTCTTTGCAAAAGTTTCCATACAGTTTAAAAATTAAAACTTGTTCGAATGTGACTTTTATTAGAATGAATATTATGTACAGCATTTAGGTGACGTGATTTTTTTCCTTTATTCTTTAGATGCTCGGTAGTGTGACAGTTCGATGGTGATAAAATCCCATGATACAACTGCGGATTTGTTTCTGTGTTCTAACATTAAAGAACAGAATTTAACGAACACTATTTGTGTGACTACTCTCAGACTCAAAACCGGAGAAAAAGAAGATGATGAAGGATTTTATGTGTATGTTAATTGATGCAGACTTTGCTTAATAATTCAAATCTTCTCACATCCATTAGTGTCAAAGAGAATAAATCTCACCTTAATGAGAATTGATTCTCAATTAAAGTCTATGAGATTGATTGCATATTTGTGTACCCAAACTCAATCAATTCAAATAAATTGTTTGCTGATTTAATCAACAATTTAAATTATTGAATTCCGGGCAAATAAAAATAATCTTATAGATGTTAGATATTTTCCAAATCACAAATCCAGCCCATGAGTAGATGAGTTTCTTCTTTGGTTTCCAAAGTGAGATAAACCTTAGTCAAAATTTCAAGTTTGGAATCATTTCCAAGGACCACAATTTCTCGAGCACCGATTATGACATTTAAAAGCACTAACATGTAATGCTCGCGGCTACGATACATCATGCCCAAGAACTGGTCATTCTGATGAATGTCTTCACCGAAAAATATATCTAACAAATGTTATTTTTGAGAAAGGGAAAAAATATTTGACAACGCCTAAAAGTGATTCAGAAACAGTTTAAAAAAATTAGAGATTTAAATATTTTAAACACTATTTTTATTATTTATTTTCTCAATATATATTTGAGATTTATATGTCTCTTCCAAAACAGAAAACCCATGACTACGATATTGTCGATGAGACTAATGGAGGTGTTAATGACGGTAACAAAAAAAGTGAGACGACGACCCTAAACAAGAAAGGTCTTCCACTTGACACGCCTGATGTCCTGAATGTTTTTAGTGCTATTCTGACACTAGACAAATTCAATGACTCCAACTTCAAGTTGTGGCAGCAAAAGATGCATTTCTTTCTCACTATGCTGAAATTGGAGAGGTATATCACTGAGGTAACACCTGTTTTTGCCCTCCGGGAATACTGACGTACACATTTTAGCTAGTGTCGATGTGTGGATCTGTGGGGACTATATTTGCAGAGACTACATTAAAGATCGTCTGGTGGATCAGGTATAAAACATGTACAGTAAGTTCAAAACTTTCAAGGAAAATTGGGATTCTCTGGAAAAGAAGTATAAGTCTTTCAATGTAGGATCGGGAAAACTCGGTACTTCAAAATGCTGGACTCATGGAGCAAGTGCATGAGCTGCAACTGATAATCCAATCGATAGCAGATGAGGGCATGAAGATCTGTGAAAATTGACAGTGAACTGCATCATGGAAAAGCTACCTCCGTACTGCGTCGATTTCAAAAATTACCTTGGCCACAAACAAAAAGGCTACTTTGGGAAATCTCATTTCCAGGCTTTAAAATGAGTCATTCAAATGAAAGACTGAATCGAATTTCACTCAGAATGCGAATTTAGATGAGTACAAGAACAAGGGCAAAGGAAAATTTGTGCTTAATTCAAGCAAGCGGGCACCTAATAAGGTCGCACTTCAAGCCTTTACGAGCTTCAAGAAGCATGGTGTACCTAAAAAGTTCACCGGAAAGTGTTCATATTGTCACAAGGAGGGGCACAAAGTTGAGGATTGTTGCACCAAGGCAAAAACACTCAATCAAACCCATTTGACGAAAACTAATCTATGTGCAGGGGTTATGGAAGCAAATGTGGTTGATAAAGTAACTAAATTAAGAGTGGTTCTACAACTTTATTAGGCGCCCCTTGCTTGATTTAGAACCACTCTTTAGTTTCTTCGTCAACCACATTTGCTTCCATAACCATCAGACATAGGTCAGTTTCCATCAAAGGGGCTTGATTAAGTGTTTTGGTATTGGTGAGAAAACCCCCTTCTTGTGACAATAGGAACACTTCCCGGTGGAGTTTTTAGGCGCATCTTCCTTTTGAAACTCGTAAAGACTTGAAGTGCGACTTTATTAGGCACCCCCTTACTTGAATTAGGCCCAAATTTTATTTTTCTTCTATTCTTGTACTCAGCTATATTCACATTGTGAGTGAAAGCCGGTTCAATCTTTTGAACGACTAATTTTGAAGCCTAGAAATGATATTTCCCAAAGTCAATGCTTTTTTCTTATGGCCGAGAAAATTCTTGAAATCGACCCAACACGGAGGTAGTTTTTCCGTGATGTAGTTACTCGTGAATATTTCATATATCTTCATGCCCTAATCTGCTATCTCTTGGATGATCAGTTGCAGCTCATGCATTTTCTCCTTTATGGGCTAGAGTCCACCATTTTAAAGTAAAGGAATTTTGTCGTAGCGAGTTTTCCTGAGCCTTCATTCAAAGACTTGTACTTCTTTTCAAAGGCATCCCAAATTTTAGGAAGTTTTGACCTCACTGTACACGTTGTACAGCTGATCCACTAGGTGAGCTTTAATGTAGCCTCTTCACAAATACTCTCCATGGATCCACGCATCGACACTAGCTAAAACATGTACGTCAGTATTCCCAGGGGACAAAACAGGTTTGACCTTGGTATTGGTGCGAAAGAAATGCATCTTTTGCTGCCACGACTTGAAGGTGGAGCCATTGAATTAGTCTGGTTTCACAATATCACTCGAAACATTCAGGACATTAGGCATGGCAAGTGGAAGACCTTTCTCATTTAGGATCATTATCTCACTTGTTTTGTTGTCGTCATTAACACCTACGTAAATCACATCGACAACATATGTAGTAATCATTTTTTCTGTTTCACAAAAGACAAACAAATGTCAAAAATTGAGTAAAGAAATAATAAAAATAGTGTTTAAAATATTTAAATTGCTAAAATTTTAAAAACATTTTCTCAGTCACTTTTGGGCATTTTTAAATAGTTTTATTTCTCCCTCTCGAAAAATAACATGTGTTTATATCACTAATTAATCAAAAGGAAGAACTATCCATGTTCATTCTTCACGCCTTAGCAACCACAAAAATAAAATTTGTAGAAATGGCAACTAAGCGAATTTCTAACTATTTTTTTCCTCAGATCATTATGACCTTATTTCGAGAATTCATTTCGTGAAACAAACCACGTAAACCGTTCCCTCAAAATTTATAAAAGAATGTATGGTTTACAAATATTATGCCAAATTGCTAAATAGCAATAGTATACGTGTTTTAGATCGATGAAAAACAAAAAAAAAATCATTGAGGGATTTTTAGTTTAATTTTTAATTTAAAATAAATCCAAAAACATTTTGAAAATCTGTAGATAAATCCAAAATAATTCACAAAGGAAAAAACCATTTTTTAATCTTTAAGAAATAAAAACGTTTTTTAAATATTTTTCTTTTCACCAAGTAACAGAAAACAATCACACGATCAGAGTTGGGGAAAGCATAAATTGCATAAAACCAGAGGCAATCTAGGAGATAATTCATCAAATATGCAAATAATAAATTGCAGAAATTTAGGTGGTCTAAACAGAATAAACTCCAAAACCTAATTACAGTAAAACCTCTATAAATTAATACTCGTTAAATTAATAAAAACTATAAAATAATAATATCTTCCGGTCCCGAGTCGGACCAATGTAAAAATCAACAAAATTCGATAAGATAATTAGATAATAATTTGTTTGAAATTTTTATGTAAATATATGGTCTCATTAGTATCATAAATTAATAATCACATATATATATATGTATATATTATATGATAGTATACATATATGGTTTTAGTGTGTTAAAAATTGAATATTGTTAGAACTCGTCTTAAATTTTTATTGAATCAAACAATTGTTGTGTTTTGCTTTAAACAATCAAGTTGTAGTATCGTTTATAAACTTTATCATCAAATTAGCCAATATTTTTTCGTAAGTTTTCAACTTCTAAATATATATAAATATATCATTTTATTTTAGAGTTGTATAGGCTATTGAAGTATGACAACTTAAGTAACTAATTTTTAAATTTGAATTTATGCATGTCGTTTATATAAGTGAATTCATCCATAACTTTTATTATCCAAATTCAAAATATTTTTCTTCTTCTAAATATTAAATATTTAAATCGAAACTGCATATTTATAGCATCAAAAACATTAATTTTATTGACATCATATTATTCCAACTCAAAATTTTGAAAATTTTATAGTAAAATCTTAAATGAAAAATCAAATAAAACTAATCTCTCTCTAAATTAATAGTTATTAATTTATAGATAAATTAATATCACTATAAATTAATAAAATATCAAAGTCCCAACATTATTAATTTATAAAAGTTTTACTGTAAACTTAATCAGCAATTTAATGAAAAAAAACAGAATAAATTGCAGAACAATTAATTAAAAAATCGAGCTGTAACCGACCGAAACTCCAACGCAGGTAAGGAATCATGTTCTTAAGAACCCCAGGATAGACGTCCTATAGTGTGACCGTTTGGTGGCTAAGAACCCCAGGATATAACTGCAGTTTTATTTCTGTCTTCCAATATTAAAAAACAGAATCTATCGAACACTATTTTTGTTAGTACTCTCGCACTCGAAACTATAGAGAGAGAAAAAAGATGATGAAAGATTTTGTGTGTATGTTGATACATGATGAAAGCAATAGACTTTGCTTTATAATTTAAAGCTTTTGAGGGCATCTTCATTAGACAACCTCTGATAGGTGTCTTTAGAAAAAATTAATATTAAATTTAATAATAATTTAATTTAAGACACCTACTAACTATACATTACTTAATCATCCTCCATTAGTGATACTTTAAAGATATCTTAAGAAGAAGAAAAAAATGATAAATTGATAATATGTATTTTTAAAAAATTTAAATTTATAACATAACAAATGTTGGATTAAAATTATGGAAATTATTAAAAATAAAACTAAAATTAATTATAGAATAATTATAGAATATTTTTAAAAAAAATATATATATATATACAGACATTATAAATTCCTCTAAACATGTATTACAAAACGTAAAAACAAATTCAAACTTAAAATTGGATATAATAAACGGTCAACAAATACGTAGAATTATAGATACATATAAAAGCATTATGAAGAATGTAATTCTCTTGGGCCTATCTTGAGTTGTGTCAAATTTTTGCCAGATATGTTCAACCAAATCAACTTTCAATTGTTAATGTTGTGTTGTATCACGAAGTCGATTTCGAACGCCCATCATATTGCCGAGATTGGTAGGCATATTTGTAGAATATGTTAAATCCACATGTGAAGTCCCGCTTCCTTGTCCTTGATAGAGTTCTGATACATTGTACAGACTGTACTCATCTTGTTCGTCTTCTACTATCATATTGTGCAATATGATAGATGCTCTGATTATTTTTCCTATTTTTGTCTTATCCAAGTAAGAGCGGGATTTTTGACAATCGCAAATCGAGCTTGCAAGATCTCAAAAGCACGCTCGACATCTTTTCAGCAGCTTCTTGACATTGAGCAAATAATGATGCTTTCGGACCTTGTGGAATTGAAATTGGTTGGATGAAAGTTGCCAATTTTGGATATATACCATCACTGAGATAGTAACCCATATTGTAATGCCGTCCATTGACAAAGTAATTCACTCTCGTAGCTCGGCCTTCTAATATATCATCAAAAATTGATGAGCGATCAAGAACATTGATATCGTTTAAGGTACCTGGAGGTCCAAAAAATGCGTGCCAAATCCAGAGGTCTTGTGAAGCCACAACCTCTAAACGATTGTAGGTTTTCCAGATCCACGTAAATACTGCCCTTTCCAAGCTGTGGGGCAATTCTTCCACTCCCAATGCATACAATCAATGCTTTCTATCATCCCGGGAAATCCGCATTCTTCTCCTTGATTGAGAAATCGTTGGAGATCCTCTGGTGTAGGCTTTCTTAGGTAGGTATCCTGAAATAAATATATAATTCTGTCCACAAATTTTTCCAAGCATAGCAATACGGTGATTTTACCGAGGCGGACGTATTCATCCACTGCATCAGCTGCACAACCATATGTCATCATACGAATGGCTGATGTACACTTTTGTAGTGCAGACAGACCCAACCTTCCCGTAGCATCTCGTCTTTGTTGAAAGTATGGTACTTGATTGGCAAGTGTATCAACAATACGTAAGAACAATGACTTGTTCATTCTGAAACGACGTCGAAACATAATTTGAGAGTAAGTTGGATTATCACTGAAATAATCATTCCATAAACGAGTGTGCCTTCCTCACGTCCTCTTTCAACATAAGATCGTTTGTGCCTTGAACTTTTTGGTTCTTGATGATGGGCATAATTATCTATGCCTTGTTGAAATAGACTATGAGAGATGAAGCTGTGCGTAGAAGAGAAGACTCACCAACAAAGCCACCGTAGAAACCAATGTCCTCTTCCTTCTTTGCTATGTTAAAATCACCAATCTACCAAGCCGGTTGATCCTCAAGTCTGGAATCTTCAATAGAATCTAACAACAAATCCAAATAGATCACTAAGAGAAGTAGATAATTTTAAAATCAAAGCTACCATCAATTAACTTCAATCGAAGTTCTAACCAAACAAGAAACTAAACAAGAACGAGAATCAAAGAACTAAGAAGAAAAAGAACCGAAAAACTAACAAGAACAAGAATCGAAAAACTAGCAAGAAGAAGAATCGAAGACAAAAGATGGAGTTCAAAATTCAATAAATTTCAGAGATTAACTCAGATGTTAACTTCTAAATCTTGAAATTGGAGTTCAAAATTGATAAAAAAAAGTAGACAATTGAATTGATTTCAAAAAAATTCAATAGATTTACACACATGCAAAATCGACAATCTTCAAATCAGATTTTATCAAGAGATTCCACACTGTTTCACCTAATTTCACCTTTCAAAACTCCAAAATTCGAAGATGAAGATTCAATTGATGAAGTAAACAAGAACTAACCATGAATTCGATCGATTGAGATCAGAGATGCAGAGAGATTTTCACGAGAGAGAGAGAGAGAGAGAGAGATTGTCGGTTTTTCGAGAGAGAGAGAAATATTTTTTTCGCAAATAAAGCAAAAAGAAAAAAAATTATTTTCCTTCCAATTAGAACGAGCCACGTGTCGTTTCTTATGGTATATTCCGTGTATATGCATCTTTTTTTTTTTTAACCTTAAGACACTCTATTAATTGTGCGATGAGGATGCCCTTACGTCCATTAGAATCAAAGGAGAATAATATTTACTTTAATGAGAATTGATTCTCAATTAAAGTCTAAGGATTGATTGCATGTTTTTTGGTTACACAAAACTCAATTAATTCAAATAAATAATTTGTTGACTTAATCAACAATTTAAATTATTGAATTTTGGGCAAATAAAAATAACTTTTGAGACTTAAGAAGGTTTTACCAAGGTTAATTTTAGAAACACAATCAGCATTTTTTTTAGGTAGGCTTATCACATATATGAGATAATATATTGATAGTTCAGGAAATGTTTCATGGTTTACGCATAGAAAAATTCTGGATAGAAAATTTGCTCACTATTAAAACGGATGAGTAAGACATACAATAGGACTGAGTGGGGTTTCCTGGAGGCGGTTCTGCACCGTCTAGGGTTTAATTCGGTCTGGATATCATGGATCATGTGAAGTGTTAGTTCAATATCTTACCAAGTTTTTATGAAAGGGCAACCAAAATGTCATATTGTCCCAAAAAAGGGTCTCGGCAGGACATCCTTTATCACCATATTTATTTATTTTATGTACAGAGGTGTTGATAATGAATATTAAAAAGTAGAAAAAGATTAAAACAAAATTACAGGAATTTCAGTAGCTCGGGCGTGTCCAGCTATCTCACATTTACTTTTTGCGGATGATAGTCTTCTCTTTTGTAAAGCAGAGGCGGAAAAATGTCAAACAGTCTTGGATATGATTGGGAGGTGCGGAAAAGCATCAGGAAAAGAGATGAACTTTAACTAGTCATCGGTTATGTTTGGTAATAAAATACCCAATCAAACTAAAAACCATTTGAAAGGCTTGATTGGTATTTGATATATTCCTTTTTGACACATTCTAAATATGATATTTAGAGTCTTTTTAATTCTTTTATTTTTTTATACTGTTTTTTAGAGTCTTTTAGTCCTCTATCAATTTTTTACAGGTTTTGGATAGCTTGTGGAGAAAAATAAGTCGTTTGGGGTGAAAAAAAGGTTTGGAGATGAAAGATTATGCTGAAGCGCCAGACGTTTTCCATCCGGTTAAGAGTTTTCCATTGACCAATTTTGATGCATTTTGGAAGTGGTTTGAAGTCAATCCAACGGTGCGATCAAAAGTTATGCCAATTTTTGTGAAGGCACTCTAGTCTGACGAGCAGATGAAGCATGTGTAGACTTCAGCTCATATCGATCGTTCCACAGCCAGATCGACCGATCCAGTTTTCCATGAGATACCAGATCGATCGATCACTTCCAGATCAACCATTCAAGCTCCAGATTGATCATTCCAACCTTAACTGACAAAATCACAGAAAAAAAGAAAATTTTGACCGAAGACATGTTTTAACCTATTTATTCAGTTTTCAGCCATTGTTTAGAATCAATTTCTCTAATGCCACTTTTCAGAAATATATTATGACGTACTACAATTTAATCTGTGTGCCACTTATTTTTAATAAAAATCCGAAAATACCTTTCATTAAAAAATAATTTTAATTGTTTTAAACTCATCGGCACACTGGGTCCAACTGGGTACCAGTATATCCCGTGTTACACCAGTTGTACGCACCTTGGGTCCAACTGAGTACTAGTTGTACCCCCAGTTGTTCTTAGTTGTACCCAGTTGTGCAGCTTAAGCTTGACGTTGAATGGGAATTTAGAGCTCCAGTCCAGCTAGAAGAAGCGTTGTTAGAAGCGGGTACAACTGGGTACTTGTATATCCCGTGTTTTACCAGTTGTCCCATAAATAGCAGATTCAAACCCTGGGCGCACGGGCGCACACCGAAGGTTTAAACCACTGAGGTACCATGTTTTGTTGATATCATTTACAACTACATCTATATAATCTTATTTGGTAGAGTTTCTAATTTCATTAAAGGTAAAATCGTCATTTGGCAGAAGAGTGACATTACTGATTAAGCATTCTCAAATAGTGGCACTAGAGAAATGAACTCGTTTAGGCTACACTTCTCTAGTTTTAGTCTATTTTCGGTTAATTTAACAAAATTTCACTTCATGCAATCCTTACTAATCGTTGGCGGTGAATTGCGTCTCTATCGTTGAGAGCAGTTAGAGACATTCAATTAAACTATTGTGCATACTTGTCTTCGACAATAGCTTTAGTCTCCGATGATGTTTAATTCAATTATAGAGCAACATTGATTCCTTTGTTCTAAAGGCAAGAGAAGTTAAGCAGATTGGATTGGTGATGTATTCATCCAAAAGTGATGGATCTATCTTCTTTTTTGGGAGTTATCGTTGCGGGTTTCCGGCTATGATTGTTGGAACTTGGAAGCATATCCATTACGATGTCTCTTACATTTGGTTTTTCATTACATCGACGGGTTTTATTCCCACAACGGATCTGTTATCCCATTATAGATGCCACAATCCAAATGATGTATTAGTAATTGGTAATCAGATTTGGAAGTCTGATGAAATATGGGTATTCAATACTGGGATTAGTGGAGCGCGAGATCATATTTTCTACTTTAGCTTTTTTATTGTTATCAATTATTAATGTCTCTCTTCGGTAGAGTTAGTCCGGTGAAACTGCCATATGCGATGGTTTTGCCGGTTTCTCTGTTGGTTTGTTAAAACCTATGCGAATTATACAAATTCCTATAGAGGTTACCATGGATGTGGAATACTCATAGTCGAATGATAGTCAAGATTCGCAATAGCTTGAGTTTTTAATACGGAAAAAGAAAATAACAGATTTGTTTATTTGTTAGCGAATATGTTATATCATTCTTTAGCTTGTTGATATTAATTGTATGTATTTGGATGGTTTATGTAATTTTTATAAACTCTGTTTAGAAGTAATAATAATGAAAAAGACGTTAAAAAATGGTGAATGTGATTTTAATGAAAGATATATAACACAACTCATGGATTCAGTAAATCAAACATGGCTTAAAAGTCCTTACAGACATAGAAATGAGATCAATTTCCACAAAATAACACATTGTTTAAGAGAAATAGGTTCTTACAAATATTTAATTAGATTATGGTGATTATTGATTTTGAAAATAAAGACAACACAACTCGGAGACTCAGAAAATCCAAAAGGAATTAAAAGATACTACAGACGTTTTAAGATAGGTGAGATTAATTTTGTAGATAAGTACAACAGTTCACAGAGTAGAGCCACAAAAGGGACAGAAGCGGCACTCAGGCTCCACGACACGATCACAGAAACGACACGTAGCTAGAGAAACAGGTGGTGACAGAGACTGATGGAAAAACAGATCAGTCTCTACAATGAAGTAAAGGATCTTTCCCAGGCCATCTCCAGACAGGAACAAAGAACAGCTTCAAGACTTTGTCGTAATCGACTAAGTCAGCTTCAGAGCCACATCTTATGCATTTTCCGGCGCCGGTTTTTAGCACTTGCCTTACTTGTTGCCCTACTCCACCAGCAAAGAAGAAAAACATTTTTTTTATCTTCTTGTGATCTTGTGAAGGTTTCACTAAAATCTCTATTTGAGATTTCGTATCAAGTTATTTTTTGGCTAAGGACATAAGAGTTTTATTAATTTTGTGAAGTCTAGTATGGTTTGTTCTAGTGGTTTCTAGTATGGTTAAGAACAAAACATAAGTTTTAATTTTGCACTTTGAAACGTCGGTTACACAAGTAACTTATAAAAAGTGACGCTTCATGTAATATTTGTTGAAGTGTGGATTCAGCTGGTTTGTTTCTCTTGTTCCAAGTATTTTACTCACATGTACTATGATTAATCAAATGAAACTGAAATTGACTATAAAAATAATCCAAACGAGGCGTAAAAATAATAATCCAAACGGTATAACTTCTCTATACCAAAATATCCTAATCCAAATTTAACCAAATAGTTTAATTGAAATCCACTAAAATTTAACATATTAAATTAAATATATATAAAATATATGTATACTTCAATATAAAAAATAGTATTATAATAATTAAAAATTAATTAGTTATGTTTATTTTGTTATAATTTATTTTGTCTAGAACCGAATTGAGAACTGGATAAAATTCTACCCCAAATGGGATATATTTTTCAAAACAAAAAAAATATGTATCTTGAACCAAATAGCCAAATTCCCACCACTAACTTTTGTTCTCTAAATCAAAATAAAGTTATATTTTATCTTAAAATAATGTACTTTAGCTTATTAAATTTTTGTTGTTCTTAATTTTTTGTTTTTTGCATTTCTATGATATTTAATACATTATTAATCCAATAAAACGATTTAAATATTTTTACACAAGCTCATGTTTTAATATTTTAAAATTTTAATTTTTAATTTAATTTTAAAATTATTATTAACTTTTATTTTATATTATTTTTGTTATTCAACTTGACGCAAAGTTAGTTATTAGTTAGTTATTCCATTACATTCAGTCAGATTCTGCCATTACCATTTGAATTTTTAGTTATTTAGTCAGATTCTGCAAAAAATCACAAAATAATTTCTCAAATTTTATATTAAACCAGATTCAACCGTTATCATTTACACTTATATTCCCACATAATTCCAGTTACATTACTATTCCATTATAAATTATGAAAATTTATTATTTTTTTATTATAAATTATGAAATATGTTACAATGACAATTTACAACGAATAATTCTACCATCTGGTGATGTCTATGCCAAACAATTCTACATGCATTACGATGAAGATCTCATGTAATATTGTTTCCATTAGTCTGCATAAATGATAAAATTATATTCTCTTGTATTCGAAGTCCAAACTTCTGGATGTAAAAGCATTAGTGAACTTTTGAAAACTATAGGTCAAAGGCGCTTGTACACTCAATTCCTATTTAAAAGAAACCTTTGAGATTAATAAAGATCATTGAATAAAGACAAAACACTGAATATTAAAGTTTCGTTTCTTGAATTATTGAAGAATGGAGATCTACAATTAAAGCTCTATGAAATATTATTCCCTCTGTTTCAATTTATTTATAGTTTTTGAGTTTAAAATTTGATTCATCTTAAGTGTTGTTTTGGATTTTCAATGTCAATGTTTGGTATTGGATTTAATGTTTAATGTCATGGCCAATGGTTTTTTTTTTGTCTTCAGATCCGTATCCACATCCGGGTTTGGCTCGCTTTAAGCAAAGGTATGCGACGGGAACCGCTGACTCCGGTCAAGTGCTTGTTGTCGTAAGTGGAGTTGCAAAGGAGTCGTCCTTGATAGCGTCAGATTTGGTTGGTTGATTCATCTTTCCGATGAAGCTGCAAGGCGTGTCCTTGTTTCTGGTGTATGCCCATTTCAGATCTCAGATCCGGTTACTTTCTGTTCTAGGTTTTGCCCCTTTGTAACCAAGTTTGGTCCACAAGCCAAAAGTCCTTTTGGGGATTTTTTTAATATCTCTATACTATTAAAAAAGAGGTACTATTGTACCTATGGCCAAATACATTTTCAAAAGTATTTAAATGAGATAGTTTTAGCATTGCATCCAAACAAGATTTTTCATTAGATTAAAACATTAAATATTTAAAATAATTATTAGTTTCCAAAAATTAAAACTCATTTCTCTCTCTAATTAATTATGAACAAAATTAATATTTTAAAAAATTATTAACCAATTGCAAAATAAAGATCTCAGATCTATATCATATTAATTTATTTTCGTTATTATAAATGGAAACTTTTTGTTAAGATTTGAAATTATGATTCTCATATTATCTTTGTTTTATTTTACTTTTAATTTGATTTGAATTTTCATATAATACATATAACTAATAAAGATTTAGAATTTTTTTACATATGTTACAATTCAAAATTTTTGAAACAGACATATATTACTCAATAGATGAAAAAAATGTTTGTTTTTATTCAATGTCTTACATCGACTAAATTTTTTGAGCAAAAATTCATAAGTCATATTATAAAAAAGAAAAAAATGATTCCAAATCTGAATGAGCAGGAATGTTGACTTAACAATTTAACAATCATTCAAATTTAAAGTTTTTTCTGGTTTAATACGATTATTTACCTGAACTTATAGTTTTACCAAATATAATAAATTTTATAAATATTTAATTTAAAAAAAAGTTTCAGATATTATGAAAACTTTGGGATGAGTATTTCGGATATTTTAATATAAAATTTTAAGAAAATCACGCATCATGTTAAAATATCATGATATATATAGATAAATCAGTGGTATAAACCAAAATTTAGCGTGTTTACTATAAAATTACATAAAGTTTTGGATCTAAAAAAATAAAGATTCTCAAAAAATAAATAAATCTGACATTTCGTTTAAATATAAATAATAATATGTCATTTTAAATAATATAATAAAAAGATAAGATTTTTTAAAAATAACATAAAATATAGATGAATTACGTGCGATAAGTGAAGGTATGCATAACTTGTTTTACACCCATCCTGACAAGCATTATTGGTCAAAGTTTATTTAGTTAACTCTTTTTTTTTTTTTTTTTGGAGTATCTATTACAAATACCCTAGAAAATATTTGATTGAATGGAATCATGGATACTAAAAACATAAACTATCTTCAGTTTAAATACAGTTCAAGCATATATAAACTTGCTAAAGCAGTATAAACAAAAGAAAAATCTTATTATATAAACTTATACTGCTATGGTCCCCAACGAAAACTCACAATAGTATAATTAGTATTATCTAAGAGTCAAACTATTCCTTTGGCATACAGACAAAAAAATATTACAACTTAGAAAATGGTCTATTCAAAGAATATTATAATCTATTTTTCAACAAACAGTATTTTTTTCTTTCTAAACTAAACCATGAAAAATAAAAATCCTAATATTCAAAAACAAACAAAGTAGAGGTCGGCATTCTGTATTCAGTCCAGTTTAGAAAACTCGATATTACTCGATTACAAATTTTACTCAATTATAAATACTAAGTTCAAAAAGGAAGTAAAACTTTAATTCGGTTCAGCTTAAAAAACAATGGTTCATTATATTAAGGGAATTTCGGCTCTATAGCAACACATTTGTTAATAATTAGTTTTCCGGAATTAGTTTTCCGGAAAGTACATTTTCACACAAAACACTGTACATTTTCACACAAAACACTGTACATTTTATAGACAAAAAGATCTCTAGCCCTAGGCTGCATTACATTTGTATACGTATCCAAAATCTAAAAATATAGATTTAGTGATAAATTAATATTTAAATTCATTAAAGGAAAGAGAAAACACAATTTCTCTAAGTGACTAGCGGTTAAAGCCATATTATTAAAATCTATGCTAGCCTTATTTATTGAAGTTAACATTTTGAATTTGTTAATTTTCAACATTCATGTTAGCACGAGTCTGTGTTTGATGTTATGTTTTTTATTATCGGGATAACTAAGTAATTGTCAAAGTCGTAATGTTAACATATTTTTTATTCTCTCACTAATATTTTTTCTCTTTTTTCTAAGTTTCTCATTAATGTTAATATTTTCTATTTCTTAGCTCGTCTCATTCACGTTAACATGATCAATATTCGATGTTTGTTTCTGATTTTTTTGTTAACTAAATAGCTATTAAAGTTGCTCTGCTAACATTTTTGATATCCACAACAACTATGAAGATGTTAAATGTTAATGTTTAAACAACCATACGATAACTTTACTTGTACCTGATGGTGTCATAAAAAATTGAGCAAAACTTTGAGGACATGATATGCAAATATTAACAAGCTCCCCCACTTTGTTGTTTCAAATAATTGTTGTGGACATTAAACAGTACATAAATAACAAAATAGTACGTATCTGTTTCAAAATCTGGATTCGACTTTATTTGGTTATCCAATCCATTGTGTGAAAAAAAAAAGTTGGCTTAAACAGAATTAGTTTGAGCCAAAGGTCCGGATGAACTTATGGATTAAAAATAAAAAAAATAATTATTTGAAACTTTAGTTCAATTCTGTTTGATATTTGTTTTCCCTACACGTGTATGAAAAGAATAATAACATCATCCCCACACGACAAAAGAAACAAAAATCACCGGCAAAAAAAAAAAAAACGGATGTAATGAAAAAAACCAAAGAGACGTGTCAAGACTCAAGACTCAAAAGATAATCGAGTCTGACGAATTCTTCATAGGTCCCACCAGCCGTTACGATTCGACGTTTAATTAACCCACGTGACTAAATTTATCTTCCTTTCATTTTCTTCTCTTTCTTCTTTTATACCCACATGCTCAAATCTCTCTTTTCACTCACTTCCTTTTATTTAAAACCAAAACCAATCTTTTCTTAAAGACCAAAAACTTTCTCTTTCTCTCTAATCTTTCTTAGAAAATTATGGACAATCTCCGCAAACTTAATCTCCTCTCTGTTTCTTTAACCATAATCATCATTTCTTATACTATTGCCACAAACTTACCTTTCTTAGAAGTGAAATATTCCGACAACAACCCTTTTGGGATGTTACTACGGCCGACACAAACCAAAAACCAGTCCTTAGGTCAACCAACTCGGGTCGGGTCAGATGAGTGCCGGGTTTGGAGCCAAGCTTGTTCTAAAGAGATTCTTAGGCTAACTTATGAGCCAGATAACGTGGCGTGGCTTAAACGCGTGAGGAGGATGATCCATGAGAACCCGGAGTTAGCTTTTGAGGAGTATGAGACGAGTAAGCTTGTTCGAACCGAGCTGGATCGTATGGGGATTATGTATAAGTATCCGTTAGCTAAAACGGGTATTCGGGCTTGGATCGGATCCGGTGGTCCTCCTTTTGTTGCGGTTCGAGCTGATATGGACGCTTTGCCAATTCAGGTAAGCCTAACCGGAAAAAAAAAAGTTAATGTTTCTTAATTATATATTTGAAAGTTTTACCTTTTTAATCATGTGCCCACTTAGAAAAGATTAAATATATGTAATCGAAAATTAGAGACATAATTAAAGTGATAATTAGTATATTTAAGAGTATTAATTCGAGAAAGATTTTTTGATAAAGTTTTTGTTTTTTATACATATAAAGCAGTAATTGGAGATAGTTATGAACATCTCATAATTATTTAGGTTTTGCAGGGATTTAAAATTTTTTAACACTTTTTAAATATTTTTCATTTTCTATAAAATTTTAAATGCATTAACTTGTTTATAACTTTTATTATTATCTCGCCTTTTATTTAGAGTTCATCTCAACGAAATTTGGAAAAAAGGGTTTTATCAGTTGAATTTTGCATGTTTTTATGTTTTTGTTTGGTTAACATATACTAATTATGTATAGTAACATTAATTAATAACGAACCATTATTGTTAAATCTTTTTTGGTATAATTTGTATGTTGAAACTGTGTATTAATTAGAAATTATGAGTAAAATATATCGACATAACTTTTTAATTGTTGAAGGCATCCAAAATTCCAAGAACGGTTTTGTGTATATATAATACATCGAATGTATAAACACACTATTGTACACATGGGCGGCTCATAGGGATAAGAATCATATACAAAAACAATGGCCCTATACTTACGTTATCTTATGTGAAATAAAACCCCATGTGACAGTTAAAACATTATGGACCCCGCGGCGAATTTTAGATTTTAACTATAGTAGTTTTCAAAAGAAAAGTCAAAGATTTGGAAATATAATACGCAATGTTTGGGTTAAATGTACAATATTTTATGTAGTCAACTATAATCATTTATACACTTTGTGTCCATGTGACCATGTGAACTATTCTATTCTAGGAAATATTGTGTACTTTGATATGGTTACTAGCTGACAGAGAAGATATGTCACATGATGTACCAGATATGATGTTATTGATAGATTGTGCCATTGTGTGGTTGTGGTATGGTTCGAGTCTTATAGATAAACACATAGAGTTTTTTTATTTTTAATACTAAATTAACGTAATATTAGTTTTGTGGTCATGTAAAAAATAGGAAGCAGTTGAATGGCAACACAAAAGCAAAGTTGCAGGCAAAATGCATGCTTGTGGTCATGACGCACATGTGACTATGCTTCTTGGTGCCGCTCATATTCTTAAGTCTCGTGAACATCTTCTCAAGGTACTACATTACTAAATAAAACTTGATCAATTCTATTTTGTGAGGTTAAGGTTTATTTGCCTATTTTTAAGAGGGGATTATGTCTTTTCTCAACTACTTTGTAAGGTAAATAAGTTTTGTTTCTTGGTGGGTCACTACTTTTTTGATATATTGATAATAAGTGATGTGAATTCACTAATGATTTGCTTTAAAACAAAAAGAAAGCAAATAAATGACACTAGTCTCCTTACACTATAACCAAGTTTTTATTATTTTTGTAAGCTATGTTTAATGGGCTTTTGACCAATAGTCTCCTAGAGATCAAAGCAAATAAATTTAGAAACATGGGTTTGAAAATGTGTGTTTTTTTGTTCAAAAGAAAAGTGTGCCTTAGTGCAATTTTCTCTTAATTCATTTGTAGGGAACAGTGGTTCTGTTATTTCAACCGGCAGAAGAAGCTGGAAATGGAGCAAAGAAGATGATCGAAGACGGAGCCTTGGAGGACGTTGAGGCTATATTTGCCGTCCATGTATCCCACATTCATCCAACGGGTGTGATTGGATCTAGAAGTGGTCCTTTTCTCGCCGGATGTGGAATTTTCCGGGCGGTTATCACTGCAGAAAATAGCGGCAGCTCTGGTAGTCTTATTCTTGCATCTTCGTCCGCGGTCATTAGCCTTCAAGGCATTGTATCTCGTGAAGCTAGTCCTCTGGATGCTCAGGTACTTCTCAAAGTCCCATAGCAAGATATGAGAAAATGAATGCTTATTCGCATTTTTATCGAATTGTAGGTTGTGTCAGTTACTTCATTTGATGGTGGTCATAGTCTTGATGTGCCGCCAGAGACAGTGGTTCTTGGTGGCACTTTCAGAGCATTTTCTAACTCAAGCTTCTACTACCTTAAGAAGCGTATTCAAGAGGTGCGTTTTCCATAACCACTTGAATTTGATTTCGGTTTCTTGCTATTTATTTGGCAACTCCGTAACCGGACTAAAAGCCTAAAACCAAGGATTCAAAAAGGTCCAATGATAATTCGAAGTTTCTAACATAACCAGACCACAAACAGGGCCACCCAATAAAATTTAGACCCATGCAAACCAAATTGACCTACCCGAACAGAATTCAAACCTATATTATTAAAACTCAATGGAATAACAAAACTGTGTTTACTCAATTGGTTTTCTTATTGAAAAAAGGTTATTGAAACTAAAATTGAAATTTGTGTTATTGAGCTATACTAAAGTGAATAAGCAAAAGTTGTGATTTGTATATGTATATACAATACAAATAGATGTTTAATCTTTATATATTTTCTATAAAGTTGATGAAACAGAAAAAAAAAAATTGTAAAAGGTGTAATTAGCGATTTAAAATGATGGTTGAAATATTCGTATTCTATGTATGGTTGGTGCTTGGTCTCATGCAGTCCAAAAGGTGTAATTAGCGATTTAAAAAGAACGTTACAGATATTTTGTAATTAACCATACAAAACATATGCGTTTCTTTTTGTGACGACAGGTACTAGTGGAACAAGTCGGAGTTTTTGGTTGCACAGCAACAGTGGACTTCTTTGAGAAGCAAAGCGCGATCTACCCGCCAACCACAAACAATGACTTAATGTACAAACACTTGAAGAAAGTCACTGTCGATTTGCTCGGAGATAGCCACTTCACGGTGGCTCCACAGATGATGGGAGCCGAAGATTTCGCCTTCTACTCAGAGATTATTCCAGCCGCATTCTACTTCATTGGCATAAGAAATGAAGAACTTGGATCAGTCCACATTGGTCATTCACCACATTTCAAGATCGATGAAGATAGTTTACCGGTTGGAGCCGCGGTTCATGCTGCCGTGGTTGAGAGATACTTAAATGATAAACGTTCATAAGAAGAATAATGACAATCTTCCCGGCTATTTTTTTTTTGGTTGATTATATATATTTTAGGTGTTAAATAAATTATTAATCTATCTTTGCTTGGAAATGTTTGTGAAAAGTAGGTTTATATTTTATTTTATTTTCAACGTGTGAAACACCATATTGCATATGATATGGTGTTATGGTTTCTAGCGGAAGCAAGTAGAGAAAGAGATAGCGGTACAAAATCTAGTGGTCTCTATAGTGTAATTTCGAACAATTTGTTCTGGTTTCTATCATGGGATATAGAGCGTTGAGTTACTTGAGTATTTGATAAATTGGTAAATTTTATCTTGTACGACTCGAAAATAGAAAAAAAAAATGGTTTTAGGCACTCTTTAATATTTAAATACTCACGTGATATTCATGTAAGCATCATTTAACGGCATAGTAATGGTATGCATGATTTTGCACAAAACTATAATTGAAAGATCCATATTCAAATTATTAATTAATGAAGATATTTTTAGCCTATTTTTAAATAAGAGTATGAATTGAATATACTTATATTTTGTAAGTATGTAAAAACCGACTTCTCTCATTTAATCCCAGTTACATGTAAATTTTGTTTTTAATTATTTTGGTTCCTTAAACATACAATTTTGTTTTCAATTAATTGTGGGTCATGTGCAATATCACGCTTCGCACATGTGTAGATCTTCCCTGGTTCTTGGAAATATGTGTGAAAAGTAGTTTTTTTTTTCTTTTCTTTAAAACGTGCAAAACTGTGTCGGTGTGATTTTTAGTTGAAGTTTTAGAGTACAAAATGCGCACCAAAATCTAGTGAATTATTACCTCCGAATTTAGATGAGGGATAGAATCATTGTTTTGTATGGATACTATAGTTCATATGTGATGCAAGGAATAATAAAAAAGTTTTTCAAGGCATTGAATCAGATCTTTTTGACATTATAGGCCACGCTAAAAGTGAACAATTGACATGGAAAGCAGCCCAATTAAATCCATTAGAAGAAGAAGTGAAAAATGAAGGAACGGAAATATCTCCTCACATTTTTAGATGTCGGAAAGATAGATCTTGGAAATTAACATATCTTTTTACAGGTTTGGGTTGGATATGTTTTAAAGGGAACAATCATGTAGAAATTTTAAGAGCACAGTGCTACAAAAGGAGCATCTCGGCTCTTCACTCGGAGATGAAAGTTTTAATATAGGCTATGAAAAATATCTTTTCTAGAAGGATTGATTGTCAAATCTTCGAAACTGATTGTGCAGAGTTGGTTCCAATATTGATTGTGTAGAGTTGGTTTCAATGACGAGTTTGGTTTGATTCAAGTTAACTTTTCTTTATTTTCACTTTCATTTATTTAATGAAAGTGAAAATAATCGATTGCGTTTTAACTTTAATGATGCTTTACAAACACGATATCTCCCTTTTTCGACACCTTATCTCTTCGATTAGAACAATTATTGTGTATGTTTGCGTGTCTTGATGAGTATGTTATAGTACTTGTTTGAAATTATCAAATAATAAATTTATAGTTTCCCCCTTCAATCAAAGAGTGAATTTCTAATAAATGTGGTTGAAAAAAAAAGTCTTATAAATTATATTTAATCGGAGAAATCTCTAATCGGAATCAAGATTTACTCCTCCGAAACTCAGAAATCTGGATATATTTTTATTTTTTTTGTATTGTTTGTATGTAAATGTGAGGCGCAATGAGAGGAAAAGATCTTATGATTACTTCTTAGACAAAAATTTCGCTCTAATCTAGATCTTCTTGCCACTAAAAATGTATACAGGTGGCTAAGGATGATTCAAATCACTTGTTTTTTTTTTGTTAAAATGGATGATTCAAATCACATGCGAAAGAATTCGAACTCTGCCAAAATTTGACTTTTAGAGTGAATCCAAGAAGTGTAGGATTTCAGGTTTAACATTTTCTGGTTTTTATCATGAGATATAAGATGTTAAGTATTTACTACGTAACTGGTAACTTAAACTTAGTGTTATTGTTTTTGACCCAAAAACAAAAAAAACTTAGTGTTATTGTTTAAATATCTATATTCACAACAGATCGACATTTCGTATAATTTGATTCTTAGCTTGCAAGTGAAACAAAGAACAGTAAGGTCAACTGAAGATAAATCATAAATGCAAGGTTGACAATACCCAAAGTCCAAGAAGAAAATTACGGAATTCGAAAGCATACATATGAGGAAGATTTTGGGTCATGATTTTCGGGGGATAATCATTTAATTCTTTGAGTATTTGAAATTGACAGATTTATTTCCCAACTTATTATATATGCAGAATAAATCTCCAAATCTACTTTGACTTTACAAACTTAGTCCTCATTAATGTCAATGTTAAAAGTAACTAGTGATCATTAATTCTAATTTTTAGAAGTCAATATATCGTCTTCTCTATCGCGATTCTTCTCCAATTGTTTTTTCCTAAGTAAAACAAAAAACCATAAATCCTATAAGTAATTTTTCTCCAAACAACAAATCCTAAATCAATTGCAAAAAGGAAAACATAAATCTACAAACCGAAAACCATGACAGGAAAAAGATGCAAGCTTCCAAGGCAAGTGTGGTGCCTCTTCTCTTATTTCTCCATATTTGTTACTACATCATTATATTTCATATTTAGTTTATATATATATATATATATAATTTGTATATGGTAAGATATGAACTAAATCCATTTTGAAACCAAAAGTAAAAACCATAGAAATTATTTTAGATATAGTAGCCATTAAATTCGATGTAATATCAACAAAATATATTTTTTATAACTCAGCATATAACTACATGATAAAAATCAAGATTAATTGTGAAAGTTGTATTCACAATTCCTGAAGCATATAACTTTGTTGCCTTCACATTAACAAAATATTATATTCTCATACTACAACATAACCAAAATATATTGTCTTACACTAAGTATTCTCTTACATTCTCTAGCTACAAAAAGCCAAAATACAAAAACAAAACAATAAAAACCATGCTCTTGATTTTGAAAAATCTTTTTTTTTTTTGATCAAGATTTTGAAAAATCCATAATTCCAAATTCATATTTAGAATTAGAACTTATCTCATCATACACTCAACTAGTTTTACTTCCATCAGTTTCACATTTATAGTAACTCAAATTCAGAAACAGCAATATAAAAAAAAGGATCACTTACATGTATTGTTTATAGGCTAGGATTGATGTTCTTCATGATGGATTTCATGATATTTCTGTTGGAATTCACCTATGCTCTATAAGAATTTATAATGTTTTCAGTTTGGAGAAAAAATTGGGGAAAAGCTGATGAGAAAGATGATATATCCAACTCAAATTTAACGATGGTTAATGATCTCTATTTTTTATTTAACGTTGACATTAGTGAGATATAATTTTGCAAAGTAAAACTAGACTTGAAGATTTATTTTGCGCATACAATAGTTGGGAAATAAATCTGCCAATTTTAAATACTCGAGGAATTAAATGAGTATTTTTCCGATGATTTTCTTGGTTTGCATAAGATTTTAATTTCCGGGTACTTTTAAAGGATTGATTTTTAATGATTAATAAACTATAATTTCTTGTTTAGCAGCTTTAAGGATTGATCTTAAGATTGGTCTTGGCAACTTAACTTCCATATTTTAATACTTAGCTTGTAAGTGAGACAATCAAATAGTAAGTAGCGTTCAATGAAGATCGTTTTAAAAGGTTGAAAATGATTTATAAATTATTTTTTTAGGGAAGAAATATCAGTTACAAAGATAACAAATACAACAAGAAAAACAGAATTCGCAAGAATACATAAACATGTAGCCAGCTTACATAGATGAAGAAGATTTTGTTGGTTGATACTGAGATATTTTTGGGTCTTTATGAAGAATGTTATTAAAGATAAATGATCAGTTTTTGCGCTTGCCTAGACACATGTGTTAAAGACTTTCACAAGAAAATCAAAACTAATAAAAATAACTTTTCAAATGATTAATGTTGGTAAATGTACATTAACAAGAGTAGTTTGTTTCTAATGATTAATGTTGTGGATTTCTATAAAATAACTAATACTCCATTTGTTCTTTATTAATCTTATTTCTAAGATTTTCACACATTTTACTAAAACATTTTAAAAATTGATTGTAAATTTATTATTTTTTGTAATTAACAATTTTCAAAAACTTTAAATCAATAGTATTCAATAATTTTTCTTAAACTTCATAATTCATCATGATATCTTATAAAAAATGCTTTGAAAATAGAGAAATAACAACTTTTTAAAACATTTTTTTTTCTAAACACACTCAACACAAAACGGACACAAATGCAAACAAACACAATCCACAACTAGTTGAATATAATTTTTTTACTCTCGCCACATAATATTGTAGCAGCTTGAACAGCAAAGTAAGTAAGAATTAGATCAGCACCAGCTCGACGCATACAAATCAATGACTCCATCATAACTTTATCCTCATCGATCATCTTTAGAAGTCCAGCAGCTTTGATCATAGAGTACTCACCAGAAACTTGACAAGCTCCAATGGGCAACAAAGTCTTGTCCTTCAATAAACGTATGATATCAAGAGAAGGGAGTGCTGGCTTCACCATTAGAATATCAGCTCCTTCAGCTTCGTCTTCTCGTGCTTCGAGCAATGCTTCTCTTGAATTTGCTGGGTTCATCTGATAACTTTTATTTTGGATCCCACCATTTAACAAGAAGAAAGTTATTAGAAAATAGAAAGCAAAGCTAAGAAGCCTTATACTCATAAAGTCATAATAATTCATTTAGGCTGTAATGGTTTTAAACGCATTTCTGTTCACGTTACATGCAAAACAAAAACAAAATTGTAATATTTTTCATTATGAAAAGAAATATTCTTTAGCTCTAAGTTCTGGGATGGAGTTAAGCAAAAAAAAAATAAAAAATGAAAGAATCAAGAGCTTTACGTTTTCTTGTCCAATTCCACTTTGCGAAAACGGCCGTACAATGAACTTGTATACCTGTTGTTTAGAGTGACAACAATTAGTTAGGTTTGGATTTACTAGAAAATAAACAAGCTAGATGAGATGATAAGTAGTGGTATTTACTTGACAGAATAAGACATGATCGAAACATGTTGAAAGCCCTCAGAATCTAGAGCTGCTCGAACCGCGCCTACACGACCATCCAACATCTCACTCGTACAAACGACATCTGCACCAGCTCGGGCCTGGAACGACCCGCGCGTTCTTATTAGAATTTAATCGTTTTGTTTCGTTTGTACAAAAGGGTTTTATATATAAACCTGAGAAATTGCTTGTTTGCATAATTGGTGAATTGTTTCATCATTCAATATCACACCTATAAAATATAGATTGATGTTTAAGAAATCACTACGAAAATATGTGTTGTTTTATTTTAAAATAGGTACACAAAATACATTTCTTACCATCTTCTCTTACGATCCCACCATGCCCGCTTGATGAGTACTCATCAAAATTGACATCAGTATATATAACCTTGTGAAATGAAAATGAAAAAAGTCATTCTTATATTCTTCTAGCTAGTGAACAAAGATTACAAATATATATATATATATGTGTATATTACGAGATCAGGGAATTTGTCTTTGAGAAGACGAACTGTTCGAGGCACTAGACCATTGTCATTGAACCCTTCTTCTCCTGTTGGAGACTAAAGAAGGAAAAGTTGATTATTGATGTATGGGAACTTCATGATGTGGGTACATAGTAATTAATTAAGAAGCAAATGACGAAAACCTTTAACGCGTCAGGAACTTTAGGATACAACATTATGCTATTCACACCAACATCTCGTGCCCTTGCAACCTAGTCTCATACAAGAGAGTGGATTAGACTCTTAACTCTTATAACGTACATAAGGATGCTTGTTAGACCTAATCGTGAACAAAATTATTCACAAGTAAAATGAGAAGAAGACATCAATTCTATTGTCACTTACTTCTTCGACGAGGCCGCGTCTCCAACCAAGCCTGTAACATCCAGGCATTGTTTTTATCGGAATGTCTACCTCACCTGCATGGCTCCCATGTATATATAGTCACGCAAATAAAAATATGGAGATGTTATTTTCTTTATAAGGTGGATCTTCAAATGAAAAACGTTTCTCTCACTTTCATCTCCTTTATCTATTTTGTTTTATTCTGTTGGTGAAAGGCGACCAATGGTGATGCTTTTATATCGAAAACCAAACTAATTCCCAAAATACACACACATATATATATATATATATTATATATTGGTATGAATACTTGAAAGTCAACTCACAAAACTATTATTCGTTTTGGATGGATTAATCCTCAGTCATGAACTTCCTAATCTAAATATTGACATTTATTCACAATCTTCTAAATCCTTCTTGATCTCGGTTTGTTAATCTCGATTCAGTTTGGGTTGATTTTACCGATCTCCCAACACAAAACTCAAACTAACCTTGATGAATGAAGAGCGGGTATATGAAATTTGCAGGAGTAATATTAGTTTCTTGAAAGGCAGCTCTTTGAGTAAAAGACTTGCGGTTACGACGTGCGCGTCGGCCTAGCTGCTGAAAAAACTTAACTCACATTAGATATATTGAGAAGAATTGTGAGAGTTTTGTCTTGGAGTACTTTCAGTTTTGAAAAAAAGGAAGAAGACATTAGAAAACTCTAAAGCAATTAGAGTATTGATTGGTAAAGTTAACACAAGGCCCAAACAAAGTTGAACTCCATCTCATCAAGTCGAAGGAAGTTTGCTGGCCTCAAAATCCCTAATCTTAACAAGAATAAAAGAAGTTTAACAAAACCAAAAGTTAAAAAACAAAATTTACTTACAAGAGGCTGATCAATCACAGGATCGGCTGGTTTACTCGGTGGTACTGGAGGCACCTCGGGAGCATTTACTGGGATGGAATCCATCCTTTGCAGTTGAACAGAAACTTGTCTGCTTCTTAAAGGATTGATTCTGAAGTTAAACGACGTTGCTTTAAGGCCCATGTAGCTCTTCTTCTGCTCCACCACAGGAATCTTGAAAGGAGATCTAAACATGGATGACGCCATGTATATATGATGAAAAATGGGTTAAGAAAGAAACAGGCCCGGCTCTGGAAAGAAACCAACAAGATACAAAACTCAGAGAGTGAGACTTTTATTTTATAGTCCTTTAGTTTTTATGTGAGAGAGAAATCTTTATACTATTAATTAATCGAGAGAGAGGGGCAACTTTTTTGCTCTGAGCCATTTAAGCCATATTTAAATATTTATGGCTTATGCCAGTTTAGTAATGTGTTAACAAGATTTTTTATAAAAAGAAATAAAAGGGTAATTTCGAAAACTTACCAATAACATTTAGTCGATCCAAGCCGACAATAATACCGACTCGGATAATTCACGCAAAAGATTTTGTGGGTTTGGTAAACAGAGTTGTCCATCTTCAGATTCCTCTCTCTGTTCTGCAATTTTGATATTTTCTTCGATCTTCTCATATTTTCGACTTTTTTTTAATGAATCAAGGGTTTTCTCCATGTGAAGGGTTGGTGCATTTATTGGATCTTTATTCAGTGGCTAATGGACTTGGACGTCGCGGAGCAAACATGTTTGTACAAGTCATGGACCATCTTCTAACTTTACTTAATTATAACATTTAGCATGTGACTTGTACTGTTGTACATTTCATGGAACTCATTAAATGTTATATCAATAATTGTTCTCTTTTTCTCCTTTTTTATCTGGATGTTTATGGGCCTGGTCCATAATCTCCCTTATGCTCAGCTTATTTTTTGCATATTTAACTGTAAATTAGGTGGGCAGTCCGCGTCAAACCCAGAACGAAAAACCACTTGTGCAGCTTCCTTTACCGCTAAACCAAAACGAGTTTGTTATCAATAATTGTTCTTTGCAGATATTATTATCAAGATTAACATTTATTATAGATTTTAAATTATTCCAGTATTTACATTTTTACAATAATCCTCACTTAAAGTTATCTACTGGCCTAAATGACTTAATTTACCACAAAACACCGAAGAAAATTAGTATATTGGATTAACAACTAACATACAGTAATTAATTCAATTTCTCTAGTAAAAGTTAACATGCACTAAAAACTAACAAGTATATATTATTTAATTAAATAACAAAATTAAAATTATTAAATTATTGCTTCCGGGCTAATAAATCTAGTTCTTTGTTTTGGTTCGCAAATCTCGATCCCATAACGTGCAACTCATTACCTGTAACATGACAAATAAAATTATCATATTCAAAAATCATTGCGCATTATCTTATATGCATATCTTAGGTGATCTAAGATCAAGGCGGGCATTTTGCACCCTTAAATTTTTTTTTTGTTTTGGATTTTTACTAAAAAAATAATTTTGAACACTAAATATTTTTAAATGAGTAATATTTTTGTAAATTTTATAGTTAAAACTAAAAATATATACACATAACACAAATTTTGGACCTTTTCCAATCTAATTTTTTAAAATATTTTAATTTTTATATATAAAAAAATAAACAAATAAATTAGGCTCCTTAATTATTAACATCCGGGATTGGACTCTAGAACGGTTGCCCACCCTGCCTTCCCCTCTAAGCCGGCACTGTCTAAGATATCTACGTCTCCACAAGACAACAAATCGTGTGACATACTGATCACCGCTGTTAATTTTTTTCGTGAAATCTTTTTGTTCCTCTTTTTTTGTTGTTGTTAGTTTAGACGCTTTAAATTCTGAAAATCCCGATTTTGACAGTGAGATTAGTTGTTTTTAATTCAGTTAATATAAATTATATAAAAATATTAGATTCCCATCCATTCCATGCATGGAAGAGTTTCTAAGTTTTACAATATATTATATTTAAATAGAAATATTAGATTTATTGTTAGTGGTGGATCTTGAAACTATTTTAAGAGAGAAGAAGAAACCATATATCGTATTAGATTTAAACCATATTTCCAAATTTTGATATTTAAATTTTGATATTATTTAAAATCTAATAAAATTTTACACACGCATATAATTTTTTCAACATAAAAATTTGATTGAAAACAATCCAAACTAATTGGGTAAGTGTTAAATAAATCATAGAGTAAATTGATTGAATAAACCTATCAATACATCCAATTAATGGCTAGAATCAACACATAAATCTATTTAATTTCATGGATGAAATAGTTAAATATTTAATTATATATATTACTTTTTTCTCTAACTAAAATTTTTTTTACTTATTTTCCGAAAAAGATTTTAAGATACATCACCTATATTTTTGTTTTAAATGTTTTTACCTAAATTTAATTTATTTACAATGTTAGTTTTTTAAGTTTCATGTTTTCCTACTAAGTTACTAATAGTGTTTTTTTAGTTTTTTTTTTAATTATTTTTATATGGATATTTGTTTGATATGATGCATATTGTTTTTATATAAAAGTTTTGTCTTCTATTAATTTATATAGAGTATACAAAAGATTAGAGTAAGATTTTAATATGATTGAACATTTAGTTAAGTTGTATAGTAAAATCAAATGTGTAAGAGAAAAGTCTGATTTAACAAAGAGAATAATCGGTATTGACAAACAAGTTTGCAGTCAGAATCCAGCTAATAATCTAATAAAAATTAATATATTTTATCCGCATATACGCGGGTCCTAAACTAGTATATATATAGGTCTGTTTTCTATATCAATGAATTAATTTAAATTTATATATTACAATTTTATTGTTAACATTTTAAAAATTAGATCACATCCAATAGATTTTTGATTTATATTATCGTTTGTTATCCCGATCACCGTGTTAGATATGGAAAATAGATTTAGTGACCGACGACTATGTTTGGGATATATTCTTATCTCGTGCTATATTCCTGAAGATATTTAGTTTTTGTGGCTTTCTTTCTTTTCGTCTTCGGATTTCCATCCACCTTCATCTTCACATTTCAGCAGAAGTCTTATCATCTTACTCCCTCCTCTGGATCCAAGTTTGTATATAAGAGTTGACTCCAAGAGACGTAACTCTCTATGAGTGGATGTTTTTCTCTTGTTTTATTATTTCCTTTGGGAGAAAACAATTTTGACTTTTTTCCTTTGGGAAAGATCATTTACACACTGTTTTGTCTATGAAGAAAACATTTCTTTCAATTTTTCTTTCCAATAGATGTGTTATTTTGTTTCTATTCGTAAATCTAGAAATACTATCCAACTTCCTAACAATTTTTTTATATTATGCCAATTATGTGTAGCTCTTGGCGACAAATCAAACAAAATTGTTTAGTGATTAGCCTTGAATCTCATTTCAATACTCTTCACATTTCATATATGAGATCATATTTTGATGACACTATTTGCCTATTTGGCTAACTGAGTTGACAATAATGATCCATGTGTCTATGCATAACTTATATTATCTTATAAGTTGCAAGTAGGTAATAATCATAATTTTCAAATTTTAATTTATTTTCTATTCTCACAAAATCTAGTATCAAATTCTCGTTTGTTGATCTTTATTTATTTAGTTTTTTTTGCACTTATAACTTATTTGATGTTCGGTTTTCTTGCATGCATGACACATATTTCTCACTAAACATATATTTTATAATTTTATTGTTAAAAATGTGATGTTATAATTTATTAAATTTTACGCAATTATTTATTTCTTATTTATGATGAGAAATTTATTTCATCTATTTAACTATTTTCATTACACAAACTTATAGTTTTAGTATCAATTAGTTTTAAAGTTAGTGTGAGTTTTTAAATGATGCAAAAGTTATTGAGTCACTTTTAAAGTGACAATAAAATCAGCTTCTCGTCACTTTATAAAATGACTCAATAATTCAAATTTAGTATCATTTTCCTTAAATGTTACTACTAATTATCTTAGCATAATTTTTGTTAATGCCGATAATCAATGTTTAACATTATTTCGTACAAATGAGGTTAAAATTAATTTTACATTAACATCATTTCTTACAAATGATGTTAAAATTAATTTTACTTTAACATCATTTCTTACAAATGATGTTAAAATTAATTATTTAAAATTATTAATAAATATTAAATATGGTAAAACAAATAAAAATTACTTCTAATTTTATGAAAGAAAATATGCAAATATATAGTTCAAACTTCGATTACTAAATACAAATTCAAAATCCATCTATTGTTTCAATGTAATTCACTGTTATCCAACTAATATTCAAACACTTTAACCTTAATCTTCAGCTTCCTTCATGTCTTCAATACATCCGTTTTGGTGTTTGGTGAATGTGTCACCTGCAAAATCCAACAAAAAAAGCCAATTCATCATAATCGTGGATATAGACATCCAACATGTTACATTCAAGCAGCAATGTAAAAAACATTCACAAGGTAACAAAAATATATAACACATGAAAATCGGTATAAGAATTGTCTTAAACATCTCACAACAAAGGACACTCGCCAAAGAGAAACATAACATCAAACTTGACAATGTCCCAAAGACAAACCAGTTCTATTAAGCTTCAGGTTTGAAGAATTTTGTGATTTCACTTTGTATCTGCTACTATTTTGTTTTTATCTTTGTTTGCTTTTGATTATGTTTTAGTCGTAATTTTTTTTTCTTCTTTCGGTAGGTTATGCTCTTCTCCAAGGCTGATGAGTTTCATAAACTTGCTCAGCCTCTTGAAGATATTGCTAGAAAGTTTAACTCAGTAGGTTATTCCCCAATGCTGAATCTTTAAGACCAGATAGATTTAGTGTTTTAGACTCTCTCGTACCTGTTTAGTCTTTTTCTTCCAGCTTATGTTTATATATGTTGATATAACAAATGATAACCTTGTAATGCCATTCTTGACTTTATTCAGAATACAAAATGCGAATAAAATTGTTGTAAGTTTCTTATAGTTGTTTCTGTCTATGTGATCGACACTTTGGCTCCATTGTGGATTCATCTATAGTTATTCAACAGGTTGCTGCTTTCGATAACAGTCTAAACTCCAAGTATTTGCTCGAATCAGATTGCTGCCTTCGATAACAAGCTGAACTAAAGCTATCAACAAAATTGAGAGCCAAAGACATGGATATTTTTATCAACAAAGAGTTGAAACGATAGGATGGGTTTGCTGAAGATGAATTGTAGTCGAGTTTGAGGAAATGCACACATAAGAAAAAGAGAGAGAAAAAGAGAGGTCATAGGTGACAATTTTGTGATATTACATGATTTTGAATTTTGAGATTTGTGGAACCAAATTCGTTAGAATATATAACTCAATGAAACTGAAATTACATTTCTAAAAGTTATAGTATATGTTACAAAATCAAGTGTGGCAAAGAAAACAAAATATTGGTACCCTCTACAACAAACCTTGTATCTGGTGTAGATCTACGACTACAAGAAGTTTCCTTTAGAAGCAAACCATATCTTACTCTTTTCTCGTAAACCTAACAAATACAAAGAAACCAAAACAAGAACATATAACTTTAGCATAACCACATAACCAAACTCTAAGGTTTGTTGTTCAGTATGAAGAAACAATCGTCTCACCTCTAAGTGTACAAAATGCTCTGTACACCTCTGAGTGTATGACATGCTCTGTACACCTCTGAGTGTACGATACGCTCTATACACCTATGAGTGTACGATACGCTCTATACACCTATGAGTGTACGACACGCTCTGTACACCTCTGGCTGTACGAAACGCTTTGTATACCTCCAGGTGTACAATACGATTTGTACACCTATGAGTGTACAACACGCTCTGTTCACTCATAGTATTCGGATACCCCAATGAGTGTATACATGTAAGAGAACACCATATTTACATATGTATACTATCATTCCCTCTATGCACATTACACTCTGTACACCTCTGAGTGTACGATACCTTCTGCACATCTCTGAGTGCACGACACGCAATGTAGGTTTCATAAGGATGGTAGGTTTAGCCGAGTCATCAAGTTCACAGAGCAGTAAGCCTTGCATCATGGGTTTCTGTGGTTCATAACAAGAAAGCTCTGAATAATATGATTTGAAGATATCAACAATGGATGGACAACACTCAGTAGAGATTCCAGACGAGATTCTCGACAGTGCAACCCCTCTCCGGGAGGATATGCTGGCTGGAAAGTTTCTGTCTACAGCGCCGCATGTCGCAAAGGTACATGTAATAGTCAATACAATTTTGAGTCAAGGGGATGATTTTATAAAAATTGAGGTGTTTCAAGTTAACTCTACAACAATGAGATTCAGAGTGCGTAACCCACAAGTTCGTGCAAGAATTATTAAGAGGCATGTGGAACATTGCAGAAGTACCAATGATAGTCAAAAAATGGACCCCAAAAACAGAGAGGAACATGCGGAGGATACATCTGTTCCCTTATGGGTACACTTGAAGAAATTTCCGTTGAATATGTTTTCATGGGAAGGACTTAGCTTTATGGTGAGTGATGTAGGGCATCCATTGCGATTGCACCCTGAAACTGCAGCCTGTGCAAACTTTGATATTGCAAAGATATTTGTTAATGCAGATCTATCAAAAGCGTTGCCCAAAAATATCGGATTCTCAGAAAATGGAAAAGATTTCATGATGGAATTTGCTTATCCATGGATGCCTACAAGGTGCAATATATGTTAAAAATGGGGCCATCTAGAGAAAGTATGATGGCTAATAAAACAGTAGTCACACAAGAGGCGAGAGCTAGTGAAGACATAAAGATATCCCCTTAGAAAGTAGGTGAAAAGCAGAACAAGGAGAATGTCTCAGACACGGAGACTGAGAAAGAGAAAACACAATAGCCAATATCAGATATATTGGATAAGAACTCTGTAAAAGTAGTTGCAGCGGAAGACAAGAAGGATGATGCTCTGGTAGTACTAGTAGAAGAAAAATTGGAGGACTGGTCTGATGTTTCGCCATCAAAAGTTGGGAAATGTCGTGCTAGGAAGGAATTTTCTGCTGCAAGTGATTTACCAATTTTCTGCTCCATCAAAGTTTACAGTTTTAAGCATTGCAGAGGAGGAGGGAGAGATTGTATAGGAGGAGACTGTGAATGTGGTGGAGGCAAAACTACAGAATGCAGAAGAGAAAGACAAACTTCAGAATATAGAAGAGGATTCTGCAGATGTTCACTCATCAAATGAAGTAGTATCGACACAAGTTGATGAACCTGCAATTGAACAAGCAATGACAGAGAGTAACTTGAGGAAACATCTACCACGAAATTCAAAGAAAAAACCTACTGACTCAGTGGGGACTTCAAACCAAGCAACAAAGGATGGTAATCCGGTTGTTTCGAGTAAAAGGTCCTCCCGTAGAAATCATTAGATGTCTAGATTCTTATGGAATGTGCGTGGATTTAACAAACAAATTAAACATTCCATTGTCCGTAACTGGATAAATAATAAAAATCTAGAAAATTATGGAATCAAGTTTTTATCAAAATATTATATATAGATCCATTTTTGGTGAAAAAATTGTGGATATCTTTCTTTGCGGGAAAATTACGGAATATAATCTATGGTGGAAAAACTATGGATCTATTTTGGCAGAAAAATTACGGATCTGTTTTTGGCGGGAAACTACGGATTTGCATTTTGGCAGAAAATTACGGATTTACATTTTTAATTATAAATCCAGAATGAGTTTTAGGCAGAAAATATACTTTATAAAATCCCTAGAGATTTGATAAGAAGTATTATAAAATATTATAAATATTTTGAAAAGAACCATTATAAAACCTTATAAAAATTGTTTTGTACATTTTTATAAAGTTTTATTATGCCTTATAAGGTTAATAATATTTTTAAACCTTATAAAACTGTATAAAAACAGTCTTATAAGGTTTTCTAAATTTTTTTATAAAATTTATAAGAGTTTTTATTATAAGGTTTTTTATAATGTTTATCAGGGTTCTAAGATTTTTATGTTTGAAATTTGACGGAAATAAGTATTAAACATATATTAAAATGAGGGTTTTATATAAAAACATACCAAGTAATAAAAAGGTTACAATTATTTCAGTAGTGAAACCTAATATTTGTTCTTATTGAAATCTTCGGTAGAGTTTTTTTTTTAAATCATCATTAAAAATATGTTCAAAATTTTAGAAAATTAACTATTGAACAGAGTCAGCCAGTTTGTTTAGGTCAACCAGTTCACAGAATTTTAGTCATTCTTGACGGTTTCATATTCAATTTGGTAGTTTTAAGAATTTAATATAATTCAAACCGACTATTAATCCGGTTCATGGCCGATTTTGGTCTGACCGTCGGTGAGTCCAAATTTTAAAATACTGATAAAAACTTTATTATTTCAAACATTCATAAATTAGATTGAAACCCAATCATATACCACACCAAATATCGAATCGGTATGATTCAGGTTGTGAATGGTATACCAGATTTTTCCGCACGGGTCCAATCCTAGATTTGCAGCTCTTAAGATTAGAATTTTTTTTGTCTTACAGTTACTATCCCGCATGTACGTAATTTTTCAGTCATTACTCTAATTTTACAAGCTTATAATATCTATACTTATGCATTTCTCTATCACAACATCTATACTCTACTTACGTTAAATGATAAATTATGTAATATTATTATTTTAAACATTCATAAATTGGATTAAAACAAATCGAATACTGAACCAAATTTAAATTGGTATGAATCTAGATTATGAATGATATACACATTATTAAATAATATGTTTTTAATTTAATTTCGCACGTTCACATAGATCCAAATCTAGTTAGTAATTAGTAATAAGAGATTCGTTCTCAAGTTGATCTACCCAAAAATAGAGGTTTCTCACAAATTCCATAGTATTATAGCATTTACTTAAGGGAAAATATACATCACATATTTACAGGTTTTCACCATATTTTTTCTTCAATATTAATTCTCCATATGATATCGAATAACGAAGCCCAAGTAGATATATACATATATATATATATATACATACATCTTCCCTGTTGTATTTTACCACAAAAAAAAAATCTTGCCCGATTGTTTTATTTATAAAATCCTATATATAAGCGTTGAATGGGTTCTCGAGGGAATGACACATCAGCATGAATGAGATTCTACAGGAAATAACACAACAGTCCCCTTTTATGGTTTATCTAAATTCTATTTTTAACATAACAAAGAATTTAATTCAAAAAGGTACCCGATGGTGTTTAGGATCAGGGCGTGACATATCAGTCTGGAAAGATCCTTGGATTCTAGATGTGAATCCTAGGCCAGCAAATGGCCGAGGAAGAGAGGATTATCCAAATATGAAGGTTGAGCAATTAATTAATCTGGTGTTCAAAGTATGGTACTTACCGGTCTTACAATACTATATCGATATGGAAGATGTTTCTTTGATTAGAGGATTGTCAATTAGTTAATCTTTTAAAGAAGATAGGCTAATTTGGCACTACACAAAATCTGAAAAATATACGGTCAAGTCAGGATACGAGTTAGCATGAAATATGTCAGAGGAAGTTTCTTGGGGTCCAAGTTGTAAAGCTATCAAAGCTCAGGTATGGAAGGTTAAAGCTCCCCCAAAAATAAAGCAACTACTGTGGCAAATAGTTTCTAGAGCCCTTGCTGTTACTTCAAAATTAAATCATCGGGGAGTTAAATATGATAATATTTGTCAGCATTGTAGACTGAAAGAGGAAACTATTAATCACATATTTTTTGAATGTTCCTATGCTGTATAACTTGGACGCTTTCAAAGGTTTTGTCATCAATAACCAAATTCCCGACCAGGTCGGAATATACAAATTTGGATTACCTTTATTTATTAGAGGATACCAAATCATATAAGAGAACAGAGTATATCTGTTTGTTTCCCTTGGATACTATGGTTTTTATGGAAAGCTAGAAATAAAGGCGAACAAACTGCTTCTGAGCACATTTTAAATCTTGCTATCGTGGATCATTTAGCTTGGGAGGAGGCACAAGCAAGTCCAACTGATATATAATGGTTTTTACTGGTTTTTAAGCCATGATATATGTATATAATCGAGTCTTTTATGTGTCTTTTGACTCTATATTGAATCTTTTACAGGTTTACACATGTTTGGGGATTATTTAGATGTTTTGGAGCATTCATGGAGCATTGTAGTTGAGAAGTCGAAGTTGGTGTTTTTGAAGTTAACAGTGTTGGGAACACGACTTTTTGTGTTGGTCAATGCAGTCCGGATTTAAATTTTCACATGAAGACACAACTTAAAAAGATTTACAACTTTGCCCAGAAGTTTCATATATTTACAAAACAACCCCAGCTTGTGTTAGACTATTATAATTAGGGTTTGTAGACTTTTTATATTTCATCTTGCTTTTTACGCTTACGAAGTTTTTTAGAGAGCTTTGGGGCTGATCTTACCTTATACTTTTGAGAGAAGATTTCGAACCTTTATTCTTATTTACTCTGTTCTTTTATGATATATATATATTATTCATGTCTTTGTTTTCCTTTGATATGTTTCATGTCTTTGTTTTCCATTGATATGTCTGAGTAGATTCATTGTTAGGTTTAAGAATTCTCATTAGGGATTTCATGGAATAATATATTGATTGATTGGTTAGGATTCAAACTTGATAGTTCTTCACCTAGGGTGTGTTTAAAGCTTGTTCTAGATTGAGCACCTAGAAACTTGTTCTTAGGTTAACAAATTGACACGAGAGTGTGGTTTCAAACTGGATAAAACCTAGAGTGAGCGAATTAGATAATTGCAAAGAGATTTGGATTAGATAATTTGTGAACAAATCAACTTGTGCTTAATGCTTGTTTAGACTTTAAGATTCACAAAGAGATTTGGTTTCTTAAGTTTTAATCATAGTAAATTCTCGCAGCGAAACCTGGTTTATTTAATCATTGTGTTTGAGTTTTAGAACTTATTCTTAATTCGATCCTACCAATTAATTGATATTCATTACTTGATTCCTGAGAAATTCCCTAGACTTGATGCTTTCCCATCTGATTTACAAACCGATTTTAATTACTTTTGCATTGTACTTTAATTAATTCATACTTGTTTAGCTGAATTTGAAACGAAAAGATCTGTCGTGAAACCGTTGAGTCTTTATGGATTTGATCCTTAAATACTACCGTGATCTCTTAATTTGAGAGAGTAGCTTGAAGGGATAATTTGAGCATATCACCAACAGAGGAGGGAGTTAATATGGAGTTGGTGGAGATAATCCCTTCATCGATAAGTTGTCAGATTGATGGTTCTTGAAAGTCATCTGATCCTACTATTGGTCTAGGTTGGTTATATCTTCCGGGAGAGGATAATGTTTTATTGTTGGGCGCAATGTGTAATCGGAAAATGCTTTCACCCTTGCATACAAAATTGGAAGCACTATTATGGGCAGTGAATTCTATCATTTCAGCAAAAGTTTTATGCCATGTGTTTGAAACAGATTGTGCATAACTCGTCTCCAAGGTGCAATCTCCAGAGGAGTTGCCCGCTTTCTCCAATCAGCTTGATGATCTTGTTCGTTTATGTGATTCTCTTTCTGGGTGTTCTATCTTTCGTATCCCAAGACTGAGTAACAAATAGGAGTACTGCTTAGCACAAACTTCAAGAGTTTTATTTTTTGAATCTTCGTTAGTAAATACTTTTTCTCCAGTGTGGGTAACCAATTCTGGAGTGAGTTCCTAATTATTTAAAATGTTTGGTTGAAAAAAAAACATAAGTAAATTATATAAGCAATTAATTTATATTTCTAAACAAAAAGTAACCTAAATCAATATTAATATATGTTCGACTATTAATTATACATAAACCCCATTAAATTTAAATTTTTATATTTAAAATTATTATAAGTAAATAGAATTCAAATTCAATTTAAAACATATAAATTATATAATACAAGATTTAAAATATATCATTGTATTTTTTTTTTTTTCTGAATGACTATATATAATGGCTAAAGAGGGTTCTCAACTTTATTTTCCCACATGTGCAAATTATATAAGCAATTAATTTATTTTTCTAAACAAAGGTAATCTAAACAAATATTAATATATGTATGACTATTAATTATACATAATAATCATTAAATTTGAAATTTTCTATTTAAAAGTTATTATAAGTAAAGAAATTAAAATTCAATTTAAAACATATTTCCCACATGTTTATAAATTATCATGTTTTAAAACAATAAAAATAATTTTAAGTAAATAAGTATAAATTACTTAAAAATATATATTTTTTATAATAAAAACTACGCATATACGCAGGTATTAGCCTAGTTATAATAAAAGATATCTCCCACTTTCGTTCTCGTATATGTTTAACAAAATTAAACGCACATGTACATCTTAAACATCGATGTCGAAAAATATATTTACATATTGGCATCTCAACATATCACATGATTTCCGTGACCAGATATTCAGTAAAATGTAAACAACATGATTAGAGAAAAACCTATAATTTATTTTCAAATGAGATAAGTGTTTCGAAAAATGATTTTGAATACATATATAATGGTTACGTTTGCATGACCATCTATATAATTTTATCTTTTAGAAGATTTGTTTATTTTAAATGAACTAAGTTGTGCGTATACTTGTGAGACAAATAGTTATATCCACTATGGGTGTCTTAATAAATGGTGATTTTAATTTTAACTTTTAGAAAAAAAATTTAATCAATCACAAAGTGACACATAGACAAAGAGTGTTTTAAACATGTCTTTAAGTGTCTTTTCTAAGACACTTTTTCTTTCTCTTTTTTCTATAGTGTCTTAAGTTTATATTAAAAAAATTTGAGAAGACTCCAAAAATATAACCATTGGAGATGGTCTACTTCATTTAAAATAAACAAATCTTCTAAAAGATAAAATTATATAGATGGTCATGCAAACGTAACCATTATATATGTTATTTACACTGACTAATCTTTCCTTTCTGCTCTAAACAAGAACAACCTCATTTTAACCACAACACTCCTTGTAGCTGTTCTATGCCTCATCATGTTCCGATGTCTTAGACCAATGTTTCATTTGGATTACAAATGAAACATTGGTCTAAGCCATCGGAACCAGCGTCAGGCAACCACCACCACAAAGGCTTTGGCCGTCTTGAAGACTCCAAGGTTAGTCCGGCTAGCTCTTCTGTATCAGTCTCTGATTACGCACCTCCATCATCCCCGGAACTGATACCGGCGTTGCTACCAGGATTTCCCAACATCCTAGGGCTTCCTATTCCCATCATCTCCGGGCTTCCTAACATCCTGGAAATACCAAACGTTCCGAGTATTCCTCAGATCCCTAAGATACCAAATGTTCCGAGGATTCCTCAGATCCCTCAGATACCAAACGTCCCGAGCCTCCCTAATCTCCCAGGCCTCCCTAGCCTCCCCAACCTACCTAGCCTCCAAATCTTCCAAGCCTTCCTAGACTCCCAGTACTGCCTTCTCTATCATAGGTCCAGTCAGAAGTTGTGTCACAGTCTGCTGAAGTGGAGAAGTGCTTGAAGAAAGATGGATCAAATACCTCTGAGAAATGCTCTTCACAGATATTCTCAAGTTGAGTAAAGAAAGATTTTGCATTGGACAAGGAGTGCTGCGAGATCGTTATGAATATGGACAAGATGTGCAATAGCCACGTTCGCATGTTGTTCAAGAGCCCCTTCTTCGTTTCTCTTCTTCGATACTCGTGTCACATCAAGCATATCAAAATTAAGCGAGTCCATCCAATGGATATATATGTAGTTTTATATGTAAGACGTTTATTTGTTATTTCCATAGTTTCATATCGTGATCCTCTCTCATATATAGCTTTATATTATTTGTTCTTCGTTGAGTAATATGGGGTTTACTTTAACAAAATAATTTAATTGAATTTCAAATAATAGAATTGCAGACACAAATTATATCTTTCCAAGTGTTGTAAACGAGTTATAGGGTGTAATCTATTTAACTTTATTTCGAAGTAATTATACATTTGCAAGGGCATCCGCTTGGATGTTTGTTTCTCTTTTCATCGTTTGCCGACAAATACGACAAAACCATTGGTTAGAAAACACTTAATTACAAATGTATCATTATCAATTAATATCACATCATCATTTTCTCGGTTTTTGGAAAAAAAAAAATATTTATGACTTTATCACTGCTAAAAAAATATGCACAATAAATCTTTAGCTCTATGTACGTTCTGGCAGATTTAGTGTTATGCCACATTTTTATTTTTACATATTTAAATTATATCGCAGATTTACATGTTTTAGTTCTGGTATAGTCTCTCATTCATCGTAAAAGTTATTAATCTCCACAAATTTAATTTCCGAGGATCATGATAGAAGCATCAAATTTTTTCATTTCTTTAACATGTAAGTCTGTAAACGATAGAAACTTAGAAAGTAATAATAAATAATATTAAGATTTTTTAAGAGTTATAGACTTATAGTTACGTGTATAGAAAAATATTTAAAGAGATTTCAATTGTACTTTTAAATCCTATTTTTTTTTCGTATTTTAGTACAAACAAAAGAAACAATAGATGAATGATCTCTGCACTGTTTTAATTACGTTATCTTGTTTGCCAGTTTTGTTATTATATTCCGATCGTTCTCTAAAATTAAAAATAACATGCAAATATAAAGTGTAAGAAACTATAGTGTGCGTTTGTTGCTTGTTGCAAGTGGCTACTGGATACGCATCGCATTTAAGCATGTAACAGTGCTGGTGAGAGCAAACTCGAGTGAACTAGCACACATACCAAAACTGAACATAATGACCCCCAATAAAATGTTTTATTTTATTTTAATTAGCGTTAAGCATTTATGCGCATGTCTATATTTATATGTATCTTAGCCCATCAGTTCAAGGCCAGATCTTCCAAGTAGAATAATACATTTGTTAAAGAAATTTATACCAACATATTGTGGGCATCATGTCTCTCTCAAGGTAATCATTCATTTCTTTGATCTTAAAATAAAATGGGATGATTCATTTCTTGTAATTGTAACTTTGTATGTCTCACTTTGCCTTCAAGTCTCTTGGAGCTCTCTAGAATGGGTAGCTTATATTGAAATCAAATTTTGTTCATATAATGGGAACACCAAAAAGAAAAAAAAAAAAGGTAAAATGGGAAGATGTGTTAAATCAGGATTCTTTTGTAGTGATAGGCATTTTGGATTATATTATTTGGTTATTTGTAGTAAAAATTTCAGTTGGTTTGGTTTTAGATAAACAAAAATATTAGTATCATTTCGGTTTGAATAATTTGGTTTGTATTCGGTTCCGTTAAAGTTATTAACCTTACCCTTTAGTGTATATGAATGTGTTAATCCTAATGCTGAATTTTCAATTTATGTATTAGGGACTCTTTGGTGGAAGCTCTTAGTATGAAAGGAGGAACAGAAGAACACAGTTACCCTACTAATTCACATTATCAGGTACTTAAAGCACTCTATGACTAATTATAAGAACTACTATTTTGGTTCATATATAGTACTTGGATGCTTTGGTTGCTGTTACTGGACTTGCTATAATTATTCCTTTAGCGAATGTGGAGTATTTTGTTTTGGTCAAACAGACATAAAAAGAAAAAAAGAAAAACAAATCAATGGTTTAGTAAATTGAAATCTATTACAGGAAATATCATTAGATTGGGATTTTTTTAGATTTTAAATTTTAAGATCTTACTTATTGTGAATCCAAATTGTTAATCTAACCCTATTAACAAATAAAAAAAACTGATTGTGACTTGTAGCCTAATTATTTGTATTAGTGTTATTATAGTGTAATAGCCTAAATTAACACCTATGAGTGTGCCTGTGAGTAGATAACAAAAAAAAAAAAAAAAAAAAGCAAACTAGACCTAGAAATGTGTAACTTATAATTCAAATGATTAGTAAGTCTACTTCATTAGTAATTAAATATGTATTTTGTGTTGATGGCTTGACCTATTTTGTTTTTAAACTCACAGTAAATTAAAGATGAAATTGTTCTTGTTTTTTTTTTTTTTGGGTCTTACAGAGAAGTGTTTTCTATGAGATACAACCTTTGGTGATAGAAAACGTAAGAGAAATGCTAGTGAAAATTGGTTTTCCTAGTTGCATGAAAGTGGCAGACTTGGGTTGTTCTTCTGGACCAAACACGTTTTTAGCCATGTCCGCAATTGCCAACACAATCATAGAGTCATATCAACAAATGGATCAAAACCCACCAGAAATTGATTGTTATTTGAACGATCTTCCAGAAAACGATTTCAATACTACCTTCAAGTTGATTCCTTCTTTCCTAAAGAAGCTAAAAATAGAGGTTCAAGAAAAGTGCTTCATCTCGGGAGTCCCTGGTTCCTTTTACTCAAGGTTATTCCCAAAGAAGTCTCTACATCTTGTTCATTCATCTTTTAGTATCCATTGGCTTTCTAAGGACATTCATATTAAAGATCCATACCCTCCAAATGTCTACAAGAGTTATTTGAATCAGTTCAAGAATGATTTTTCGTTGTTCCTAAAACTGCGCTCAGAAGAGAGAGTGCATAATGGACATATGGTTTTAACGTTGGTGGGCAGAAAGGTTTCTGACAGTTTATCCAAAGATTGTTTCCAAGTTTGGTCGTTGTTATCCGACTGCCTCCTCGATCTGGCGTCTGAGGTAAATTTCTAATAACTATCTTTTTCCGTCAAGTTTGGAGAAATCCTAGAAGTAGTAACGGTTTTCTCATTGATAAAAGTGGTAAAGTGTTTGGAATTATATTATACAAAACAATTAGACCTAATTACATTTAGAAATCCAAACTAATATAATTAACTTAATACAATTGAGACTATATCTTCCAATATGTTATTCCCAAATAGATTTTGGTTTATTTATTTCCGCGATCTCGTAACATTTTATTTTTCTTTTTAAACATTCCTCTACCTAGTAATACATTGTTGGGAGAATGTGAGTGTAGGGGATTGTGAAGGACTAAATGTTTGAATAGTTTAACATGCCATTCTACAATCCAAATGAAGAAGAGGTGAGGGAAGTTATCTTAAAGGAGGGTTCATTTGTGATCAACAAGATCGAAAAATTTGACCATGTTGTTCCGTACAAAATTGATCGTATGGAGGAAGAAGATGAGGACCAATCATTTCAGTTAGAGGCTGGTAGAAAGGAAGCAAGCTGGACAAGATGCACCACTGAACCCTTACTCGTTGCACATTTTGGAGATGAGATTATTGAACCAGTGTTCGACAAGTATGCACGCTATATGGCCAAGTATCTAAATGTTTCAAACCATCGCCCAAATATGACTCTGGTCATCGTAGTTTCGTTGACTAGGAAATAAAGGTTCTCGTTGTGATATGTGTGTGTGCTGAACTATTTTAATGTCTATTTTATAAATACAGCAAATGTGACCCAAACAAAAGCATGACAATAGCGGCCTCAAATAAAAGTTTTATAGGAATTTACATACTTTGATTTTCAAAAAAATATTAAATTAAAAAAATATTTCGCATTTACTATTTGCGGATGATAGTCTTTTCTTTTATAAAGCATATGCGGAAGAATGTCAAACTGTTTTGGATGTGATTGGGAGATATGGGAAAGCTTCAGGACAAGAGATCAACTTTACCAAGTCATCGGTTATGTTCGGTGATAAAATAAACAATCAAACTAAAAACCATCTGAAAGTATTGATTGGTATTACAAAGGAAGGAGGCATGGATAACTATTTTGGGATACCAGAGAGCTTGGGTGGCTCGAAATATAAAATCTTTAACTATATTAGAGAATGTCTTAATGACCATATAAATGGATGGTCAGCTAAATTTCTTTCGAAAGGAGCCAAGGAAGTAATGATTAAGTCAGTAGCCTTAGCCCTACCACCATATGTTATGTCCTGTTTTAAATTTCCACAAGACTTAACTTCAAAGTTAACAAGTGCGGTTTCAAAATTTTGGTGGAGTTCCAATGGAAAAGACCGAAGTCTTCATTGGTTTACATGCGAGAAAATGTGTAAACCTAAATCAGAAGGGGGAGTGAACTTTCGTTGTTTAGAGAAATATAATGATGCAATGTTGGCAAAGCAATATTGGAGACTTATTCAATATCTGAACTCATTAATTGCTCAGGAATTAAAAGGAAGATATTATAGGAAGTGTCATCCCTTACATGCTAAAAAACTATACTCCCCATCATTTGGGTGAAAAGTATATTTTCGACAAAGGACTTAGTTAAAAAAAGTGCCCGATGGTGTATAGGATCTTTAAGGGATATATCAGTCTCGAAAGATCATTAAATTCCAGATGTGAATCCTAGACCGGCAATGGACAGAGGATGTGAGGAATACTCAAATATGAAAGTAAGTCATCTAATTAATCTGGTATCTAAGGTGTGATATTTACCAGTCTTACAAGATTTTATGGATCCGGAAGATGTTTCTTTAATTAGAGGCATTGCTATTAGTAAGTTCTTTAAGGAGAATAGGCTAATTTGGCACTACTCAAAATCTGAAAAATATACGGTCAAATCAGTTTATGAGTTAGCAAAGGTTATGTCAGGGGAGGTAACTTGGGGGCCAAATTGCATAGCTCTTAAAGCTCAGGTTTGGAAAGTTAAAGCCCCCCAAAAAATAAAACATTTGCTTTGACAAATTGCTTCAGGAGCACTTGCTGTTACATCAAGATTAAATCATCGGAAAGTTATTGTGATGATATTTGTAAGCGATGTGGAATCTATGGGAAAACTATTGATCATGTATTTTTTTAGTGTTCCTTCGCTTACAAACTTGGACGCTTGCAAAGGTTTCTTTATCACAAAATAATTTTCCGAGAGGGTTGAAATTTGAGAACTTGGATTATCTATTTTGGAGAATACCGAATCATTTAAAGGAACAAGTTACATCAAAGTCTTTCCCTTGGATATTATGGTTTTTATGGAAATCTAGGAATAAAAAATTATTTAAAGAAAAACAAACTACTTCCCATGACATTTTAGATCGGGCTTGCACTGAATATTTGGCTTGGAGCATAAATATGCCCAATAGGGGATGTAGTTAACATGGAATTGCTAGAGCTAACCCCTACATTGTATCGATGCCGGGTAGAAGGTTGTTGGAAATCATCAGATCCTACTACAAGCCTAGGTTGGGTTTTTACTCAGGAAGAGGATAATGTAAGGTTGTTGGGTGCAAAGTGTAATCAGAAAACTAATTCACCTTTGCATACGGAGTTAGAAGCATTTTTATGGGCAATGTATTCTATTCTTTCAGTAAGCATTCTTTGTCATGTGTTCGTAACTGATTGTGTATAGCTCGTCTCAATGGTACAGTCTTCAGAGGAGTGGCCAGCTTTATCCAATCAGCTTGATGAATTCATTTGTCTCCGAGAGTCTATACCTGCTTTTATCATTTCACGAATTCCAAGAACAAATAATAAACGTGCCGACTGTTTAATACGAACCTCTATACTTTTATTTTCTGAATCTACGTTTGTAAATATTTTTCTTTCACTTTGGACAATCAACACTGGAGTGAATTTCTAATATTTTAATGTTTGGTTGAAAAAAAAAACAAAAAATTTCTGTTTAAAATCTTAAGAATAATCACACGCCGAAATCTACATTAATCCTCGGAAACCATAGAAATTCGGGTTTTCTTATCAATGCAGACGTCTAGTCTACGGATGGTTAAGACGTGAGATGCAAACTACTGGAGGAGAATTGATCCCTCATTCCTATCCTAAACTCACATGTAGACTTCTCATCTCTATGAGAGCCACGAATCTACCACGTACATGGTTAAGGTCCGTATGGTTATTTGTTAATAATCTAAAAAATACCTATAACTCTCCAAGTTTATTAATATGAATTTGATTGTCAAACTTTAATTATATTTAAATTTTTTTAGCAAAATAGAAATTCTGCTAAAAATTATCACGTATGATCCACAACCCATGATATAAGAAAACTGCATTTCAAAACCCCTCCATATGGCTTCGTCCACCTTAGTTCTAATTAAAGGCCCATCATACGATGGATGTCTCGTCTCATGAAGATGGGGTCCGATTGGTAAGCTTCAAACCAAGTCCGAGCATCCTTTTGTGCTCTGCAGACTAACCCTCACAAGTTTTCCTGCGCTATGATTGATGCATTACGATTCTTCCAAATCATCCACAATATCCATGTTCACATGACCATCTATATAGTTTTATCTTTCACATTTTATAAGATTAGTGTAAAATAAAAAGAAGAAATATAATAGGTGAAAATACCTCTTTATAATAGTATATTCACATCTAGAAGTATATTTATTATTTTCCAGATTTTCTTAATCTTTAATTTCTTTTCTTTTTTTCCCATCGGATTTCTGTTGGTATCATGAAATCTACATTAAAAAAATCTTACAGAAAAATGCGATTGACAAATTCAATAAAAATCCTAAAATATATAAAATGATAATGATTCAGTTTAGATATCCCTAAAATATAGCGAGATATTCCATAAGCCCGTTCTAATATCCATCCACAAATAAAGGTCACACAAGTTTAATCTTCTTCCTCATACATTAAACAAAAGAAAAAAAAATAGGTTAGACGAAAGCTCTTCTATATAACTAGTTTCATTTCCATAAAATTACATTCCTATGCACTCAACAATGAAGAGCCTCATCATCCTCGTGCCTCTCTTTTGTCTCATCATTTCACCGACCACAACTCTCGGAGAATGGCCAAAACCTTCGGAAGTCTCCAACGAGGAGATGTTAATGAATACCGGCGACGACCATTACTCCGGTAATAAATTGAATTTTGGAGATTCCAAAGTATGGAAATGTACTTATAACAACGGATCTGGAGCCGCCATATCCATTTCCTACCCTGCACCTCCACCGCCGAAACCACTAACTCCATTGTCTCCTCCTCCTTCGCTCCCATCTCCAAAGAAATCTCCACCACCGCTTAAACCAACATCGCCACCACCATCTCCTAAAAAGACTCCACCACCGCCTAAACCATCATCGCCGCCACCATCTCCCAAAAAGTCTCCACCACCGCCTAAACTATCATCGCCACCACCATCTCCTAAAAAGAATCCACCACCGCCTAAACCATCATCGCCGCCACCATCTCCTAAAAAGTATCCACCACGACCTAAACCATCATCGCCACCACCATCTCCTAAAAAGACTCCACCACCGCCGCCACCATCTCCTAAAAAGTCTCGACCACCGCCTAAACCATCATCGCCGCCACCAACTCCTAAAATCTCTCCGCCACCTCCCAAGCCATCTTCATCTCCTCCTAAACCATCAACATCTCCACCAACACCGAAACCATCTCCATCGCCTCCTAAACCATCAACGCCTCCATCAAGTCCGCCGCATCCTAATCCGAATCCGTGGGGCCATTTCATTAACTGCGTTAGTGAGTTTGGGCCGTCGGCCATCTGTAAGCAACAGATGGAAGTAAGTTACTTCACAGGGAAGTTTCGTGTTAGTGACTATTGCTGCAACCTTATTGTCAACATGAGACATGAATGCACTGATGTCATTTTGGGATACTTCACCGATCCTTTCTTCGTTCCTCTTATTCGTTGCACTTGCCACGTTAAGATTTAGCTTTTCTTTGGGTTTTATTTTTCCTTAATTAGGGCTTTTATTTTTTTATTTTTTTTTGGGTTACTTAGTCATGCAATTTTTATTGTCGTCCATACCTTATGGACCGCTCTTTTGTTACATTTCATGAATAGTAATGTTGTTTTTATTATTCTTTCTACTTTGTGATCTTATATTATCTTCGCCAATATGAAAAAAATAATATAAACTCTTACTCAATTATTTGAATAAATAAAATCAAATTAATTAATAATTTTCAAGAATTAACTCGGTGACCCTACCATCATATGTTATGTCTTGTTTTAAACTTCCGCAACACTTAACTACAAAGTTAACAAGTGTAGTTTCCAAATTTTGGTGGAGTTTCAATGGATAGGACCGAGGTCTTCATTGATTTTCATGGGAGAAAATGTAAATCCCTAAAACAGAAGGAGGAGTGGACTTCCGTTGTTTAGAGAAATATAATGATGCAATGTTGGCAAAAGCAATATTGGAGCCTTATTCAATATCCGAATTCATTAATCGCTCATGTATTAAAAAGAAGGTATTATAGGAAGTGTCATCCCTTACACGTTAAAAAACCATACTCTCCATCCTTTGGATAGAATATTTTCGACAAAGGGCTTAGTTTAAAAAGGTGTCCAATGGAGTATAGGATCTAGACATGATATATAAGTCTGGAAAGATCCTTGGATTCCAGATGTGAATCCTAGACCGGCATTTAGTAAAGGAAGTGAGGATTACCCAAATTTGAAAGTAAGTTATTTAATTAATCCGGTATCCAAAGTTTGGTATTTACCGGTATTACAAGATTTTATGGATCCAAAAGATGTTTCTTTGCTGTTGCATCAAGATTAAATCATCGGAGAGTTAGTTGTGATAATATTTGTAAGCGATGTGGAATCTATAAAAAAACTATTAATCATGTATTTTTTTGGAGTGTTCCTTCGCCTTACAAAGTTGGACGCTTGCAAAGGTTTCCTTATCACAAAGTAATTTTCCGAGAGGGTTGGAATTCGGGAACTTGGATTATCTGTTTTGGAGAATACCGAATCATTTAAAAGAACAAGTTACATCAAAGTCTTTCCCTTGAATATTGTGGTTTTTGTGGAAAGCTAGGAATAAATAGTTATTTAAAGGAAAACAAACTACTTCCCATGACATTTTAGATCGGGCTTGTCACTGAATATTTGGCTTGGGAGGAGGCACAAATGTGCCAATTAGAGGATGTAGTTAACATGAAATTGTTGGAGTTAACCCCTACATCGTTTCGATGCTTGATAGATCGGTCTTGGAAATCATCTGACCCTACTACAGGCCTAGGTTGGGTTTGTATTCAGGGAGAGGACAATGTAACGTTGTTAGGTGCAAAGTGTAACTGGAATACCAATTCATCTTTGCATACGGAGTTAGAAGTACTTTTATGGGCAATGTACTTTATTCTTTCAGCAAGGCTACTTGTCATGTGTTCGAAACTGATTGTGCAGAGTTCGTCTCAATAGTTCAATCTCCAAAGGAATGACCAGCTTTCTCCAATCAGCTTCATGAGTTCGTTAGTTTACGAGAGTGTATACCTTGTTTTATCATCTCAAGAATTCCAAGATCAAGCAATAAACAATCAGACTGTTTAGCTCGAACCCTAGACTTTTATTTTCTGAATTTACGTTTGTAAATACTTTTCCTCCAGTTTGGGCTACCAACACTGGAGTGAGTTTCTAATTTTTTAATGTTTGGTTGGAAAAATAAATAATAATAATAATTTTCAAGAATTTTTTGCATTGTCTATTTGTACTGTATTGTGTTTTGTTTTACCGTGGATTTAATTTGTTGAAATCATATATATGATCAAGAGAAATCTTCATAAAATGACATATGTAATGAGCGCAATACATCTTTTTTTTTAATGTTATATAAACTTTTTTTCAATATTACCTTACTTTCATTTTCTTCTCAATTTATGTTAAACAATACATTAATTAGTAGAGGTTAGGTTAAATAATTTAAGTTAAAAATAAGATCTAATGAATCACATATTCCTCAGATTAAATATGAAATTTAAATAAATGTATAATAAACTGAGTACTAATATTTAAATAAAAAATATTGATATTTCTATACTATTAAAGTGAAGTACATTTGACTTATCATTATTTTCAAACACCTCTTCACTTATTCATGCATCAAAAAAAATCTTTATATCTAATAAAAATAAATATTTAAATATTTAAATAGTATGAAAACTAACACTAATATCAAATTTCTTAAAATCTCTCTACCCATTTTAAACCAATATACTTGAAAAATATGAATCTCCTTACACTTTTATTTGATCTTATTTTTAAATTATTTTGAAAACTATGTGTTTGTTCAATATTCCACATTGACTAAGAAATTTGGATTTCCAAACTCTATCAAATCTCGATTTTTTCAATGCATAGTTTACATTTGAAAGTTGATGCCCCTATTATGTTTCTATATAACTTAGATCCTAAAAGTGGGTTATGAATCTCCTTACACCTTTATTTGATCTTATTTTAAAATTATTTAAAATTTTTAAATATCTATACTATTAAAATTGAAGTACAAATAAGTTATCCATGTATCCAAACAACCCCTAATTAATTATCTATTCTCTACAATCCTTACAATCAAACACAATTATTTTCTTATCTAATATTGCAATTTAATAGTATAAATTATGATTCTCTTATCACCTTTGTTTGATCTTATTTTAAAATTATAATGAATGATTATATAACACATATAATTAATAAAATTTTAGGTTTTTTTCTAAAGATGTCGTGATTATTTTTTTTTAAACGAATATATATTACGATCAATCGATGAAGACAAAATGTTGAACAATAATGTGTGTTCAACGTCCCATATCAACTAAAACAATTGGACAATGATTAAGAGTCATATTATAGTAATGACCAAAATGATTTCAAATACAAATGAGCATGAAGCTTTACTTATCAAGCATCCAATTTTAAATATGTTATTCGGTTAAATCTGGTTATTCAGTTGAACAAATTTAAACTTTTTAAAAGTTCTAAAATATTATAAATATCTAAACTTTTAAAAAGTTTCAAAATAATATAAATTTTAAAAATTTTAAAATGTCTCAAATATTATAAATATTTAATGTTTTTATTAATTTACATAGACATATTTTTGTTAAAAGACTTAAGTCATCAAAATATTTGATTTAAATAACTTATATGGTAAATATATATATATATATATTAATATATTTTTTTAGAAACGGTTATACCCTTTTTATTCCCTTTTGAAATCCTAGATTAAATTAATTTATTTTAATTAAAATAAAATACTATAAATTTAATTTTGTGGATAAAATTAGGGGTCCAATCGTTCGATATATGCATTGATCCATAGGTTAGTGTTTGAAACGATATGTCCAACTAACCAGTTCTGGTCGATTGGCCCTTCAGTGGGTTACCTCTTACTAAGTTTAAAGTCGTTTAATTCGGCCAGTAATAGTTGATTTTGTTGGTAAGTTTTTGGGGAATATAAAGAATTTATAAATAACGAATTTTAACATTGGACCTAATACAGATTAGTGCAAGGTCATCAGATGTACTATAATAACTGCGGTTTTTTATCGAAGTATGACACAAAGCAAAATAAATATATAAAATATATAAAATAAATAAAATAATATTATTTTATTATTTTGTTAACTAACAAACTAAAATTTACGCAAATACTTTCACGTATTTTTTCAAAGATTTGCTCTAAAGGGTTTCAATAAGAATAAAGAATATCATTGTTTTGACGTATGGAAACACTAGAATTTGATGAAAAAACCACATTAAATATATTTATATTATAAACAAAAAAAAAATATTTTAAATGAACAAAATAAAATTATTTATAAACAGTAAAGGAAAAATAGCAGGTTAAATTACACATAGCAAGTTAAAATAATAAGTTAAATATTTAAATATTTATAAACTGTAAAAACAAAAAGAAAAACTACAAATTTTATATGAAAATTTGACCATCCTAAAGAGACCATCCTATTTAAATTCAATGAGGAATGAGATCTTTCTAAAGTGTGATATGTCAGTATGGAATTTGTGAATAGAGGTAGTCGATGATATCTTAAATGGTTTTTGAAATAGTGAAATCACTTATCTGTTTTTGTCATTATCAAACTTTGACTAAATTCTTTTTTTCAGTGTTTTAGAGTATATCTGTAACACCAATGCCCAAGCCTAATGGACTGGGCACACGACAACCTGGAATTGGGCCAAGGAAGACAAGAAGCCCAACAAGGGAAAGGGGGAATGAAGGGAAGCATGTGGTGGGAGGATGCACGTCACACGATTGGCGTGTGTTTTCAAGAAAGGAAAGGGCAGTTATGGTAAGGAGTGCGCAGCAAGAGAGGATCGCAACCATTAAAGAGGAGAATCACCAAACATGGGAAGACTTGGAGAGGAAGGGCATGTGATCCGTATAAGGAAAGAATGAGGTGGAGCATAAATCCATTAAAGGAAAGACGCGTGAACAGAGAAGATGCGAATTTACGCTGAGGGTTTTGGGAAAAAAGAGAGAGCCGCCGAGCAAGAGAAAATAGGAGAGCGAAAAATAATAAGGAAGAAGTTTTCCGAGCTTTCAAGAATCAACCACCAAGAAACCATGTGAAGCGCGGCCATGGATCATCCCATGTACTCTTCTTCAACCCTCAATGTTTAGGATAGGTTATCGAGTCAATAATCGATGGTTCTTTGCAAGATTACACCAAGGAAATATGCGAGGAGCGTGAGACTTGCTTATGCAATCCATGCGGGGATCCACAAGTACATGTACGGCGATGTATGTATATATTCATTGTATATTAGCTTTAGAACATCTCAGATCGAGTGGATCTAAATGTTCTTCGATGAGCTCATCGGCCGGACGATCCCACTACATCAATACGGCATGCTATCATATACACGAAGATCTACTCGTTCTTTCTTTGATTTTCTTTGATAGAAACTATTTTAATATTGTTAATAAACCTTAACCAATCGAGCTTTCTCGAGTAAATTTGGATTTAAAGCATCAATACTCGTGTTTTTCATTCACGGAATGGGTGGGTACAAGTGCTCTCGAGTATCTCGGAATCTACTTGTTCTTTTTCAAATGTTTTTCGCTCAGATCTCTTAAAATGATTTTAAAACATGATATGCAAGTTTGGGTCATAAGATTTTACATAAAAGTAGAGATGTCGAGTTGGTGGTGGTGATCGGCTGTCACTGTGGCTCATTTTTGGTCATTGCCTATTCTACTCAATCATTTCCAGATCTGTCTCGATCAAATCTCCTTATTTATGATAAAAATATCATGCTTCAAGATGGGTTGACGTATTTTATATTCTGATAGATGGAACTGGTTGCATACTCACTAGAATCGCATGCTCGTGGACCATAAGGAATTTTACTTGTTTAAAACTGAATCTACTTCAACCCAAACTCGTTAAATATTATATAAGGTGATTGTTACATATTGGGTGATACTTGTTGTTTGATATGGTTTGACCTTCGGGTGAAATCTGTACATCATGGAGATGGGTAAAATGATATAGCCTTCGGGCACATGTGGTGTATAAAACCGGATGTTCTAGGAACGGTGTAGCTTACATATCATTGGAAAGAGCTAAACGTTCAGGGAACAAGGAGATGATGTAGCAATGGCCGAACATTATGGGAATGAGTATAAAGTGGTCTGCCTTCAGGAAATAGCCGACGGACACTAGCTGGACGTTCCGGGAATGGGCAAAATGAGCTACCGTTAGGTAAATGGTTACTAGCCCATTAGGCATGTGTGTGGTTACTTTGAGTGTGCTTACTAGCATGTATGAGACACATCATATAGGGTACTCAATAATACTTGTAGCATGACATTGTTAGCTTTTGTAGTGCGCATTGAATAATTGATCCTTGATTTAATTCTTGTCTTAAACACTTGTGTTGTATAATGAGAATGGTTCCATCCCGTTGTGGGGAAAGACCATCTTGTTGAATTTAAACTCACGCCCTTACAGATGATGAAGGGAATGAGAGTTCCTAGAAGGTACGGGGAAGCAGTGATGGTTTCGGCAAGCCTTGGGAGAAAGGGGGTTATATTTCTTATGAACACTTCTTTAGTTGATTTACAATGTAGAGTTTTCTTTGTTTTCCTTTTAATAATCAGATTTGGTTGTATCTTTTACGTGTATTTTAATGAAAGTACCCTTGGCTATGACCGATGCGTGCAAGATCTTTTCCGGGTAGCTTAGGTACCTGATAGACTCTTACAATTTAAATTGTAACGCCCTAACCGCAACCGTCTGCAGGTCGCCACACTCTCTCAGCACGTGGGTCCCACCCTCATTCGACGGCCAGTGCGTTTCTTCAGGAGGCTCGAAAGTTTTGTTATTGTCCCTACAAATCACCACATGATATTTCCCTATGTTTTGTCCTCACTCACACAATACAAGAAGTGACTTCCTGGTAGGTTGCCCACCCTAGTACTACTCCACCCCAAGTACGCGTAACTCTTGAGTTCTCTTTGGACAAGTGACGGAAAAAATAAATGCACTTTGGTGTCATAAGTATCCAAATCAAATCTTTTAAGTGCTCCTCATGCACCACCATATACCAGAAATCAGGATGTTACAATATCTCTCGTTGAAGTTGAGAAATCCCTAGGGGATGATAAAAAAGGAGAAAACGGTGTAGTTAAACTGACGGCTGGAGGCTTCGACAACTCCATCGTTGGTTGGATTAAGGTTTATTTGTTTCATTCGACGAGCTTTGTGGCGATAACTTTTCATGGCCATCTTTTGATTTCATGAAACGGTGAAAGAGAGCATTGGTGGTTATTTAGGAAGATTTATAAGAGAAGGCCTTTGGCGATGGTCTTCTGACTAACCTTTAACCTTTGGGTATGTCAGACATAACTGAGAACACTTATTTATATTAAGTTCTGGTGGTTCAAATGTTTTAGGCTGATTTTTATCGTATTTTATTCTTTTTTATTTCCACATCAACGGAAGCAGGTGAACCAATTGGTCGATTTTTCTAGTTTCTTCCATTCAAATTCAAGACCATATCTGGTCGAGATCTTATTAGTTTTTTTAGTTTTTTTATTTCTCTTAATTATACATTAGTTGAATATACTTTGACATGCGTTACCGATATCGGCAAATAACACTTTGAATTAACTATAACTTACTTCCATAACTCAAGTTGAATCAATCCTAAAACATGTTACTAATCACACCCAAATTGTTTTTATAATGGATACCAAACTCATATTGATTTTGGCGAAACAAAAACGATAATCGTTCATTGTTTACCGTTGGAGGCGAGAGCTCTCTCTTGAAAGGAGATTTCCGGTATACTGGAAAATCTTTCTTTTTTCTCTTATCTCATTCTATCTTTCAGAGAGAGACGATTTCTTCCTTTCCAAGACAGAGAAACTCTTGATTTATTTTGTTTGTTCATAATTTCCTAAAATTCCGATTCTATGTCGACAATAAGTTCCGGATAATCCCGATTTACTTTTCACCAGAATCAAGCATCCCGGCGGCTCAACAAATAATTTTCTAACCGATTCTTTACACTTGATTTCATTTATTGAAAAAGTAATGACTTCGTTCATCCAATATGATGAATTTTTCTGTCTAGCTTGAAGACTTAGGCGGTTACCGGAGCTTCTTTGCAGAGGAAGAAGATGAAATTTCAAATCAGAGGTGGCGGCGAGGATTAAGTGATGAGTTCCGAACTTCAAGTGAATCTGCGGCAAGGAAGGTAACTAGGCTTCTCTGTTTTTCTAGAGCATCGGTCGATGACGGTGGTTCCATCCTGATATGGAGATTCCTGCAGTCAGCAGAGAAGAGGCAAAGCGGCAAAACTTTCAACCTTCAACCGTACAAATGACGTGTGTCCTACACGTGTCATTATTTAATGTATTGGGCTTAAAATTTTAATAGGGATGTAATGTAATTAGTAATTACTCTTTCGCTTGTATCAGATGCCCATTCGGACTTATAAATGAAAAATTTTACCGACAAAAACAACCATAATGGTTCTTTTGTGTAAGTATTTCATTTATAAACACTTTTTTGTCAGCAATTGGATTGCATTTAAAACTCAAATGGACATGTTCTACAAGTGGTATGCAGAAATACAATCCTAAATTTGATATTGAAACTCAACTATGGCCCATTTTAAGAGCCATCACATAAGTGACATTGACACATGTATACATAATGTAGCTTAGGTCTTGGGATATTGAATCAAGCCCGCCTTCTTGCTTGCTGCAGAACCACTTGATTCTTCTACGGCTATCAACTGGGATTCCTTTTTCATCATTCATCGCCTGTCCCACAGCCTACTTCTCTGAGATAGACGGATTATGTCCTCATGATCCGAACAAAGATATTACTTTAAAACAAAAGACAGTAACTATACTTAGAAGAGTTGAGAAAATCAAAATCGAATCACCAGAATTGTCATTAAACTACCATAGAAGAAGGGAAAATCATGTCTCTCTTAAAATCAATCAATCGAATCAAAACTGATTCAATCAAGTATTCAACCAAATACATGATCAAAAGAAACAAAATCTGATATATGTTTAAATCGGAATTATTTGCAGACATCAAAATCAGAGATTTACCTGATACCTAATCAAAAGTCTAATCCGACACTAAATTAAAATATTTACAACAAAACATGAGAACATCTCTTTCTCTAAAAAATCGTGATGAGATCTATAAACTAATTTAGAATAAAAATAAAATAAAACCAAAAGTTAATAAACAGAAAAGCAAGTGAAATTGAAATAGAAACTTTGACCACACTAGTTTCAATCTATACTATATAAAAGTTGAAGCTACTTGATGCTAAGTCCGTCCACATGTAATTTTAAAACCGCGATGTTATTGATCCACGTCATCCTCTCTAATTTTTTTCATTTAAAAAAAAGTTAATGTTAGTTTAAGAAAATTTCATTTTAAACAAAAGGAAAATATTAAATTATTAATAACGAAAAATAAATTTTATTTTTTAAGTATTTGATAATGTCGTATTTGTTAAATTCGATATTATCTTTTTGACTAAATTTTTTTTTTCTTATATTAAAAAATTTAAATCTTATAAATAAAGGCTTCAGGTTTTCATATAAACAATATTTTAGCTAGAAAAAAATACTGTCGCCATTTAAGAAAATTGTATATAGGGTTTTATACCAACGATCGCATGTCTATTATGTTGAAGCATGAACATGTATTTATCATGTATAGATGATGTCATGTTGACAAGCTCGATTGGCCTATTATGATTTATGAATGTTTGTGCATGCTCTTTCATATCTCTTATGAATCACATGACATGTACATCTATTTGATTTGATATTGTTTGAGTTAAAGCTTTGGTTTGGAGAAGAAGGATCAACGACAAGAACAATTGTTTGTATGAGCTATATATGTGGCCAATGTCATGTTACTTGCAGAGGAAGTAAATTTTCAATTTGGAAACACAAGGGTTTTAGTTTTAATGTATACTATACCTAAGAAAGATAATGTTGTGGCCAAGGTTATATGTTGATTTCATCGTCAACAATAAAAATAATTGTTTGTTCCGGTATTGTATATGTACAGCTTTCAAGCAAGCAAGTAACTTCAATTATCCCACCATAAAGGTATAATACGTTTTGTTTGACCCAAAAAAATGGTATAATAAGCTCATTCAAGTTCAATTTTCTAATTAGTCTGATGTTGAAAAACAATGGTGCATGGATCTTCAGGTTCAACTATTTGTCTACTTCATGCTAAAATATGCAATGTAGATCTTGCTAGCTGAAACCAGCATCATCACTATTTCTTACTTTGCCTGGCAAACCAATGTAGTTGTAATCTTAATTTCTTGCATGTCTTGGCCTAACGGTGCTTTCAGTTAATGTTAGTCAGACATTACTTAAGGTTTAGAATTGCACATACTTATTTATCGGTGAATTGGGATTTATACAGACAGGTTCCTCTAGCATCATAGATGATGTTGTGCGTTGGCATTCTCCTAAGCTTCCACATCATTGTGTCACAGCCGTACTCTGTCCCTCAGTACGTTGCCTCTGTTTTTTTATCACTTTTGTACATGCAGAAGTGCTTGAAGGGGTGAATTTTTCCCTCTTATCGAGAGTAATGTCACAAGGTTGTCACGATGAACATTCAATGGAGGCTTACTGTCAACAGAGGCAGGTATGTTTGCTTGAGTCATAGCTGATGGGACCATACCAGTTTCATGATACTTACCGGAGAAGTGGCTCTTTAATGTCACTTTACTTCCTTCATTTCTAATTTGCCTCTCTTCCATTGTTACAAGCGTTTTTACTTACAATTTACTAATTTATGTATGATCCTCCTTCACAAAGTAAATAAGATACACTATATGCCTAATTGTCCATAGATCAAGGAGATATTTATGAGAGACGTTACCCTAAACAGAGCCTCGAGTGCTGATCCTGCCTCCAGATGGGCTACAAGTAACCAATCTCGTGACTAGAAAACAGAGACAAAGTAAAAGTAATGAGATCATTTGTTTGATTGGCTGATGAATTTGTCCTTATATATATGGTTTACACGTGCCTTATACACACTTAGTGGAAGATAAATCAGACCAAAATTGGATAAGAAAAGAGAAACACAAGTTTTTTTGTTCTCTATGATGGAACTCAATTCAGATCTTCCAGGTTTGTGTTCGATTCTTCTAATCTTGGTTTCTTTGCTATTTGGCTCATCTCCTTCTGGTTTTTCCAGACCAGTTGTGTCATTCTTGAGGACGGTAAGGTCATTGATTCAAGGTGAAACCGAACAAATGAGACATGTAATGTAATCACTCAAAATTTACATAAATAACTAAGCTTGAAAGTTTCTATTTGTTCTAATTATGAGCTCCTTTGTTCAGTTATTTATTGGATTGTCTATTTTATTCACTATTTCTCTCTATCTTATAATATTGAGTAATATAGAAACATATGATTGTTACATTGGTGTGTTTGTCACAATTTCTTTTGAAAAGGCCACTAGACATGCAGAGATGAAAGAAATTGATGAACTCAACTGACAATGGCAAAAAAATAGACTATCACCTTCACAAGTCGCTGAGAAATTCTCTACGTAACATATGAGCCTTGCATTATGTGTGCATCAGCCTTATCGTTTCTTGATATGATTAATTCTTAAGTTAAATCAGACATTTTTTTTTTTTTTAAATAGAGAGGATACTATCAGATTATGTTATTTTTTTATTTTTAAATGATATAAGTACATTTCACAATAAAATATTTAAAATAACACATGATTAAAATAACATGTTCAATTGAATTCTGAGTATATATTGTCTTTTAATTAACTTCTTATTAAAATTATAATAATTCAAAAATTTTTAAGGTGTATTAAAACTAAAGTATCTTTAAAAAAAAAGCAGTTAGAAGGCATGAAAAAGTCAAAAACCCAAACCTCATTGTAGTAAAAATTAATATGCTATGGAAACAAACTAAACAATTTATATGTAAATTTTTATCACTTCAAACACTAACAAATAACAAACCAATCGGAACACAATAAGTAGCAAAAAAAACATTTACATTAGTTTTACTAGTGTATATGAAGCACCAAAACTTAAACGTCGTAATTTAATCATTGATCAAAGAAAGTCCAATGACTAGAAATTTGGATGACATGTGGAGAAATGAATTACAAAAATAAATCATCTTACTAAAATTATTAAATATGTTTCTATTTTTATGTAATTTAATTTTTTAAATTTTTTCAAAATTTTTTTTTATAACTATGATACTCATAGTAATTTTGTCAATAATATGACAAAAATAAAATAAAATGATATATTATATTTTAATATGTTTTAAACAAATTTAATCTTAAATCTTCTTTCTATATTAAAATTATTTTTTAAAAAAACTTACATAAATAATATTAAAAGTATAAAAATAAATATGTTTAAAAAACCAAAATAAAAAATAATACAAACCTTCTTAGTTTTTAATATTTTTTCTACTTATAAAATTGAATTAAAAACTATATTAAAAATTTGATAAAATAGACTAGCATGTACCGTGGATAAAAAATCTAGTTATTTTTAAAGGAAAAAAAACTTGACCCTAGAAAACGCAGTTCAACTTCCCCCACATAAAATTATTATATGAATATGATATTCTCGCCTAATGTCCAAAAACATGTCAAATTCGTAACCTCTTTCAGCAACCCAACACAACTCTACATCACACGCGCTCCAATGTCACGTGCACTATACGTCATAACACGAGAGTTGTGAGTTCGCTTATGCTCCGCGAGTATGACCCACACGCCATTCTCTTCTCTACATTATTCCTACGTACACGCGCAATTATCTTTTTGTTTTTGTTAAAATATATAATTATCTTTCTTACTCTTTTTAGAAAATATTTTCTTCTTTATATATATATGGAATAAAATAAAATTTTGACCCTCCAAAAAAATATGAGATAAATTTGAAACCCATATTTTATTTATCATCAAATTTGGGAAAAAAAAGTAGGACAATTGTCTTTAGTTGACTAAAAAAAAAGAAATTGTAACGTAAAAAGAAGTAGATTTGTCTCCGTTTTTATTTTATTATTTTCTTCTTAAAATTCTCCATTTTTCCTTTTTCTTTTGGACGTATATCCATCTTTTATAAATATGGGATATAAAAAATATTGTAACGCAATAAAATATCCAACTTTGGGACGTATATTGTAACAAATTTCGTGAAAAAAAAAAAAAAAAAAAACAATTCTCTCTGTTTGACAGGAGCAAACTTCAAGATTTGTACAGTTTATAAATCTACGAGAGAATATTTTTATTTTATCAGTTTCTCAACATAAATCAATATCAGTTTTTCTCGGGATTCCCGAACTCACTATTTTTATTCTCTTTTCTCTCTATCTCTTTCACGTAAGCGTTTGAATGGCGAAGAACGTGTTTGGTGCGACGGAAGCGAACAATTTGGTGACGGAGCTTCGTCGGAGCTTTGATGATGGAGTGACTCGTGGATATGAATGGAGAGTGTCTCAGCTTAAGAGTCTTCTCATAATATGTGATAATCATGAGCCTGAGATTGTGGCTGCTCTTCATGATGATCTTAGGAAGCCTGAGCTTGAGTCTTCTGTCTATGAGGTCAAAACTCTTTTTTCCCATTATGCTTTTGTTTTCAATTGATTCTTCTATGGTTTGTCAATTTTAGTTTGAATCTTGTTTTGATTCTTGAATTATGAATTGGAGATTCAATTATTGAATCATGTGGACTAGGTCTTAGGACGTCAATTTGGTACAGCCAAGCTTTTCTAGGTGTGGCCACTTTGGATATTTGATTACTCGTGTTTTGGCTCCACTCACCGAAAAATCTTTGAAAAACTCAAATACTCTGATCGGTTGAAAAGAATTTGGATTTTCGATGTTAAATTTATCAATGTTTTTATTTTTGGTTTTAAAAATTTTAAGGATTGAATAAAAGAAAAAAAAATTAGGGATTTTCAAACATATTTTTGGGGATTTAAAATCTATCAATGTTCTTAGTTACTTAAGCAAACAAAAAAATATATGTATCCAAATTATGTACGTGAAGTTGTGGACCACTTGGTTAGTTGAGTTTCACCTTAAGATTTATCTTGTGGTGAGTTTGCGGGAAATTACGAACAAAAAACTCGGATATCGAATTCTAAAATTTTATTAAACAAAAAAAAATTGGTATGATATGAGTTATGATTTGATGCCGGCGATGGCTGATATATTTGGTGAAGTGATTTTTTTTTCTTTTTATTCATGGCTATTTCATATATTGGTCCGAACCTTGTTAATATGATGAGTATGTTGTCCTACTTGGTCGGTGTCATTAATGTCTAAGCATCCATGAAACTCTGAATGGACACATACGTACCTCATTGTCCAATGAACAACAAATTTAATGCAACTTTTTCATATGTTAAATAAGATCAACCTAGACTGTAGGTAACTTTATGTGTTGTATGAACCAGATACTATAAATTTATTGGGTCCTTCTCATAGCAATAAACTTTTAATTTACTGTAGAACATTAAATTTATCACCAACCTCAACGTTTTTCATCACTTTTGTACCATAAAACTTTTATATCTTAGTTACATCAAATGACATCACACATAGCTTTGAAAAAAATTGACATTTCCTTTCATTTAATGTTGTTACCAATAGAACTTGTCACTTGGTAGTTGAGTTTGATTTGTTCTACTATTCCCTACCAATTATGAAACATGTTTGAGTTGTTTTAGATTCTTGTTTTAGTTGATTATATTTAGTAATTTGATTATGATGATGGTTTAATTAATTTATGCAGGTAGCTTTACTGAGAAACTCAATCAAGTTAGCTCTTAAGATGCTAAAAGAATGGATGACTACGGATAAGGTATGATTTTGAATAGAGTTTTATACCAAAGTTTTGTTGTCAAAATATGTTAAATTAATCATTGTTTTTATTTCATTTCAGGCAAAAACTTCTCTAACAACGTTTCCTGCATCAGCAGAAATTGTCTCCGAGCCTCTTGGTGTTGTACTTATTATCTCAGCTTGGAACTATCCCTTCCGTATGTGAAATGTCTCCCTTATTGAATTTATATTACCATTTTGTATGGTTTTTAACACTTTTTGTTGTTTGCTTGCAAGTGTTGTCTATTGATCCTGTTATTGGTGCAATTTCTGCTGGGAATGCTGTTGTTTTAAAGCCATCAGAATTAGCTCCTACTTCGTCCGCTCTACTCGCGAAGTTAATGAAACAGTACCTTGACCCTTCCGCGGTGAGAGTTGTCGAAGGAGCTGTTACTGAAACAAGTGCTCTTCTTGAGCAGAAGTGGGACAAAATCTTCTACACAGGTTCATATTAACTTGAAATATTGTGTTTCATATATATATATATTTCTCAAATGATTTCTTACATGAGACTAAAAATATCCACTCCGTTGCTTGGTTAGGTAGTTCGAAAATCGGGCGTGTCATAATGGCGGCAGCTGCGAAGCATCTAACACCCGTTGTCTTGGAGCTTGGAGGAAAATCTCCCGTTGTTATAGACTCAGATACCGATTTGAAAGTAATGAAATAATTCTTCATTCCAAAGGCGGTACCGTGTGTTTTGTTTGTATTGAGGCTAATGTAGTTGTACCACTTTTTTTTTTGTCTATGAAGGTTACCGTTAAGCGGATAATTGCAGGCAAATGGGGTTGTAACAATGGACAAGCATGTATTTCTCCAGACTACATTTTGACAACAAAAGAATATGCACCAAAAGTGGTAAGTTTAAGAACTTAAACAACAGATTCTTGATGCATTTTTGGTATTTGACTTTTTTCTTTTCTATTTTCAAGATTGATGCTATGAAGCATGAATTGGAAGTGTTTTATGGGAAGAACCCTATGGAGTCTAAAGATATGTCACGTATCGTAAACTCGAATCACTTTGATCGCCTATCTAAGATGTTAGATGAGAAGCAAGTTTCTGACAAAATCGTCTATGGTGGTGAAAAGGACAGAGAGAATCTGTGAGTTCCTCCTCTCTTTATATTCTCATCATCACTTAGTTCTCTTATGCTAATCTTTTATCTTCATCCTTTAGGAGAATTGCTCCAACGATCTTGCTTGATGTCCCATTAGATTCTTTGATCATGAGTGAAGAAATATTTGGCCCTCTCCTCCCAATCCTCACGGTAAGAACCATTTTCTCATTCTTTATAGGCTCTGCGTCATCTCTTGAAGGTAAATTTAACAATCTCTTTTGTTCATCACAGCTCAACGACTTGGAAGAGAGTTTTGACGTTATCCGTTCTCGGCCTAAGCCACTTGCTGCATATTTGTTTACTCAAAACCAGAAGCTAAAAGAGAGATTCGCCATGAAAGTTTCCGCTGGAGGCATAGTGGTCAATGACATAGCTGTCCATGTAAAATAACACTATCTCTTAGCTCTATCTGATCTATACAAGCTAAATACATTATACTAAAGCTTTATGATCGATCATTCGATATTTTGTAGCTTGCACTTCACACATTGCCATTTGGAGGAGTTGGTGAAAGTGGAATGGGTTCATACCATGGTAAATTCTCATTTGATGCTTTTAGTCACAAGAAGGCTGTTCTATACAGAAGCTTTCTAGGTGATTCAGCAATCAGGTATGCACCGTATTCGCAAGGAAAGCTTAGATTGTTGAAGGCCCTTGTCAACAGCAATCTATTGGAAGTATTCAAAGTTCTTCTCGGTTTCAAGTAAAAAGGCAAAGCTAGGACACATAATCTTCTATATTACTTTTCTTGGTTTTTTTTTGGGATATGAACTTTGTTGTTTTGTCAAAGATTATGATTTTTTTGATGTTTATGAATATTGAAGTTGATAAGTAAGGTTTTATATGGAAACGGTTTCTTCATTTCAACTTGGTTATTTTACAAACAAAGATGACACAATATATAAGAATCTCTTTGGATTGTTATCTAAACCATGTTGTAAAAGCTCCCCTACAAAGGGAAAGAAAAAACAAAAGTCTCAAGAAGAAGAATCTTGAAGAATGTTCTGAAACTCTGCCCTTTGTTCATCTGTAAGTTGTTGTGGGAACTTAGTCCTAAACCGAATTCGCAAATCCCCTCTCTTCTTCCCATTCTCCTTTAGATTTGGCATACCTTTTCCTTCAATGACTGTAACATAACCAGGGTGAATAACTTCTTCTACCTTCAAACTCATGTTGTCACCATTAAGTAAAGCAACAGAGATCTCGCAACCCGTTAAAGCTTCGAGTAAAGAGACTTCTACTGACATTTCGAGGTCATCTCCTTCTCTTTTAAACACCTCATGCTCTTTCTCCACGATAACGAATGTCAAATCAGCCGGTACACTTCCCATTGCTTCGTTTCCTTTGCCTTCAAATGTTACTCTCGTTCCGCCTTTCCATCCCGGTTTCACTTTGATCTCCACCGTCTCTTCCTCCTCACTCATTTGCCTACACAACAAATTAACCATACTTAGTCTTGTTTTCGCGAAAACTCAGTATCCAAATTATATCTTTGTTAAAGAAACAAAAGAACAAACCCTGAGCTAGTAATCACATCTCTCTTAATATTGATCTTCTTGGTACATCCATTACATAGCTCCTCAAGCGTGCACCGTAGTTTCTTCTCTGTTGGTGAAGGTTTAGCCACATTAGTCAAAGAACTCGAGTACAAGATTGGATTTGCAAAGCTTCTCGGAACCGTAGTTGTTGATCTAATAAGTGTCGGCGTTAATCCAGGATCCGACCTGTTACAACTGCTTTTGCTCCTCCCTATGAAAGATAAACTCCGCAATGTCGGACTTGTCTTGGTCGGGGTGGTTGTGGTCGTGGCCGGGGCCTTGTGCTGGCTACAACTTCTTGAAAAAGATAAAGGCTTCTTGTTCCCCACGGAATTGGTATTGGTATTGTCGAATCTATAGCTACGAACCTTAATAAGACTTACACCTTCAACCTTTTTCGTTTCCTATATAAATAAAAACAAAAATATTCAACAAAATCCTTGAAAACATTACAATATATTCCACAAAATCCTCAAAAAACATAAATCATTTATAAATAACAAAAAACATCAAACCTTGAAATTGAAGGCGTTTGGATTAGGATTAGGATTAGGTTTAGGTTTAGGTTCTTCATACTTGCGTTTGGATTCGTTTGTGTGGAGCTTTCGTTCGTGCTTAGCCTTATGATGATTAGGCTTGTCACGAGGCAAAACCCTTGAGATTGATCGGCAAAGTTTGAAGAGATCACGGAGGAGGAAGCTTCGTTTCTTCACCGAAGGCTGAGCCATCCCTTGTGTCGCCATTCACGGCGGAGATTGAGGAAGAGAGACACTTCTTTGGGGGTTCGTGAGAGAGACACAAAGTTGAAACGTATTTTTTTTTTTGGTAACTTCTTTATTTAGATAAAATCTTTTCGTTTTTGAAAGTAACAGATAAGAAATACATCAAAGATTGAAGATAAGAAACGCTCTCATCTGATCGTATAATTAGAAGATGATTCGTTTATTTATTTATTTATTTTAATCTCATTATAACTCTCATAGCTGTCGTAACAATATCTTAGAAGATTCACATATGACAAATAATGTACTACTACTGTACAGTCCATAATATAAAGGGTTGACTTTTTAAATATGTAATCATATCATTCTTAAAATGGAAAATTAATATCGGTTGCTTTCATTAAATGGAAGATTTGAGATATATATTCCATTTTTTTATACATTGAACGATAATTTTAAGGGAAGATATTCTTATTATTTTGCTGCTGGCAACAAGGAAGGATTTTACCGCGTTTTCATATTAATGCCAATTTCAATCATTCTTGAACAAAATCTTGGTAACAGCTAAAAAAAGAATGATCTCGGTATATTTGGTATTAATCGACGGATCATATTTTTAGATCAAGCTGATTATGAATTGAATTGGAGAGCGTACGATTGATTGAGTTCATATACCATATTTAGTTCTGACTCAAGAGTTAGCATCAATCAAGTTTCGTTTCAATAGTCGTGCTTCTTGCTCTCGTTGCTAAGTCCAGAAGGGAGAAATCAATAATTAAGTATTGTTGAGTCCAAAAATTGTTTGCCCCTAATGAGTCTAGGTCCAGCCCATGTTCTACCTCATATAATTAGGTACTCTTAACAAGTAGGTTTTATCCAAAAAAAAAAAAAGTAGGTTTTATACGAGATGATTTATCAATCATGTCGGGATTCAATAAATGTTTATTAAATCTGGAAATCGAGTATGAATACTATCTTTACGAACATAATGTTGTTAGTAAATTGAGAGTTTCATATTAAAGGAACAAAAGTTTAGCAGTATAATTCTGGTCTAATTTAGATATTTATTTAATTATTTTTAAGAATGAACTATTAATTCATATTGTTGGAATAAACTTAAAACAATATAATAACCACCAGTTACTTTGGGTTAGTGGTTAAGCGCAAAGATTTTTATGTTATGCTCCTACGGCCCAAGTCTCAAACCCTTTATAGTTTAACAAATAAACTTAAGTATTATTTTTACTATTATTTTCAATACAAAAATTCGCAATGTTGAAATTTACAAAAACAGACGGTTGCAGTTTCAAACGTTACTAAATGATTTATACGAATGGTAACGATTACAAAGAAATGTGTGGCAAGAAATATTTGGCTGATTGACAGCTGGTGCGTCACGGTTTAACAAAAAATCTATAAATATTTTTTACGATATATAATTTCTATAAGAAAATCAAAAACTTTTAAATTTTTTATAAAAATCTAATTTTAGATAAATCTTAAATAAATAATTAAACATACTTCCTCCGTTCCTAAATGATCATATTTTTAGAAAAAACTTTTGTTTCAAAATAATTTTATTTCTCTATTTTTATGCATAATTACCTTTATATTTTCTATTATATCTTTATTTAATTCTTTTTATTTTTATCAATATTTTCTATTTCAATGTTTAGTTAAACGTGAAATCAGTTATTAGAAAGTTGAAATTGTAATTTTAAAGTGTTTCTTAAAATTTGTGAAAATTGTAAAAATAATATCATTTAGAAACAGAGGGAGCATTTATTTTAAGAGGCTTGGATATTTTTTTATCACTAATTATAGATTTAAAAATAAATTTTTATCACTAATTATAGATATAAAAATCAAATTAATTTTTTATGTAAAAGTAGTAAACAAAAACTCAATTCATCACATTTTAAAATAATGAATAATGAAATGTACATTATTATTTTCTTCAGAAAACTGGTAACGCCTGCTTGGGGATACTAAATAGAAGTGAAGTAGGATTAGCAAACTTAAACGTAATTGGAGGTAAGGAAATAAAATAACAAACAACATTAACATTTAACAGTAATGCTTCTGTCTAAAACTAGTTTTTTTTTTGTTTTTTTCTTTGTTTTGTGAAGATATTTCCATGCAAGGGATTATGATAATCTACGACAATGAGAAGCAACAACTCGGATGGGTTTCTTCAGATTGTAATAAGCTTCCCAAAACATAACAAAATCATCAAAATATATTAACTGTTTTTTTAATTTTTTTTACTTATATACACAATTTAGTATAGCTAGTAACATGATTTTATAGTAATTTCAACAGCTTTATTTGGATATTAACATGTCTAATTGGACCAGACAATTTCGATATCTAAACTTTTATTCGAATCATCATCTTTATCGCTTTCGTCACTTAGTCTGAAACTTCCACTATAACTCCCTTCTGTCAACACTTTGTCGATTGGTATCTTCACTTTACCAAGATTTTTCTGCAAAATTCAAGAATGATAAACAATTATGTGAAATATTAAAATCAAATCAAATCAAAAGATAACGAAAAATATAAATATACTTACGTTTCGGAAAATGCTATTCGATTTGCAAACGATTTCAAGAAACTGTCCTCTGGGAGGAACAGCGAAGTCCCATGTAAATGATTCCTTCCAAACCGGTGAGCTACTTCGTTTCACAACCTGAACCAAAACCGGTTAAATCAAAATTAAATCAAAATCGAATCTAACTAAACCGAGTTCAACCGACCTTGGTTTTCTTGGTCGGGCTGTTATCGATGATTAATCTGCAAAACGCGTTGGAGCGTTTAAGATTATCGCCGCGTTTGATCGCCACCGTGAGACTTCCCGGCAAACAATTCAACAGACTGTTTCCTCTCTCATGGAAGCTCGACGGAGCTGGAGGTTTCGATTTCATCATCAATTGAAGCACAGGTATCGCCTCCGCCACTAAAACAGACTGTGTCCTCGCCGTCTCCGTCGGCATTGTTATCCACGACTGTCGCAATGTGTAAAGCGTGTCCATCGCTGAATCTCTCGCTTCTTTCTCGCCGGATTTTAAAGCTCCGATTAAGTGAGGGATACAGTCGGTGGCAGCTTCAGACGATCGTAGCTTTGGGAATGTTGTGAGAATCGCGTTTAGCGTTCTAACTATTCCCACGTTTATCATCGCCGTCGTCCAAAACTCTCTCTCCATCGCAACTGCATCAGAATCGGTTAGTTTCTGAATTTTCCAATCGGAAAATTTCAAATCGGAATTTGAACTTACTTGTTAAAGATTTAATGATTTCGCCGGAGACATATTCTTGAAGTGTATGATTAGAGAAGAGAGATTTGAACATTAGAGCTGCTTGTGTAGAAACTTGTGGATTACAAGATCTAAGCATCTCTTGAACCAAAAAAACTCCACCAGCTTCAGCCATAGCTTTACGGCTTGTTCTACTGTACATTGCAAAGTTTCCTAACGCACACATCACCACCATTTGCATCTCATCGCTCGCTTTCTCCTCGAGCAAGCTCAGTAGTGCGCGACACGCTAATGCCGAATCCGTGGCTTTAGCGAGTCCTTGGTGTTGAGAGATGTCTCCTAGAGCCATGGCTATGAGAAGCTTTGCTGATTCTGATGTTGTCTCTGGGTCTAGTATGTACTCTGACAAGGGAGTGATTACAAACATGCATATCTTTGTGTCTCTAACCTTTGGATTGCGTAGTATTAGTTCGAGTAATCTTCCTGAGAGTTCTTCACAGTGGTGTGATCTTAGTAGATCTAGTAATGCATCGAGTGCATCGTATTCAGCCATTTCTAGAACATTTGATGAGTCTTGCTTCTCACGGATGATTAATGCGTCGATGGCTAAGATCACTGTGCTTTCGGATGTTGAGAACAACATATTTGATAGAACTTTTATAGTTACTGTGAAGTAATAGTGTTCTGGGTTGAATCTGAGAATGTTGCAGAGAATGAAAGCTGCTGATTCCCATAGAAATACAGGAAGCTGAGGATCTTCGTCGATTATAACCTTTGAAAGCTCGAGAATTCCTTCGGCATCTGCTACCTCCTCCGTCCATGTAACCGAGGATTTCTCTAAAGCCATCAATGCGATCTCTTGTAAGTTTCTTACTCTGATTCCCGCAAGTTTCACAAGAGGAGCAATGAGATTCTTGGTCGTTATTTCTTCTTGGAAACGTTGCATTTCAAGTAGAGCGGTCAGTAGTTCCGCGGTTGCATTTTGGACCGGTATAGATTCAGACTCAAGCAATGGAATCAAAGGCATAAGGATTGCTGAAGATGCAATTTTTAATGATTCAAGGACCATTGGCTTCTCCAAGATGTTTGCTATTGCTTGTAAACCACCGAGCTGGCCTTGAAAATCTAAGTCTTTTCTCAGCAAAATCAAGAGGATCGGTTGTAACATTTTTATTGCCTCGTGGCTTCTAGCTATGACACCAACGTTTGTCAAAACTCTGAAAAGCTCTGCGATTACAGAACACAAAGAACTTGGAGGAGATCTGGAGAGTTGACTGAGGCATTGCTCGATTATCCCCATTTTAATCAGATCCATTTTACGCGGAGTCTTGTCTTTAGCCATTTTCACAAGACAAGAAATTGCAGCCTCACTGATAAGATAGTTTCCAGAAGCAACAAAGCTGAAGAATAGATTCACACAATCATGTTCTTCTGCAACCTCTGTGAATCTTTTGCTATCCAAGAGTCTGTCAAATGCAAGCAGCCCTGCTTCTATGGCATTGCTTGTTCCTGACCGGATAAGTGATATAAGAGGTATCATGAAATCTGCGGCAGACGAGCTTGTTCTCAAACCTTCGCTGGTAAATAGAAAGCAACATATCCTCGCAGCATCTATCTTTGATCCAAGCGATGAACTATCTGAAGATAAAATTCTGAAGATGTTCTCCAATGGGTTTCCTTCAAGAGTAGTAAAAATATCTGGCCTTGGACATGTTCCCATAGTTAGCTTCACTAAAGCTGTTAGAGCAGTCTCTCTCTCGCTCTCTAATGTAGTATTCAACATATCAATAAGAGGAGAAAGTGCTTTCCATGCTAATTCAGAATCTCTGATGTGCTCAGAGCCAAAAAGTTCACGGAGAGCTCTTGCAGCGCTGTATCGAGTACTTCTGCAACCAAGATGAAGAATTCCTATGAGCTGCTTCATGGAACTCATAGCTGTTTTATGATGAGCGATTTCTGGGCTTCGGAAGAGTAATCCTAACAGTTCAGAAATGATTAGCTCAGTTGAATCTTGAGGACTCAAAGAAAGGGACTTTGCTAAAATATCCAGAGCTCCAGCTTCAGCAATAAGTAATTTACTTGAATCGCCACATTCTGCAATACGACTTAGAAGCCGAACAACCACTGGAAAGACTCCAGGTTTATCTGCATTTAGCTTCAAGAGATTCACCAGCAACGGAATACATTTTTCGGTAAATGAACATTGCCTTACTGTTTCATCTTCGAAGATTGCCTCTAAAGTTGCCTCAAAAGGATTTTGTAACAAAGATAGTTCTTCTGCTAAGGAAACAAGAGTCCATGTGTCTGATTCCGTATACCCAACCAAGTTTATCATAGTTTCTATGATATCTGAATTCATGATTGCTGTAATGATTTTATCGTGTTTATGACGAACTAATGCTGCCAACACTTGTGCAGTAAAATATCCATCAATCATCTTATCAGATTGCATTAGAGGAGCTAGAGTTGACAAAATATTTTCTGTTGCAGGAGATGATACAACGTTTGGTTCCTGAGACATAACAGCAAGGAATGACATAGCAATCCATTTTTCTTCAGAATCTGAGAAATTCTCCTGCAAAAATTAAAGATCAGAACTCAGCAACACAAACACTTAATGGATTTGGAAAAAAAACGGAAGAAACTTAGTAAGTTTACTTATCTACCTGTGTGTTGGAACTGTATTTGTAAAGCTTTTCTGCAATAATTTCAAGTCCATTGGCTTCTATGACAGCAAGTCTGTTCTGGGGATGAGAAGAGCAAAAAATGGAGAGTAACCACATAGAGACTGTGCTTCCCAAGACCGTAACTGGATCAATCGTTTCGGAGTCATCCATCTTTAAGCAAAACTTGCTTGTGATAAAAGATCTTGGTCTTTGAATTTCAGCTCTATATGAACAACATGGAGAGTTCTGCTTTGCCATATCAAGAAGAGTGCTTACTAAACTTTTCGAATACCCTGATTGTATAATTTCTTCCGCCCATAATTTATTGTCGTTCTTTGCTGCGCACACAAGCAACATAGCCCCTCCGACTTTTATTTCAGGACTGGATGAATTGATTGTCCTATTAGCCAATGAAGAAATTGATTTTGATTTTGTGACCAAAAGTTGACCTAACAAGACGAATTGTGTCTTGCAGAAGCGAGACAAAATCTCTATTGCTTTATCTTGTGCCAATGGATGGCCTTCAGCCACACAGCAAACAAGAGAGTCTAAACTCGAAGGAACTTCAGTGGTAAATGTAGAAAAGGGATTATGGGACAAGTGAGCTCCATATTTAGCTTTGGCCAGTAAAGAGAGTACTTCTAAGACGTCGTTAAAAGCGCTGTTGTTCAGATCAGTTGCGTTTAAGAGATCAATGAGTTCAGATACAGCAAATCGACACTGATCATTTCCTTTGAACACATCACTGACCTGGAAATGCTTCAGTAATTGATGAAGAGCATGTGAAGCATTTCTCTTACCTTGCAGTGTTCCCTCTCTTAGTACTCTGGTCAAAGCAGAAACAACATCATCGTTTAATGCTTCAGCTGCAACATTTGGGTCTGAAAGAAGGTTTGCAAGAGTAGACATGGGATTCTCTGTTGACTCAATCGGGTTTGTTTTTGCTGACTTTATCAATGGTTTGATCACTTCGATTTCTGGACCGGCTAACTTCTTTAAGCCAGTCTTTTTCTTTGTTGGATTGGATAGAGAGCCTAAGGCGTGCGCTAACTGCGTTGCAACAGTATGTGTGTTTCCGCTTAAAAGCTTTGTGCACGGATTGTCATCCTCATCAAATCCAAGACCGCCACAAAGGTCTTTTCTTGTATTGAATAAATCAGCCAAGACAGAAGCTGCGTTCTCTTTCATCTTCTCGTTTGATGAGGCAAGTCTCTGGACAAGAGACCTCAATCCATTATTCGCTGCTGAACCCTTGGTAACAAATTCTTTTAAAGAAGCCGATGCAAGAACATGGCCTAGAACTCTTATCAAATGAGCTTTTGATTTAGGAGCATCTCCGAGAAACAAAGCCTGTACTTGCTCTATAACACTTGGATCAGCTGTTTTAATCAGTTGCAAAAGTGTATTTGCTGCGCTCTCTTGGGATTGTGGTCCACCATTCTTTAGAAGCCCCAAAAGTGCAGGAATAGCTCCTGCTTTCTCAACACAGAGACGGATTTCCTCGCTGTGACAACATAAGTTCCAAATGACACAGATCGCATCTTGCTTTGCTTTGTGAGACACACCAGTCTCTAGTATCTGCAGTAACGGAGGAATCCCGCCTGCAGAAGTAACAGCCCATCTGCTTTCTTCGACCTTGTCAGTCAAGATCGCTAAGAACTCAACAGACAGTTCTTGATGTAATTCGCTGGACAATCCAAGAAATGGTATGAGGATTTGTATCCCTTCTCTCTTTCCAATAGCATCCCAAACATTCTCATGTTTACATAGATTTGACAAACTAGTTATCATCCGCTCTCGTGGACCAGCCGTGGCCAAGATTGTTAACCCGATTAAAGCTCTCTTAGCGTCCACATTTTGGAGTGATTTTGATACATCAGCATTTCCGTATAGACTTGCCATAGCCTCTAAGACACGTTCTTGGATCAGTTGAGTATCCCGAGGCTTCAGTAGTTTCACTAGTATTCCTTCTATCAGTGTTGGATCAAACGTTTCTCTAGTGTTAGTGTTACAAGTTAGCTGAAACTTCCTCAGAGCATAAGCAAGAGTTCCAAGTATATCAGCGATGGGCTCAGTGAGGCGTGGTGACAATGATAGCCCTCCAAGATACACTATTAAAGCAGACATTCCTCCGCATAAGTTTGCTAAAGCTTGTGTCCCGTAACTTTGTAAGATGCGTTCGTTTTCTTCATCCACCGAATCTTTAGACGAAGCAACCACTGCGCTGATCAGAAGGTGGATCCCGTCTAAATCTTTAGCCACATTCTTAGCTTCTTCTGACTTTGATGTGATGGCTTCTAGAGCATTGACTACACTTGCATGCACAAAAACACTGTTTTCCTCAACTAGAAGCGGAACCAGAACTTGCACGGCACCTGACTCTACTATCTTTGAGATGCTGCTGGTGAAAATCCTAATAAGACGAGCTAAGAGAGAAGCTGCGTTCGATTGAGATATCGGGTTACTAGACTGCAGAAGCCTTAAAATGATATCGACTCCGCCATCTTCAAGTGTTAATGCCCAAAACCTATCTTTATCGCCACAAAGATTTCTCAAAGCTCCAACTAAATATCCTTCAACTGTCTTGTCCTGCTTTTTCTTCTTCTTTAACTGATCCCACAAACTCGGCACCACGCCTTCCGTGACAAATATTTTAGTACCTACGTTATCATCATCCATTCCACACAAAGAAACTTCATATATGGCCTTGGCCGCAGCCCTTCTTGCATCCACAGAGTCAGATTTCAAAAGTGACAGTAGCGGCGGGATGCATCCGCCTATTAGCACATTAGAACGAACATTTTTGTCTTTGCATAAAACGGTCAGGATTGAAGCAGAGTTGAGTTTAGCCAAGACTGTTCCGTTCCTTAGAAGTGATATAAAGGCAGGCATGGCGTTCACACTCCGTCCAATGATCTTTCTACACTCTTTTTTACCTTTGGCTAGACCAAGAAGCCTAGCAGTGCTTAGCTCTTTCTCTTGCGCTGATGATTTCTTGGCGTGAAGCTGCTCGATTAGACGTGTGATCGTCATTGCTGCTTTCTCCGGATCATCCATCTCCGATGTCATTGTTTTATTGGTGTCCCTGCACCCAAAATTTATCCCTTAATTAGAGAGAAAAGCAGAGTAATACAGAGGATCAAAGTTGGTGTATCAGAAACATATCATTACCCCTAAAAAAACCATATCATTACCTCAGCCGAGGAGACGACACAGAAGGCGTCTCTTGCTGATTCGCTTAGGAGGGAGGTTTTGACATCTTCTCTTTTCTGTATGCAAAATAATCTTGAAGATAAGATACACAAGAAAATATTTTAACGTTAATATAGTTCTTCTTAATCACACGTCTATGCATCAAACTGATGATCTAAAACTTGAATAACATATTTTTAGTCGTTTCTTAAAACAAAACAAATATGAACGTGAATTCCAAGATTCACATCATTTCTATAAAAAAATCTAAAGCAAAAGAAATAAACAATGAATTTATAAGTTACCTTTGGTCCAAAACGTTCCAGAACTCCCTCCTCCTTAGCGCAGCAAACGCCGCTCCTAATATTCAAATGTTGCAATGAGTTTTATGATGAATGGTTTGGATTCTGTTTCCAATTGAATAAAAAAAAACAAATGAAGATAAATGATTTTTCAATCAAGTCAACATTCTCTTCGTTTGTAGAGACAAAGATGCCATCAAGTCATCATCGCAATGTCTTCGATATACTTATCAAATATTTGGTGAGTTTCAATAATAAGAAACACAATTTTTGTTTGATAGGGATCCTACCTCTGTCTTTTTGTCGTGCTCAGACAAGAATCGCCAAACAGGTTGTCCGATAAACAAACAAACAAAAGAAAATGAAAATAAAAAACAAATTTTTTTGTTTCAAAGGTTTGACAGAGAGGAGAAAGAAATCATAAATCCCAAAAACCACAACTATTTACGTAACTTCCTGATTTTTCTCGTCCTATTTGCTTTTTTTTCTGTTTCTCTGACAATACTTATCGCAAACCTTATTTTAGTAAGATTTAATACGACTATATGGCATACGTGCGGATTGTTTTGATAATATACATGTGTAGACATAGCCAGATCGATAGACGATAGGTATTGTTTTAAACTCAGTGATGGACCCGAGCGCTATTTTTAGATCTGGGTGTTCGAGGTTCGGTCCAATTGGTTTTTACGGATTTTGGGTATTTCAGTTCTAAAGATCTAAAATATACTGAAGGTTGTTCAGTAGAAAGTTTGTGAAAAACCAGGAAAAGCTTCAGCGGAGGAGAGAAACTTTCTACTTTGGGAACGAAAGTTGGTTAGCAGTCACTTTCTAGTAGCTTTCTCAGTAACATGCCTGAGAAAAAAAACATTCAAAAGCTCTCAATGGGATTTTAACAGCATCTAAACCCTTAAAATATTGGTGAGGGAAGGACTATGGAGCGGATGAGGAGACTTTGAGATTTTTTCATAGGTTATATGGTTGGTATATTTGGAAGACAAGGAACTGAAAAATTATCGAGAATAATAGCGAACACCCTCAAGATACCTTAGACATTGCCCTCCAAGAAGAGGAAGCATGGAGGAGACCAAACACAAAGGAAGACCCACCCAAGAGACGGCCAATGGCGCAGCGGAGGATAGTCTGCAGCGGACGATAGTCTGCCCCCGAGACCACTTTGCTATATACGCAGGAACGGCCCTGACCTAAAGCTCGTGAAGCAAGGACTTTAGGTGCCAAAATATATTAAAAATTTAGGGGCACTAAATTTCGTAAATGGACTTGTCACACAGTGTTTGAAGTGATGAGTTTGATTCTCAAAGTATCATTAATTATAACATTTTTTTAGTTTTGTATTTAATGGACTAAATAAATTTATTATGGGCTTTAGGTGTGAAATGAGTTTGGGCCGGCCCTATATATACGGATGGATCGTGGCAAGGCTCAGATTGGAGAAGTAGACAAGGATGATTGGTAACCATTGTTGACGAGATATTATATGTAGGATTGAAAGGCTTACAAAGTTGTCTTTCTCCTCTTGATACAGAGTTGGAACCTCTTTTATGGGCCATGCAGAGATTCTCTCGCAACAACCATGCAAACATTAAATGACACACGAGTTCAAATTCAAAATGAGAAAATAGAGGAAAAAGATATGATAATGGGCCACACCAAAGATGTAAGGAGACGGGGTATGATGATGGATCGGACTAGAAGTTGGCATAGATGAACATATGAGCCACAAGCCTCATTAAAAACTTTGTTCGGAAAACCCATTGGGACAAAACCGAACCAAAGAAAAAAGAGTGCGAGTGGATCATATGGCCAATGCTTTAGTCTTCTTGGACTTGTGTCTTGACCGGTGTAGGCTCAACACAAAGCGTAGAGTCCAAGTGTCCTCTCGAGTGTTCACTAAATATAGTGATACTCGTAATGCTTGGTGAAATAACATGTTCTGGAGATGCTCAATGAGTCCAATGCATACTTTCCATGTTCGTCCATAGCTCTCTTGATGTTGGTAGCTCCATGTTTTGTGTCCTTAGAGCCTCTTAGGATCGCATCACTGCATCCAATAATCGGCCGGCAATCATTAAAAATTCATAAGACAATGGATAATGGATTAATTAGATATTTCCAATATGATACTCGGTTAGGGAATATATTAGAGAGATTGCTGACGTGGTGAAACAAGGTTGGAACGAGAACATCATTGGGATCGAATCAAAAGCTGTCGCAAGGAAATTGCATCATGGTAAAGAATTAACAACACTAATTCTGCAAAACAGATTATGGTGTTAACTCAAACCATTGATAAGGCACACACGGATGGAGTAACTTCGGTGGAACAAATCAGAAGTATGAGATTTGTTGAAGGCAGATAAAGATGAAGAAAAATACTGGAAGACAAAGAGTAGGAACCAATGGCTTAAGGTAGGTGATCTTCATACACGATTTTTCCATCCTTCAACAAAAAATTCGAATAGCAAGTGTATTTATAAGTTCTTTAATATTAATTTAATTGGACAAAAAGTGTATTATTATCATCACACTGTAATATGTTTGAATGGTAAATGAAAATTAAAAAAAATTGAAAAAATAATGAGTTTATAAGATTGAATGTTTGATTACTTGATGAGAATATAAATATATATTTATTTATGATTATATTATAATTTTTAACTCGTTTAAAATTAGTTTCACATATGGTAATATTATTGCTTAGAAGATTAGAACATGTGGAAATCTTTTTTTAACAAAGTTGATTTTCCATTTTTTTATTAATTTTTCATATTGTTTTCTTTAATATATATGTTTTGTTATTTTTTCATTATATACTCATTCTGCTTCAAAAAGATTGATTTTCTAACCTATTTTTTTTTTGTTCCATAAATTGTTTTTTTCTAAGGGTACATAAATAAATTTTATGATTCAATTTGCCAAACAAGCAGAGTCTGAGAAAAAGTCTTCCTTTAAAAGCTTTGGAAACAAAAAGCCCACAAGACAAATTCAGCTACAGGCTTTCGTGTAAATAAATATAAAAATTGACTCTTCTACAAGCAAAATGTAAAAAAAAAAAAAATCACGTAAACCCTAAGTCTGCCTCCGTGTCGTTAGAGATGATGAGCAAGACGCTGATTCTTCAGCAACAGGCGAGGCGTATTCTTGCTAATCACAGTGTCAAAACTTGTTTGATTCGTCGCTCCTACAATACCCTATCGGCTGTGAAGACGAAGTTAGAAGAATGGAGCAAACAAGGGGATCAAGTGAAGCCGTCTTACGTCAGAGGCATGATCAAGGATTTTCAAGATTCCAAGAAGTTTTCTAGTGCACTTGAGGTTATTCAATTTCGATCATTAATCTTTTGGAAGTAGTTTAGGTTTTTGATATATATGAAATGAACTTTGTTATATATGTGTTAGGCATCGGAGTGGATGTGTGAGCAAAGGGTCTTTAATAAGTTTCCCGAAGATTATGCATCTCGGTTTCAACTGGTTGAGACTGTTCTTGGTTTGGAAGAAGCAGAGAAGTTTTTTAAAAGCATTCCTGAGAACATGAGAGATTACACTGTCTACGACAATCTCTTGAGATCTTACACTAAATATGAGGGAACATTAGATAAAGCTTAGCCCACATTTGAGAAGATGAGAGATCTTGGTTTCCTCTCACAACTCCATGATTGATCTCTACGGTGAGGCCAAGAACAAAAATATGGTCAAGAAGCTTAAACGTGAGTTATTGGAGAGCAATATTGAGATCGACCCTCTTAGCGATACCGAGAAGCTTAAAAGACAAGTGTACCGTTTTTGGAATTACTACAAGAAGAATAGCAAGATAGAGGATGATACAAATCGAAGTCTGATTAGCTCTTTGTTGAAGAAGGAAGATGTAGAAGGAGCTGAGATGATATATTATGAAAAGTGGCAACCTCTAGGACCGATTCATCTGGATAAAAGCATACCGGGTTTGCTGATTTCTTGGTATCGTGCCAAAGGAAATGAATCAAAGGTTGAGGAATTGGTTAAGTCGATAAGAAAGAAGAGAATTAGGATGTATCTATGTTCGTTACTAAGAGCTTTGGTCGTGTTGGTGGCGACTACTGTCATGGTTGCTATTCTGGTGGTCACTGTGTTCTTTAATTTGTGGTTCTTAACAAAGTTTCCCATCCTTGCTTGTGTTTTGCTCTGTGGGTCTCTCACTCGGCATCATCCCATTATATTTTATTCTCTTGTTATTTATATAGCGATCATAAATTGATTATACATCACGAGTGACTTTGCAATTTATGATTATAAAGTTTGAAAAGTAGTTGATGATGTGCCACAATTGTAAATTATAACTGAATGATGAGGCATCATGAACATGAAGAAATACAAAATTATATGATGTACATTCTACGTTAGTTTGAATTATAATATACTTTTTTATATAAATAAGATTTGTTAGCGATTCCAAAAGACAAAAAAAATTTCAGATTAGGTTAAATGTTGAAGATGTTTTGATGAGACCTCAAACTAGAACAAGCCAAAATCACAACTTTATTTGAGCCTTCTCGCATGGAATCTAATGAACATAGGTCTGTTAACCTCTTTCCCATCAAGTACGCAAATAACTAAAGATATCAAGGAGAAAAGCTTAACTCATTACATAATTAAGTTCACAAATGCAGTGTCCTATTTTCGACAAAGCAATGATATTTTCTTGTTTGAATTCTCGCCAACTTATGAGACCATCTTCATTGGTAATATTTATGAGAGTGTCTTTAAACATATAAATAATAAAAGAAAAGAAATAGATTGTCTTTAGATGTGTAAATAGTTAGCACTAGTGTGTATAGGAAGATATTTTAGATTCTTAAAAATAAAATGTCTTTAAATTTTAATACTAATTTATTATGAAGACACCCATGACAATATGACCAATAATGGTGCTCTGAGAGTACTATCACCGGTTGAGAGACTCTCATCAATTAATTAATATTACTGTTTGATATTATTTTCTTATTGAATTAAATTTTAAAAATTAAAAGGAAATAACAAATGATATTAGGACAGGTGTAAGAGACGGTTCTTAAGAGTATCTCATTTGAGAGACTGTTTATCTTCTCTCTCTTCTTTTATTGATTTCTTTTGTTTTTTTATTTGATGGTATCTCACCTAGAGACCACCGCTGTTGGTGCTCTGAGACTCTCTAGCTGCACTAGAGTCTTACAAAGACATAGAAACGTGCTCAAGTCAGAATAATCAAAACCAAGATCGACTTGACTCAGTTGCTGCCTGAATCACCTTACATTACTAGAAAATATATTTTAGCATCAATTATCTAGCATCATTTATAAAAAAATGCAAAAAAGAGGAAAATAAACACTTAGACTCATTTTGTTAAGGTGATGTTAAAAGATTAGCATTTGCATCGGTTTTATATGAAATGATGCTAAATTTCAGATTATTCAGATATACATGATGCCTCACCAACACTAAAATGGGTCATGCGACTCATGCCTTTTCCAAATACTAAAAGGCCTCATATCCTTTATAAGGGGTAGACTAGTTATCACCAAAAAAATGCATTGGACCATCTAGAAGCTATTAATCTTTCCAGATACAACCAAAGAATCAAGGAGATGTTGAAATTCAATTAGTGACAAATTATATTTGGCCAAACTTCCGGCAATTTTTTCGGTGAAGTCCATCACCGGAATAACCGGATCTTGGGATCTTTGTAATCCTTGTAATGAACACTATGAGATAGTGTATTTACTTGTCAAAATCAAAGTAAATTTGAATGAGAAATGAGTAAAATCCTCATACTGAGGTAAGGGGCACCAATTAGACAATAACTTCCAATAAATTGAAGTTAAGACAAGGGCATCACATCCTCTTATCGAGACATTACACTTTGGAGCAAAAGCTATCACAGTGAAATCATAAAAAAATCTGCATACTGCAGCAACGAGTCGCACTAGGGCGACAAAAAGGAGCCACTAGATGGCACACAGTCAAACAAGACCATTAGAAGCAAACTAGCTAACAGAGGCGATCTAGCTAACCCTGAGTTCCACAATACCAGCGCAACATACTCTGCCATAATCCAATCAAAGTCAAAAGGAGGAGAATAGGGAGGTGACGTAGAGCAAACCTAGGGAAACAAACAGGTAGGAGATGTAGCTGATATGACAGTGATCGGAATAGAACAAAACTTTAGAGAACCCAGAGAGATTTTCTAGTCTGGCGAGATAAGTCCCAGCGACAGAGAGGAGGATGCTACTCCATGGTAAGATGAGAAGCCTGACAAACCCAAGCCACGAACGTCCAAAGTAGGTCCGGTAATGGTTCCGATGAACGATCCTGGAGTCATTTCTCTTGATTGGGCGGATATCTAGGCAAAAGTAACCAGACCAGAAACTAACCAAACCGGAACCGACCCGAAATTTAGGAATACCCAAACTAATCCTAAACTTCTATATCAAAAATCGAACCCGAATTCGAACCGAACCGAGAACCGAATGGGTACCCGAAACAATCAAAATATAATTATATGTATACAAATATTAATTATATTTATACTTGATATAACCCAATTATCTAAACTTATAACGATAAACCTATATATATATATATATCAATTATTTTAAGTCCATACTATCCAAAATAACTAAATTATAAGAAAGTTTTTAATTATATTTGTCAAATTTTAACTAAATTTTATTTAAATTTAACCATTTTTTATTTTCTCAATATTTTGGGTATCCGAACCAAAATAGACTCGAACCGAATCTGATCCAAAAATAAGAATATCCGAAAAGTATCTCAAACTTTAAACCCAAAAATCTAGAAACTCGGAAAACTCTATCCAAACCCGAATAGGTACCCGAACGTCCAGATCTATACTCAACTTTGTAAAATTACTATTAAACTATTAGTGCTAGTAACGATATTGGACCTACTATGACACTAACCGGGAATTTGATACGGTAACATAGCTAGAACTTCTAACACAGCCAATTTATTAGTATCGGTAAATTCTAAAAGTAAATTTCTCTAAATATGTCTCGAGTTATGATTTCAAAATGTGTTATTACTAGCATCTGTTTCAAATTTATCATTATTTATATTTGTTGTTTCAAATTCTAAATATTTAGTTCTAATCTCCATATTTCACGTTTTGAAATTTAAATAACACATAAATAAAACGACAAATAACATTCGAAATTACAACACAGTTCACCTACGTTATTATTTTCGTGGTAAAAAAACAAAATTTGAAAATGAAAAATAGCTCCTGATTTCAATGTACGATTTTTCTTTTTATGGTTATGTCTCCAAGTTGTTTTAAAAAGAGAAGCACCAAAACCAAAAGCGACCGTTTGAAATTCGAATTTTTTTTTATCTTTTTTTTTTTCTCTCTTCCGTTTGAAATTCGAATTCAAACAAGAACCAAGCCAAACCAAAGTCTCGTTTTGACTGTCATACACAGGACTCCGCTAAAAAATCACATGCCACGAGGACATTTAAACCCTTACGTGGCATAATATAACAGGTCAGTGATTTAACCCAAAATAACCGACGAACACATTTAAACTTAGATACGCTCCAATCGAATCTACATATCCAAATCAACGGTCAGGATTGGTTTTCAAAATTCAAAATATAATTATTTAACCAAACAAAACAGATGCTCTTACTTCGTTCACTTTGTTTTTAAAGTCTCTCTTCTCTTTCTCTCTTTCGCCATTTAAAACTCAGTTTCCTTTTTCAACGATTCTCTGAGATTTTTACCAAAAAAAATGTCGAACATTCATCAGAATCGACGACCTTCGTTTTCCTCATCGACGAAGTCATCAATGGCGAAACGTAACGCACCATCTTCATCGGAAAGTTCTGTGAAACCTGTGGCGACGACGACGAAGAAACGAGCACCGTTAAGTAACATCACTAATCAGAAGAATTGTTCACGAATCCCTAATTCATCTTCTGATTCGGTGAGTTCTTCAATTTTGTGAGTGAAATTTACAGATTCGTTTACTTTCATTTACTTTTGATTCGTTGCTTATTTGATCGAATCTGTAATTTTGTCTAATAAATTTAGTTTTTGGTTCTGATTTTTACTAATCACATTACTCAACAATTAGAGAAAAATCTATGTTTCTGTGTGATTTAATGATTTTATGAAATTTTCTTGAGTTTTTATTGGGGATTTAGGTTATCTGATAAATTTTGTTTGATCTGAATAATCATTTACTGAAATTATACTATAGATTCATTGTTCCGTTATCCAATTTTGCAAATTTGCTTCAGTTTATGTGATTTTATTCTGTATGATTTATCTGAACTTTGAAGAATCGTGTTACTGTAAATATTATATGGATTCATTACTTTATTTGATCAAATCTGTGAATTTGTTTACTGAAATTAGTTTCTGGATTCTAATTTTTAGGTACATTGTTCAAACAAGTCTGCAAAATTGAAATTGGCACCAACACAACCCATTTTTTTAACCAATGTGTTACCTCTACAACAAAGCCTAAAGCCAAGCGTTGTTCCCAATAAAGTCACTTCCTTTGCCTATGAAGATACCAAAGTGTCTTTGTCGGTTAGCAAATCTGAAGATGAGACAGTTTCAATGGACGAGACAATGTCTTCTTGTGATTCCTATAAGAGCCCTCAAGTTGAGTATATCGACAATGAAGAAGTCTCGGCTGTTGTTTCGATTGAAAGAAAGGCATTGAGTAATCTCTACATAACTCCAAATCCAGAGACAACTGGTAAAGATTTGTTCTTTACTATGTTTTGTTTTATAAATATTTGTTTTGGTATTGATTTACTTGCTTTGCAGGCAACTATTGCAGCAAAGATTTGTTGTCAGATAAGAATCAGATTGTTAACATTGACAATAACAATGCGGATCCACAGCTTTGTGCTACATTTGCTTGTGACATTTATAAGCATCTTCGCGCCTCCGAGGTGTGTGTAGCTCTTATTCACTTGTTTTAGTCCTGAATGTATGTTTTTGCAAGTTTCTGAATCTGTATATCTATATATGATAGGCCAAGAAGCGGCCTGCGATTGACTACATGGAGAGAGTTCAAAAAGATGTCAATTGGAGTATGCGTGGAATCTTAGTTGATTGGCTTATTGAGGTGAATTATACTCAAAAAACATTGAGAAATCTGATAGGTTTTTGTCACTCTTGCGGTCTTGCCAATGTATAACTTATTGTTTCGGTTTGTGGGTTTCTTTCAGGTGTCTGAAGAGTATAGGCTTGTACCAGAGACGTTGTATTTGACAGTGAACTACATAGATAGATATCTATCTGGGAATGTGATTAGTAGACAAAAGCTTCAGTTACTTGGTGTGGCTTGTATGATGATAGCTTCAAAATATGAAGAGATATGTGCACCACAAGTTGAGGAGTTTTGCTACATTACTGATAATACATATCTCAAAGATGAGGTTTGTTATTTGTTCAAACAGAATTTTGATAAAAATGAGATCAAAATTTCACTATCTAAATACTGATTTGTTTGAATCTCTCTGTAGGTTCTCGATATGGAATCTGCTGTTCTGAACTACTTAAAGTTTGAAATGACAGCACCAACAACTAAATGCTTTCTAAGGTTAGTAAAGATGGTTTCATTAGCAAACAGATTCTTGATTCTTGATTTAATACAATTGTGTACTAATCCTAAAACTTTGATATTTTCAGACGCTTTGTTCGAGCAGCTCATGGAGTTCATGAAGCTCCATTGATGCAACTAGAATGTATGGCGAACTACATTGCGGAATTATCGCTACTCGAGTACACAATGCTCTCTTATTCTCCTTCACTAGTGGCTGCTTCAGCCATTTTCTTGGCTAAGTACATACTAGACCCACCAAGAAGACCATGGGTATGTACTAGAACAGATTTAACACTGTGTTTACTACTTGTAAGATCATGTAGTGAAATTGGTTTGTTTTTGTTTTCTTTTTTTGGATCAGAACTCAACATTGCAACATTATACGCAATATACAGCAATGGAGTTGAGAGGATGTGTTAAAGAGCTTCAAAGATTGTGTAATAATGCTCATGGCTCTACTATGCCTGCTGTGAGAGAGAAGTATAGTCAACACAAAGTAAGTTTGTGTTTTTTTTTGTTTGTAAGAAGGATTAAGAATGATGATTAAGTTTTTTTTTTTATGTTACTAATGATGGGTTTTTTTGTTTTTTGTTTTTTGCAGTATAAGTTTGTGGCTAAGAAGTTCTGTCCATCAATAATCCCATTGGAGTTCTTCAACAACAACTAAATCCTTAGTTTAATTTTGTTTCCAATGTTGTGTTGGATTTCAGTATTGTCTGATTGTATATGATTATGCTGCTGTTGGGCAAATTTATAAAAATTAGTTTTCTATGATTTTTTCACTTTGAATATTCTTATTTTTCACTTATTAAACTAATAATTGTCTTCCTCTACAAGGTGAAGAAATATGCTTCTTAGTGCATCTAATTATTGGGTTAAACTAATTTTAAAATTTCTTACACAAGGTGAAGAAAATTATTCTTTTTCACTTATTAAGCTAATTACTTTATTGTCTCCTCTATAAGGTGAAGAAAGATGCTTATTAGCTTTAGAGACATGGAGGCTTGCACCTATTTAATGTAGTATTATTATAAATAGAAAAATTATAAACCTATATAATCAAATTTCTTAGTGCTATAGTAAAATTTTGGAATAGTGAAATTGCTGAAAGAAAAATAATTAGAATGAGATTCAGATTTCAGGGGATGAAAGCTAATAAATAAAGATGCGAAATGAGTTAATTAGAAAATTTGTATGATTCGATGAAGTTTTGATTAGATAAGTTGACTTCTCATGGATGGGTAACTTTAGGGAAGTTAATATCAATCTGCTTAATTTATGATCCATCTAGTACATGAAAAATTAATCTTGAAATGCATTTGAGGATTAATCGGAAGACTAGCCTAATTGAGGTTCAAAATTAGGTAACTAGTAATATAAAAAGTTAGGTTCCAGCACAAGTCAACTAAATAGATACCGTCAAGAAAATCCCAAATATCTGGTAATTGTACCTATATATTATTGCCAACCTATAACCAATGTGTGAAGTTTCCAATGTCTACCAGAGTTGGAATAATTAAATGCGATCAAAAAGTATCGAAGTCCTGTTATCTTACGAGCCCAAAAATTAAAGATCCAATCGCAATTAATTACCTCAAGGCATCCAAGGGTCTAGTGTTCCCTAGTGGGCAACAGTCTGCTCAGGCTATCATCGAAGTCTCTATTGATCAAGATCACTCGGAATGGGTGGTAAAAATCGGCTCAGGGCTGAAAACCGAGTTGCGGGAGGAGTTAGTTGAGTTCTTATCAAAAAACAAAACTACATGCACTTGGACTATCGTAGACATGCCAGGAATTGATCCGCAATCATTTCTCATTAGCTACATGTTGACCAGAATTTTAAATCTAAAAAACAAAACAGAAGGAAGCTTAGTCCAGTTGGTTCGCTAACCCTATAGTGGTCAAAAAGAAGAATGGAAAGTGGAAAGTTTGCGTTGATTTCATCGGCATCAACAGAAGCAAAGGATCCACTCTCTTACATCGCTACACGTGTCTGTCACCTCATTATATCAAAAAAATTAATCCACTTCTCTTTTAATACTAATATTATGGAAATACATTTATAAAATTAATTTAAAATTTGTTAAAAAATACATGAAATGTTATCAGTATAATGAACAAACAAAAAAATTTATTAATGGCAAAAATGTACTCCCTCTGTTTCAAATTGATCATATTTCTAAGAAAAAAATTGTTTCAAAAATATGCAATTTCTCTATTTCCTATGCATAAATAGCTTTATATTTTATATTATACCCTTACTTAATTAATCACAATTACCTTTTTATTCAAAATTAATTAATAAATACAAGGTTATAATTGTCATTTCATAAAGTGATAGACAATGTTTTAACCCAAATAAATCTGCAAGTGCACAGACAATCGCAGTAGTATAAATGAGATCGAATCCACAGAGACCAAGGTTACACTATGATTTTATGAGATTTAAAATAAAGGTAAGACAAAAGTATATGGTTGGTTTTTGTAACAGATTGCAAGTAAATAAAACGGTATAAATTAGATAAAGAAAAAGCACTAGACTAAGAAATTTCGTCGGTGATTCAGAGATGAAAATTTTAGCAACTATTCAGGATATAATTCAGCAAAGGTCCAGAACTCAAACATAAAAATAAGACCGACCCACAGTCGTGGCACCGACAACTTTATCTAGCAACCTAAATACCTAAACTGCCGTTTGGACCTAGAGATGCAGACAAGCATTAACGAATGGGTTCAATATGTTCACACTTAGCCGTAGCATCAACTATCGTTGGCTACAGACTGATTGCTCACCAATGTCTTTTCTAGCAACCTAGAGCACTGCCGTGAATAAGTTAACCTGAAATAATAGACTAAGTGATCAGTTTAATCTAAGCATTAAATTCAACAAGAGGTGAAGACAGTATATATTTATGTATCCTATTTGTGCTCAGTTTATCATCTCATGAATACCTTTGAAAACTCTAATCTAGTTAAAGGACTACTCAGACATGGAAGAATAAAACACAACAATTAAATAAAAAGAATTCATGAATAATATTAAAGATAAAATAAGGTTCAGAATTCTTCTCAAACAAAGTAGTGGATGATCCTCCAAATCTTAAAAACGAAAACAAAAGAAGATCAAAGGAGTAGCAAGGCGATGGAGAACAAACAAGAGAAGGAGAGAATCTAAAAGTAGCGTCCAAGTCAGTCTCAAGGTAAAAACATGTCTTTTCTGAAAGGCGGCTTGACCTATTTATTCACGCCAAAAATTAGGTCAAATCGGGTTTCTTATTTTTCTTTGGCGGTGGAGCATGTGCTCCCGAAACCGGAGCACGTGCTCCGCGTGAATTATGTTCTTTTGTTGCGAATCCGCTCCTTTTTGCTCCAAAAGCTCCAGCAGCTCCAGTCCATCCAATCCATGCTCTAAGACTGCCTTCTGACCTGTTATGACTCAAAAACGACTCTAAAGACACTAAAAAGGATTAGAAAACATTAGTAAATATGGGTCAAAATTATCATATATCAAAAAGTTTCTTAAAATCTGTGAAAATTCTAGAAATATAATCAATTTGAAACGGAGGGAGTATAAACTATCTCATCCGAATAAAGTAATAAGTAATAGAAAGTTCTCTAAAATAGCACCATATTAAGTTTTTTTGGTCACAAATAGCACAAGAAACTTTATGAGACATTTATAGCATTTTTGTGAGAGATAAAAGACTAAAATAGTCCATCATCATCTTCATCTGTCGAGTTTTCTTTATCAAATCTTCAGACGAGTTTTCCAATCATCGCTATCATCGCTATCTCTAGATCATCACCGTCGTCGTTGTTTTGTTCTTCTGTAACCAAACAAAAATTCGACATTTATCAAAACAACAAAATGAGTGAATGTATCAAACTGAATAAACAAATCTTTGAACTATAAAAGACACAAAATCCTAAGGCAAGATTTATATGATACATACAAAGTTACATAGCCTAATCATAAAACCAAAAACCAAGATTTATATGATACATACAGAGTTATACAAGGACTCCACATTCTAACCACAAAACCAAAATTCCAAGCCAAGATTTACATGATACATACAGAGGTACATAGCCTAATCACATAACCAAAACTGTTTATCATTGCTTAACAATCAATTTAGAACAAAAGAGAAATTATGTACTGAGCAGGATTTACTAATCACTGTTACCAAAGTATGATTAATCTCAAGATTAACTAGATTTAATTAATGAAAATGATCAAAGGAAATGAGAGTAAACCTGAAGACCAAGACTTGTCACGTTTGCATTTATTGTCAGATTTGTCTTTGAGCTTCTTATATCTGCATCGTTGTTAGTTTCGGCAAAAAAAAAATGAAACATAGTTGTTTGAATCAATGTCGAAAAAGAAATTAAAACACGAATTTTTTTATTAGTCACTCAGAAATTCACACACTCTCTAGTTTTGCAAAACCACATTGGGATTAACATTTCAGATATTGAAAGGAAAGAGATTTAGATTAGTTAAAACGAAGGTTTTTCTTTTAATGTATTGGATGGGACTACAACTCTGTATTTTGGCTCTCTCGTTCCTTTTGGTGTTGTTGGATAAAATCTTCTAACTTGAAGTTCGCCAGTTCGCCTAAGGCCCAAAGTTCAGTCAACTGCCTCTCGAGTGCGCTGCACTCCTTTGTGTGTCTGTTGACTCGGTGAATTTCACAGTAGACATTCTTATCTTGAACCTTCTGTCCTTCAAGATCCGAACCTTCTTTTTCCTGAAGATGGGCATCCTATATTGTTGTTATATGGGACAACTCCGAAGCGCTTTATTTCCTTGTTGACCCTTGGTTCAAACTTCTTGGTCATCGGTCCAACCCCTGGCTTCGCAAATATTTATACATAATTCAAAAATTAAATAATATAAACTAATTCTAATTAATTCTAATATTTTCCTTTAATGTGTCGGTTTTGATTTGGTCTTAATTGCCATAATGTCTTGATTCTTGAACTATATTTTCCTCGGGTTCGCTGACGTGCATCACTTCGCGAACTCTCTACACTCCATGCTTCCTTGTCGATCTGTGAGTTTCTGTCATTCCTCGAACTCTGGACTCGCCCTTCCGAGCCTCTCCTCGGTCTGTCCATCATGGCCCTTCCGGATCGAGCCGTTCCTTTTTTTCTATGATGAGGTGGTGGACACATGTCATATTGTTAGAAGGTGGATCCCTCTATTCGGGGTCTGGTATCAACAATTGGTATCTCATTGTAGAAAAAAAACTTCGTAAGGAAGCATTAGGTTTTATAATGATATGTGTAATGGATAAAGGTTAGCCAAGTGGTGCTAGCCAAACACACAATTTACATTAGAATAAGATCGAAGACATAGAAGAAAAATAACGAATGTAATCAACTGTTAGCAAATAAGCCTTATTTCGGGAAGTACATCAAATTCACTTTTCATATTATTATCGTCTTCAATATATGACGCATATATCTGCTATATAATAATTTGTTTTCCAAAACTTTTGTATAATAAATTTTTAATCTTGATTTTTTATTAATGAAAATGTTTGTTTTTCGGGAAAAAAAATTATAATATGCAAAAGGAACATATTATGACGTTTAGAATTTGGACCCCTATAGATTTGGGAAGAGTGGCGGTATTCTTTTCTACATCAGATGCAATATTTGGATGTAAATGCTCAGATAATGTTTGTTTGGTTTGTTTTAATTTTGTATGTAGATGTTGAGATTAGATACAAATTTAAAACGTCGATATATTTTAAATGCATAAATAAAAAGAATCTTGATGTTGCATTTGTATATGATTTTGTAAAATACTAAAATATCCTCATTATATCTTTAAAGTACGGTAAGTTCCATGCGTTGCGCGGATTTTATTGTTTTAATATATATGTATATATATATATATTTAATGTTGGTTTTATTGTTCCATTTTTCATATTTTTGTTCATTGTTTTAGTATTATAGTAATGGTTTCATACTATTCTTATTTTATTAGTCTATTTTCTTTGCAATCCAACTATTTTATTTGTATTTCAAATCACACAAAATTTGAGTTTTCATAGTTATTTCTGTAAAAATTAATATTATTATTACTCTAAAATTAATATTAATATCAAAATAATCCACTTCTACAATAAATGAATCTATGTAGTTTGATTCTTGGGAAGCATTTTTAAAAATATATATTTATTTTTAATTTATATTAGATTCATTGTGGTAGTTTTATTTAATCTGTGTTTCTATGAAATTAAAATTTTTGATTTGAAAGTCTATTTTTAAAACATTTGTAGAGATTAAGAGTTTGAGTCAACGTGGTTTGAATTTTGTTTCAACGAAATTAAAGTATTTGATTTGAAAGTCTGTCTTAAAAGTTTTGTAGAGATTAAGAGTTTGAGTCAACGTGGTTTGATTTTTGGAGAGTTTCTTAAAAGTAATTTTCAATTTACAGTAGATAAAATTATTGGTTAGAAAAAAAATATATAAAATAAGGAAATTAGAGAAGAGCAAAAAAACAAATTTATAAGGGACATGTGGCACTGTTTTGTAACTCCATAGAATTGTAACCTTACTTTATTATATAAGACTCTAAAAATATAGGTAGCAAAGTTCGCCCTAATTATCTCTCAGACATGGTTTCCAACGCCGTTGCCGCTCACTCTCTCCAATTTGCGATTTTGCTTTCTCTGGTCGATTCCCCCCCCCCTTTTCAGATTTGCTAATCTCTTGAAGCTTCACCTCTGTTAGATTGGGTCGTACCTTTCTTGGACTCTGACCGAGAGAAACTGCCGACTTAAATCGCATCTTGTCGCTCCTCTCTCATCGCTTCAAACATCGGATTCAGAGCTCTGCCACCATCAGCTGAGTCCAGTCTTTTTATGCTTCGCTCCTTGCGCAAAGATAGCCTATGGTAACACTGGAGATTTGCCACCGGAACCGCCAAACTAAGTTTTATTCGTTTTTTCTCCGCTCTTGGATCCACCTTTAACTTGTGTCTCCAGAACGGGTAGATTTCCGCTCTGCTCTCTCCTCTGGCAGATGTGGCATCTTGTCGCCTACGAGTAGATATTGTGCTTTAATTCTCCTTTTGTTGTGTGGTTGCTGACCATGAAACTCGTCTCTCTCCGACCAATGCCAGGAAAACCAACCATTCGCCTCTCCCGCTCCCTCAGGTATGCTCTTGCATCTCACTTTTTCATTCTTCTTCATGTGAATGTTATCAGATTTTCGTTGAACATGTGGCCAAGGATTTTTGGAATCCGGATTTAGATATTGTGGATATGATGGTCTAACCGAAAAAAACGCAAATATCTGTTTGACTCATAAATTTAAATTGGTGGCAATATCTGCCAGAAATTGTTTTAGGCTTTCAGTTATGAGGTCGTCTGATGAATCATGGTTTATATATATTAGTTTCATAAATCGATTTGGAGGTTTTAAGAAGCTATACTTTCTGTTTTAATTGACGTTAAGCTAAAATTACGTATTTCTAGGAAATTTCAAAAAATAAGATAAATCTTTACAGTTATGGATCTATTCTACTCCCTCTGTTTAGAATTAAATGTCATTTCAACTAATTTTAAGTAAATTAAGAAAACAAATAAATTTTCTGTTTGACCTCTTATTAATATATTTTATAAAAAAATTATTGGTCAATGCATTAAAACATTATGGATATATAACTGAAATTCTTACTAAACATTTATCTTGAAAATCTAAAACAACATTTAATCCTAAACAAAAAAATTAAGTCTGAAACGATACTTAATTCAAAACGGAGGGATATATGATGATGAGGTTGGAAATGACACACTGTCCATGGTCAAGAACTTGTAAGCAGAGATGAGAGCCACAAACAATGTTTAGTAAGAATAGGATTATCGCAGAATTACAAGCAACACAACAAGATATCATGTATTGGATTCGATGATCCAATCTCTTCAAAAATTACGTATTTCTAGGAAATTTCAAAAAATAAGATAAATCTTTACAGTTATGGATCTATTCTACTCTCTCTGTTAAGAATTAAATGTCGTTTTAACTAATTTTAAGTAAATTAAGAAAACAAATAAATTTTTTTTTTTATCTCTTATTAATATATTTTATAAAAAATTATTGGTCAATGCATTAAAATATTATGGATATATAATTGAAATTTTTACTAAACACTTATCTTGAAAATCTAAAACAACACTTAATCCTAAATAAAAAAACAAGTCTAAAACGATAATTAATTCAAAACGGAGGGATATATGATGATGAGGTTGGACATGACACACCGTCCATGGTCAAGAACTTGTAAGCAGAGATGAGAGCCACAAACAATGTTTAGTAAGAATAGGATTATCGCAGAATTACAAGCAACACAACAAGATATCATGCATTGGATTCGATGATCCAATCTCTTCGACCCCCCCCCCCCCACTCTCGCCGTAAGATAAATCTTCGTTTTAATTAATCTAAATATCTTTCCTTTTGATATCTGAAATGTTAATCCCAATTTCTCTTCATGTGTTTTTTTTTATTTTCTGAGTTGCACCTCGTAAAGTTCTCTTATTTTTTATAAATATATCATAGATTTGATTCAGAATTGTACCTAAAATGAATCTTTTGATCGTGTTCATGTTCTTGATTCCTTAATCAAATGGACACCTTCAAAAATTTCATCGTTTGGGGCAATTAGCGATTCTTAGAAATAAACATATAGTTATATGTCTTTGTCTCTGATCCAAATGTGGTTCTCACAAACCAGAGAGAGTGTGAATTTTCTGAGTGACAAATAAAAAGAATTGTGTTTTATCATTTTTCTTGACATGGATTCAAACAAATATATTTCATTGCTATTGTTTTTTTTGTGGAAACTAACAGCGATGCAGAATAAGAAGCTTAAAGTCAAATCTGACAATAAATGCAAACGTGACAATTCTTTTTCTTCAGGTTTACTCTTACTTCCTTTGATTCTTTTCATTCATTAAATCTAGTTAATCTTGAGATAAGTCAATCTTTGACATCAGTGATTAGTAAATCATGCCCAATACATAATCTCCCTTTTGTTCTAAATTGCTTGTTAAGTAATGATACACAGTTTTGGTGCCAAGATTTACATGATACAGAGGTACATAGCCTAATCACATAACCAAAACTGTGTATCATTGCTTAACAAGCAATTTAGTACAAAAGGGAAGTTATGTACTGAGAGGATTTACTAATCACTGTTATCAAAGTAGGACCAATCTCAAGATTAACTAGATTTAATGAATGAAAAGGATCAAAGGAAATGAGAGTAAACCTGAAGACGAAGACTTGTCATGTTTGCATTTATTGTCAGATTTGTCTTTGAACTTCTTATTCTGGATCGTTGTTAGTTTCGGCAAAATAAAAGAAAGAAATGAAACATAATTATTTGATTCCATGTCAAGAAAGAAATTAAAACACGGAATTTTTTATTAGTCACTCAGAAATTCACACACTCTAGTTTGGCAAAACCACATTGGGATCAGAGACAATGACTTATAACTATATGGTTTTTTCGAAGATGAAAATTTCGAAGGTCCAATTGATTAAGAAATAAGAAACATGAACACGATCAAAATATTCAAAATTTTAGGAACAATTCTGAATCAACTCTATGATATATTTATGAAAAATAAGAGAACTTTATGAGGTGAAACTCAGGAAAACAAAAAAACATGAAGAGAAATTGAGATTAACATTTCAGATATTGAAAAGAAAGAGATTTAGATTAATTAAAACGAAGGGTTTTCTTATAACATATTGGATGGGACTACAACTCTTGATGATGATTTTAGTTTTAATTAATTGTTCTTTTTTTTTTCTCTTTTTCCTTGGTTTATTTCATATCTGTAAGACATTTTTAAAATTAAGTATTTTTAATATTTGATTTTAAATTTTTAAATTAAAATTTTTATATTTCCAATGAATTTTTGAGTATTTATATTTGTAAAAACATTTAATCGGAAATTCTTGGAAAATTTTGTCCAATTAAAGACTAAATTTGAAAGAAAATTACTCAAAAATTGGTCGGAATTATCCTTTCATCGGAATAGTGTATGAAGTTGGTCAAAAATATTCTATTGATATTCTAACGAATATTTCCGATGGCATTTCTGACCAACTATTCCGTCATAAACTTTCGACGAATATTTGACTATTTTTTATTTCTGACTATTTTAGTTTCATCGGAATCTTGTTAGAATATGTCAATTCCGACCTAATAGGTGGTCGGAATTGATGCTTATTCATGTAGTGAACAGTTCATAATTATAATAACGTTGATTAATTTAGATATAATTTTGGGCTGTCAACGGGAAATTTTGATATTTGTTTTGTTTAACAAGAAAGTTGAAGAATTCTTTCGAACAATTGGAAGTTGGAATTTATATTTTTTAATTATTTTCAATACAATTCTTGTACTCTAGTCGTATATAAAGAGAATACTTTTAAATTGACGACAAAAAAAAAAAAAAAAAAAAAAAAAAAGAGAGAGAGAAGAGCATACTTTTCAGTACTAGTGGATGTGTCACAGTTCAGCCGCAAACGAATAAAAGTGATACTTATCAAGATTTCATTATATGGAAGAAGCTAATCGAAGAATTGTTTTGGATGGTCCTCGACCGACTAGAACCTTTCTCTCTTATTGTAATGGATGGCCATCAATATATCTATGTTTTTGCATTGAAAAATCAATCACTCCATTGAACTATTTTTTGTATAAAAAATTAAATAAAGTGTAAATTTAAAAATTAAAAGTCAGACTTCTTAAAAACTTATTGTACTCATATAACACGTTTAAACCATGGAGTGAATTCGGATGATAATATGGTAATGATACTAATTAAATCCACTTTGCATTTTAATATATGTTTTACATGTTGAATTTTTCTTGCATAAAATATGATTAAGAATATTAAATCAAATAAAACCATTAAAATACATACAAAAATATGTAGTTAGATCGAAGTGAATCTGTTCTTGATTTTCTTTTTCTTTTTAATTCGTTTATTCTTTACGGGAAGTATATGGAATTTGATGCCTCATGGCCACCGATAAGAACATCGAAGTGAACTGTCTTAAGCTACACAATCAAAGCTTAAAGCAAAAAGCTGTCCAACTGACCAAACTATATATACTAAAAATTAGGCAGTCTACACATAGTTTTGTTATAAAGAAGATATAATAGACCAAACGAAATTCATCTACTTGTAAAAGTTTCCATCCTTCGATTCTATAAGTTCTAAAATATTTGTTTCTCCTTTTTTTTATATTGGATGTCTCCAAAGGGACAAGTTTTAAAGTCTATTAAGTTTCCTATTAGCCAATACAAATAACAATCGAAGTTAATTCATTTCTTTTAAGCTTTGAAATTTTTATTCGAAAGTTATCCATTACAAAAAAAATTGTTATTCGAAAGTCTCAGTCAGGCTAGATATGCATTATCGGTTCGTAGATAATTTGTATTAATTCTCCGATTTTTGTTATATCTTGTTAATTTTCTTATTACAATTTATGATGATCTACTGGAGCACAATAATTTTTGTTTGAGACCTTCTTTTCGTTTCCAACCGAATTTGTAGTTTTAGGATTAATTAACCAAATAGAAAGAAAAAGTTCTCTTACAATTGCATTGAGATGTTCAAGAAAGGTGTAGAAGTAAATCAATGTAAGTTATAAACATCTTATTACAGTTAAGAATCTCTAGGAGTTCTAATGGTGAATAAGATTGCATATGGAGCTTAAACAACATCATGAATAGATGTTGTTTAAGCCTTCAAAACTATCTCAATGAAGAGATTCATTGCCTCGACTACACTTCAACACTTCGATTCACTCTTTTTTGCATCCTGAAGGTTCATAACTCCGTTTATAGGTGAATAAGCTTGAAAATGGCCAAATCCTTGTCAATGAAACCATTGATTCTTCATATTCACATGAATAGATGTTGTTTAAGCCTCCATATGTGTCTTCTTGCTACAACGCCCCTTATTCACCATTAGAAACTCCTATGAGATTCTTAGAACTAACAGAACTATGGGATAAGTTATAATGATTGTTTCTTACTTTGATTTGCTTCTACACCTTTCTTGAACATCTCAATGCAGTTGTAAGAGATTCATTGCCTTGGACTACACTTCAACACTTCGATTCACTCTTTTTTGCATCCTGAAGGTTCATAACTCCGTTTATAGGTGAATAAGCTTGACAAGGATTTGGCCATTTTTAAGTCTATAGAAGAAAAAATTTTAGGGCTAAATCTAGAAGTCATATGTTCAATTGGTAACACCATATTACATGCTCTGGTATCCATGTCAAAAGAATGTTTTTGTCCAAACTCAAAACGTCTTATATACCAAAAAAAAAAAAAAAAAACCCTTATGTAGATAAGTCTGATTAAGTACCAAAAAAAAAGAAGATACACCTCTTGGGTATTGAGCCTGGATAGTTTGTAGAGAAAGAGCTGACCAATAAGTCGCAATCCAATATTTTGCAAAAAAAAAAGTTGTTTCCCAAATTGATGCCAAAAGCTGGTGTGGGGTTTCTTGGGCTGTTGAGTATTACTTATGGTTGACTTGTTTGCTTAAATCTGTTAATAATTAATGCGATTGACAAAAATAAAATCTGTCAATAATGCATGTTGCGTAGAAATAATAGTCTATGGATGAAATTACTCTCAAGTCAATATTTTTTCTTTGGATCTAGAGGTTCGTTTGTATGTGTGCAAGAATTAAAACGTAAACCTGCATGGAGTGGGCACGTTTGGCTTGCTACTGAAAAGACATAAATTCATTATAGTTAAGAATTTGATTCTATTAAATGCAAAAACACTCTGCATGGACAACTTGACCATTGGGTTTCAGCAAGAGCGTTTTATTCTAAAGAAAATTCTTTATTAATGGGTATGCTTACTCGAGAGCGATATATATATTAAAACGAATAAAAATGTTTGAAAACGTGTAATTAATTTATGCATTTTGTTAGAAACTTTTTGTACATTATTTAAGTATCACTTTGCCAATTCTTTAAGGATATTATTATGTGTTTGTGTGTGAGAAGCATCTTTTCGAACTTTGACTTGTTTTCAATGGTGGAAATTAAAAAGGTCTTCTATTTCAAGCGTTTCATACCGGCAAGTGAGAGAGTAAGAGATATTCAAAAGGGCCTTTACTGACCAGACCAACTTTCGACGGTCGTACGCGATTTACCCACTACCCAACCACAAAATCATTTTTTTATCAGCTGAAATTTAAGCTGTATGAATTCAGAAACGTGTACACGAAAGCAAAAATATTTGGAAGTATAAAAACAATTCAAAAAAAAAAATTATAAAGTGGATATGTATTACAAGCGTATATATATATTATTTCAAAAAATATGAAAAACCCATATGAAGGATCATATTTTAAAGAATACAATTTTTTTTCACCTTTGAATTTTGCTGACTGTAAAGAATTATATATATAAATTATTAAGGGTATTGCACTAGTACTTTAAACTTCCAAACTAATTTTACGAACACTTTAAATCTTGAAATTACTTTCCGTGTTTTCCGCCATAAAATTCATTACAAAATAGTTAGCGAAAAGTTGAAAGAATTTCCGATAGAAATCTGACAAAAATTTCTGATAGTAATCCGATAGATTTTCGACAAAATAGTTTTGTCGGAATTTTAGAAAAACAAACGGCTATATCAATGTATATATTTTCTAACAGATTTCCGATGGTTAGTCAAAAATCCGTCAGAAATTATTCGACGAATTACTGACAGAAAAATTATGTCAAAAATCTGTCGAATTAAGATCTTGTCGAAATTCCATCACTACAAGAAAGAGTTATCGGAAAAAATGACATAATTTCTGACGATACCTTAATTTGACAGATTTTTGACATAATAATTTTGTCGAATAATTTCTTACCTATTTTTGAGTAACTATCAAAAATCAGTTGAAAATTATGAACGTTGATATTACCTATTTTGTCGGAAATTGATCGGATTACCGTCCAAAAGTTTAGTTAGATTACTTTCAGAAATTCTGTTAGTTTTCCGGTAAATAATTTGTAATGAATTTTATGGCGAAAAAACACAAGAGGTAGTTTCAAGATTTAAAGTGTTAGTAAAAATAGTTTGAAGGTTTAAAGTGCTACTGTAATACTTTCGAGATTTAAAGTGCTAGCAAGAGATATTTTCAAAGTTTAAATGCTATTTTCGCTTAACTCTGTAAAAATGAAATTTAAAGTCATCATCAGTTCATCAATCCAAAAGAAGAAGAGCTTCCATAAGAAATCATTGATCGTTTCAATTTTTTTTTTAAATCTATGCTAAAAACAAATTATTCTAAAAAAAAGTAGAGATGCAACATAACATAACTAACAAATAAGATAATGGAAACTACCTTGCTTGATCTCCTAGTTCTAGTCTTCTAGATCAGGAAGAAGAAGTAGCAAATCATGAAGTGTAGAAGAGATGAGAAACGATTCATGATCCTAGTTTATATGCTTTCTAATTAGAATTTTTAATTAAGATAACAAAATATAAAAATATATTCAATATTTCCTATTTATTTCTTTGTTTACGATTTCAAAATTGGATTCATCAAAATAGTATGCTTCCAAATCGGAATCACCGCTTTCCTCACGCTTCCATATTTGAGTTTTTTGGAACTGCGCTTCCATCACGCTTCCAGAACCAGGAATCAGAGCTCAAGTGAAGCTTCCATATAACGTAGAATGAAATGCACACAAGGGCAAAGAAATAACCCTGCGAGAATGCCAAAAGAAAATAATATTCCCCTGACACATATCACTAAAAAGTGAACCAAAAGATTTAAAATCATTAATCGATTTAAGTTTAATGTTCCTTTTTTTTTTTAAATGGAAGCTGCACAACTATATTTATAAATCTAGGCATTTGGGTACTAGTTCAGGACTTTCAATTTTCAAGTTTATAGATATATGATTCATTCAGATATTTATAATTTTTAGTTCGGGTTCGGTTCGGTTGTATTTGGATTCGACTATTCGAAATATTATGGAAATCTTGGTTAGATTAGAATAAAATTTGGTTAAATTTTTACAAATATAAATAAGAATTTTTGATTATTTTTCATTTTTTAATCGAATGGAGACTTTTTAGTTTTATTTATAATGATGAGTAATTCGGTTATATCAAGTCTAAATAGAATTAATATTTTTTGATATTTAATTATATTTTGAATATTTCGTGTTTCCATTCAATTCTATTCAGTTTGGTTATTCGGATATAAAAATTTATGATTTATTCTGATATTTTGTCGATTCGAATTCGGGTTCGGTTTTCTTTTTTCAAGTTCTGATATTTTTCTCCAGGCCTCTATATGTCTATTTTTCTCTCGCCTACTATTTTACGATGAATATTACAGTATGATATACTTTTTATCTTTAATTAGAGCATCCTGGTCCTAGGTCTATAGAAAATGAAACTATATAGAAACCAATTGAAATACGGTTTGGTTCAGTTTGGTTACGGTTTCAACCATAATTAATTAAGTTTGGGTTGGTTTGGTTATGGTTTTGGTTTTTGTAGATTATTTTATGATGTAAATAACAATTAATAATTAAAAACTCAAAATCAAAAACATTAAATTTTTAATTGTATTTGTATTTGTAAAAAATCAAAACTCAAAAAAAAAAAATTGGAAAGTTAAAACGTCTATTAGAAAATTTAAAAGAGAATGGAAGTAAAACTTAGTGATGTGGCTTGCAAAAAAATGAATGATCCAAAACTTTAAATTATATAAGATGCTTATATATCTAGAGTTTTTGTATATTTCTTTTATTAATTTTTTGTTGTGCAACTATTTTAAGGTACTGTTGTTAAAAAAATTTAAACTCATGATACAATCATCTATTTAAGTATATATAGTAAATCTATTTTTATTTTATTTTTAAACTGCGGTTTATGGTTTTAAACCGAACCGAACTGAAACCGAAGTAAAATTTATAATTGTACCCAAATAGGTTTTTAAGTCAAACCAAAACCGAACCGAAGTACACATTTACGTTTGGTTAGGTTTGGTTTTTTTGGTTTCAATTATTTTTTCTACCCCTATGAGACACTAAAATACGATTATAAAAGAGGGAAACAATAGATAGTCCGTGCTAAGTAGTCCGCTTGTTTATTACACGATATCAAAATACGGGAGACAATAAAACCAGGTAGGGAATCACAAAGACGAGTAAATTCATCAAGCTGATTGGAGAATGTGGACCACTTCTCTAGAGATTGCACCATTGAGACTACCTTTGCACTATCAATTTCAAACACTTGACAAATAATTCTTGCCGAGAGAATAGAACTCAGTGCCCATAATAGTGCTTCCAATTCTGTATGGAGGGGAGAAAGCATTTTCCGCTTACACTTTGCACCCAACAATATTACATTATCCTCTCTCTGAAGACATAACCAACCTAGGCCAGAAGTAAGATCATATGACTTCCAAGAACCATCCATCTGACATCGAAGTGATGAAGGGGTTATCTCTAACAATTCCATATTAACTACATCCTCTAATGGACTTACTTATGCCTCCTCCCAAGCCAAATGTTCAGTGATAGCCCAATTCAATATTTACTGGGAGCAGTTTGTTTACCTTTAAATATATTTTTATTCCTACCTTTCCACAAAAACCATACTATCCAAAGAAAATATTTGGTCGTACCATGTTTCTTTAGATGATTCAGTATTGTCCAATATAGATAATCCAAATCCGTAAACTCTGACCTTCTCGGGAAATTGCTTGTTGATCACGAAACCTTTAATAGCGTCCAAGTTTGTAAAACATAAGAACATTTAAAAAAATAGATGATTAATAGTTTCTTCATTCATACCACATTGCTGACAAATATTATCACAATTAACTTCTAGATGATTTAATCTTGATGTAACAACAAAATTTCTTGAAGCAATTTGCCAAAATAAATGTTATATTTTTGGGGTGTTTTAACTTTTCATGCCTGAGCTTTGAGAGCTATACAATTCGCCCTCCAAAAAAACTTTTCTATCATATTCCATGCTAATTCGTATCCTGATTTGACCATATATTTCTCAGATTTTGTATAATGCTAAATTAGCCTAACCTCTTTAAAAGATTTACCAATAGACAATCTTTTAATCAAACAAACATCTTCCGGATCCATAAAATAAAATAAAAAACATGGTTTATCTTTTTTTATTTCTATAATATTTTTTTGAGAAATAAAATATAGTATAATAATTTTCTCTAGTATGGTTATACTCAATACATGTTATATTTTAAAATATAGTATATATTGTTGAAAAAGAGAAAAGTAAGCTTATAGGTGTTGAAAACCCGAGGCTATTCTTTTGACCAATGTAATTTTTTTTAATATTTTTTTGAGAATATCTTATACTCAATTTGAAGAAAAAATGCATTGAATGCCATTTTTATGAATTTTGCTTTCTACGATTTCATAAAAGTTATTCTGTGTGTTGCTGAATATTGGAAATAAAATGTGAGGAGCTACAAGACTTGGTTTGGCGATGAAGATGGTAGAGGACGGCTCTGTTACCAATGAAACTCAAAGAGCATGAGTCTTTTGAGTATAAAGTATTTTAAAATTCAGAGATTTTTCCATTTGTATCTCTCCTTCTAATCATGCGACTTCAACTTCCCATACACGTGAATAAAAAATAAAAATTTGGTGCAAACCACATGAATAATTTTAGACATCATTTTATCGACAAAAACAAAATTAGGCATCCTAGCTTTAACTTCGTTTTTTGTTTTTGGTCGGCAACATCCTAGCTTTAACTTCCAAACATGAAATTCGGTGTTTATGATTTCGCATTATAAAAATAGAATTACGGAAAGAAACGAGATGAAAACGACATTAGAAAATCGAATAGAATGGAGACAAGATATAATATCTTTCCTTAATTCTTAAAAGCGTCAGTAGTGTGACGGTTTAAAACGATTTAGAATTCCATGCTAAAACCACTAGGAGACCGTATTCTTGACACTAGAAAGACAAAATATGCGAACAAAATACTAACGTTATACTCTCAAGACACTTACTTTTTGTGGAGAAAGATTGCTGGAGTTTGATTTTTCTGTAGAAAAAATCGGATGATAGAAATGAGGAGGGGAAAGATGACTTGACCATTTTGAATACGAATTTGATTCGTTTCAATTAATGCAAAAGATCTGCAGGGAAATAGTTGATTAAAGTCACAAAAATGTTGACAAATTAGAAACCGCAGCGTGCGTGTGTGTGTAGTTTTTCATAACACACTTATGTCTCCATAGTATTTAAACCATGTTGGAGACGCTCATCTATATATACTAGAAGAAATATTTCTCAAGTGGTCAAAATGTAATTTTGACTTTAATTTCTTTCTAAGCTACTCACATTGGACCTCCATTTCATATTATAAATTAATAAACCTATTTGTCAAAAAATGGATTCCAACAATGCCCCCCCCCCACATGAATAGAAATTACTCTAAACAATTGAAGACTCGACTCACTCGGCTGACTAGACAGACTAGACATACTCAATAAAATCGACTTAGGACTTTTTGAGAATATCAACGAAACTTTATTGTGTCTGAGATGGTAGCATAGTTTAGCCTTGAAACACTCATTGTTAATATATGTCAAGTTTACTTGGCCAAGAGGTGAACATGATATTGAAACACCAGAAATTTTATGTAAACTAAGACAACAGCTGTAACCCAGCTCAATTTCTCGTAGAACTTTGTTCTCTATTTTGTTCATTTTGGCCTTGAACTTGTCTGGTTATTCCTAAGTGAACTTAGAGAATATAGCTTGCACTTCATTCTCCTAGAAACGGCCTAATTTCACACTCACTAGTGATTTAGGCACAAAACCGTAGATGAACTGAGGATAGAGATGGAGTCGAGCAGTTGGTGGTAACACGCTCTCTGCTTGACAAGTAATGGATCAAAGTGGATCAAGATGGTGCTAGTTCAAATGGTGGTAACACGCTCTTTGAATCAGCAACGAAATGGAGTGAAGATTGAGACCATGATGGATCGATAGACGCCACAAAGATTGTGAAAGAGGTTTGATAAGTCTGAAAACTCAAGCTTCAAACAAATCACACGCAAAGAAGACGAGAGCGGCTAGCGGCTAGGGTTTCTTTCTCAGAAATAAATTCTATTCTTTATTAATTTTCAAGTCTGTCTTTTACAATGGCTATGAAGGCTCTTTTATAGAGTTCCAAAGCTTGGCAATCAAGTAAAATAAATACAAAATAAATCGAATAAAGAAATACATAAATCAGAGAAATTAATAGGATTGATTGGCATTTGAAAAGCTAGATTCATGGGATCACGTCCTTTAGCTGATTTTAATGAGATTAATCCAAAGGTGCTCACATGATCTCGGTGAATCCAAAGTGAGAATCTGACCGTCCATTGCCTAAGCTTGTTCCAAAAGTAGTTACCATAATATATGAGGTTTGTCACATGGGATTGATTGAGCTTATTTGATCTTGGAGTTTTGAAATTGATTGTGGTTGTAACATTGATGGGCGGGCTGGATTTTTGGAGTCGATCAAGTCCAAATTTGAACAAGATTCTGGAACCACATCATTCCCTCTCTCTTCAAATGGTTTTGTCCTCAAAACAAAGTTACTTGCCTTGTCATCGAACTGTGCATATGATGGTTCTTCAATTTCAGCACACATTTCCTTAGCTTTATCATTTTGTAGGAACTTGAAAATTTGAAAGAGAGTATTTTGTCTAGTCATTTGTTTTGTTTAAATCAAAGAAAACCAAGAAAACAAAAATATTTGTATGGATTTATGTTTTTTTAAAGAAAAAAAATAAACACTTTCTTTTGATGTTTTTATAACTGAAATAAAAAATGGAAAAGAAAGAAATAAAATAAAATACTTGAGATATGATCTTTTAGCTTTGATACTAAAAAAAAAAAAAAAAAAATTTTTTTTTTTTTTTTTTTTTTTTGATATAGGCACGCAACCGTAGATGAACTGAGGATAGAGATAAAGTCGAGCAGTTGGTGGTAACACACTCTCTTCTTGACAAGTAATGGATTGAAGTGGGTCGAGATGGTGCTAGTTCAAATGGTGATAACAGGCTCTTTGAATCAGCAAAGAAATGGAGTGAAGATTGAGAACATGATGGATCGATATAAGCCACCAAGCTTGTGAAAGAGGTTTGATAAGTCTGAAAACTCAAGCTTCAAGCGAATTACATGCGAAGAAGACGAGTCTGGCTAGGGTTTCTTTCTCAGAAACAAATTCCATTCTTTATTAATTTTCAAGTTTGTCTTTTACAATGACTATGAATGCTCTTTTATAGAGCTCCAAAGCTTGGTAATCAAGCACAATAAATAGAAAATAAACCAAATAAAGAAATACATAAATAATAGAAATTAATATGATTGATTGGCATTTGAAGAGCTAGATTCATGGGATCACGTCCTTGAGCTGATTTTAATGAGATTAATCTAAGGGTACTCACATGATCTCGGTGAATACAAAGTGAGAATCTGACCATCCATTTTCTAAACTTGTTCTGAAAGTAATTACCATACTAAATGAGGCTGATCACATGGGATTGATTGAGCTTATTTGATTTTAGATTTATGGCATTGATTGTGATTGTAACATTGATGAGCGGGCTAGATTTATGGAGTCGATTAAGTCGAAATTTGAACCAAGATTCTGGGACCGCATCAGCTAGGTGATCGCCACTAGTTTTTGTTTTAAGCAGTATCATGTAATACCCCACATACAAAGCTATGCACTCGAATCACTAAAAGCTAACGCTTATCCTTGTTTATATACAGGAAGCACTGTTTATCATCATGAGAACTTAGTAATGACTTAAAGTCTATCAATGCTTTTATTAGATTTTGTTTGACTTAGTTTTCCCTTTTAACCTACATCTTGGGATCTCCAGTCACGTAGGTGGAGTTTCTATCAAACATCCTCTTTTGTTATAGGCAACAAACCCATTCCCTTTAATGATTTCAAAACTTGATCATGGGCCAACCTTTAGTAAATGGATTCACTAGGTTGCCAGCTAATTTGAAGTAATTGATTGTTATTACACCACTTGAGATCAAGTGTCTAATGGTTTTGTGCCGTCTTGTGATGTGACGAGACTTACCATTATAGAGATTATTCAGTGCTCGGGCTTGGCCGATTGACCATCAAAGAGTACACGTAGTATCGGGACTGGTTTCTCCCACTTTGAAATATAATTCATTGCTTGTGGTCTATTTGTGACCATAGGAGATGGTACTACGACTTTTTCCAGGCACCCCTACACCTTTCAGGTATTTGTACAAATGTACTTTACCTTTCCAAAATATATATAGCATCTTGCCAATAAATTTATGTGGTAAAAAATGTTTCCCCCACATTTCATGAGGTAACTCATGTTCTGTTTTAATTTATAAGCTTTTATAAATCGTTAAACATAGCATTTTTTGCTGCCGCGACTTGAATTTGGAGCAATCAAATATGTCCGGTGTCAGAATGGCACTCGAGACATGGGAATATCAGTTGCGACAAGTGGAAGACCTTTCCCATTTTGGGGTGTCGTCTCACTTATTTGGCCGTCATTTGAGTCTCTCTTAGTCAGATCAAAAATGTCCTTAATTCATCATTTTTTTTGTTTCAAAAAAACACAAACAAGTGTAAGATTTTGAAAACAAAAATATAAATAATAGCATTAAAATTTTACAATATCGAATCTCTTAAACTAATATTAAAAAAAGTTTTTGAATTGCTATTATGCATTATCAAAACATTTTTTTCCAAAAATAACGTTCTAATTCACTAATAAAAGTGTTTAGAAAACGTTTTTCCAAAAAAATAAATAAACAAATAATATTTTTAGAATTTGCAATTGAACGTAATTCAAACGATTATTTTTTTTTCCAAAAAAAGAACGTTTTTTAAATTTGCAATTAAGCGTAATTCAAAGAATTATTTTTATTATCATTTGTTTTCAGATCATTAAGATCTTATTTTGAGAAATTGTTTTGCGAAACAAACCACGAAAACTATTTCATCAAAAAAATTGGGTTTTGATCGATTTTATAATATAAAACGTTGTGCATAATCACTATAAAGTGTTTGCATAAAAAATTTGGTTTAAACTATTTTATTATATAAAATGTTGTGCATAATCACTATATAGTGTTCGCATAAATCGTTTTTTTATAATCTGATCGAACAAATTGCAACAACAATATTTTGCCGAATTTAATACATCTGAAAATATAAGCAATAAACCCTCTTCATATTCCTGTTCATCTAACAAAAACACTTCACAAAATAATCAGTTTTCGTAAGTGCAATAAGCAGAAACAAAAAAAAAAATCAGAATTAAGATTGTAGGACTGCAAAAATCCGGATATGAAAACTGCAGATAAAAAATAGAATTATGGAAATAAACGAGATGAAAACGATTTTAAAAAACCAAATAGAGGAGAGGCGAGATATGAGCTCTCTTCTTAATTCTTAAAATCGCTCGTCTTGTGAGGGTTTAAAACAATTTAGAAACCCATGATACAACAACTAGGAGACCGTATTCTCGACACTAGAAAGACGGAATATGCGAACAAAGTAGTAACACCACACTCTCGATACACTTACGTTTTGTAGAGAAAGATTGCTGGAATTTTATTATTCTGTAGAGAAAATCGGATGATAGAGATGAGGAGAGGCGACTTGACCATTTTGAATACAAATTTAATTTGATTCTTTTCAATTAATGCAAAAGATCTGCATCGAAATGGTTGACTAAAGTCACAAAAATGTTGACAAATTAGAAACCAAAATTTGGCCCAAAAAGAACATTTTTGACACAAGACCTAAGATCCAAGACCCAAGACAAAAGACCCGGCTCGGCTCGGCTTGGCGCAGCGCGGCGCACACACACATGTATGTGGTTTTGCATAACACCCTTATGTCTTCATAGTATTTAAACAATGTTGGAGACACTCCTCTTTATATACTAGAAGAAGTATTTCTCAAGTTCCAATGTGGGACAAAATATAATTTTGACTTTAATAGCTTTCTAATCTACCCACATTGGGCCTCCATTTCATATTCAAATTAATAAACTCATTTGCTAAAAGTGGGTTCCAACAGTTTAAACGTGGCAGTTACATTGGCGGGTACGGATGTTTGCAGAAACTACTGGTTGCAATTCTAAACATTATTAAGTGATTTGTACGACTGGTTTGACAAATAAAAATATGTGCGTTTGCGAGAAATTACTGTCTGGTTGACAACGGTTGTGGATATTATTTAACATATTTAAAATATATAATTTCTATAAGAAAAAATTGTATTACTATAATCAAATTTAAAAGTAAAGTTCAAATAAATTTTAGAAAAACTAATTAAAATTATTTATTTTAAGAGTTTTGAAATATATTTTTATTTAAAAATAATTTCATACTTATAAATATATTTTAGTTTAGTTAATACAGATATAAATCATTTAAGAATTTATTATCATAATATTTGATTTTTGAAAATTTTATTTTTAATTTTTATCTTTTATTAAATATTATGAGTATTATAAATAAATAAAAACTTTTAAATCATTTTTTAATTAACCACAGCCACAAATTCTAGCTGAAAGTAGCTTTAAAATTGAAAGATTTCAAGCGGTTTGGAACAATATGTTACGGTTTCCATGATTTGTATTAAACGCTTGCAACTACAACCACCAGCAAATGCAGCGTTTGCTGGTGATTGCGGGTTAACCAATCAATATTTTAGTCATTAAAGATAAAAGTCACGCTTAATAATTGTCTATGTTGATGTTGTTTCGAATGGTTATGCAGTGTTTTCTTGATTTTAAATTTTTATGTTTACTGTTTAATGGAGTTTTATATGAAAGACGACAAAATAAAAAAGGAAAAAGCCAAAACAATAAAGATTCTATTATTCCACCTGTGGATGAATGCTAGATTCACTGACTTTGATGAACTTGCAGAGATCTAACTCTATTAATTTTGACAGATCTTTTGATTTTTTTTTGGTTTTTTTTTCAGTAAATTAAAACAGTTTAAAAATCTAAATAGAGAAATACAGTGTTTACATAACCAATATCATCCAGATAAACTGTAACACTACTCCTTTGATTATGCTAACCGTATATAAACTTCACCATACCTTGGAAAATATATTAACTGCATGAACCAGATCCTACTAACTGGTTAGATCCATTGGTTCTGCTAATTTTGCATGGACGCTGATTGTGTGAATTTGCACATCTTTTGACTATAATAAAAATTTTAGAACCTCCCGTGGACCCAAAAAGGGATATATGATATTTAATCTTTGATTTCTCAAATATATAGAAAATATATTTTTTGATTGATTGCTTGATCCGAACTACCAAAATTTATCAAACTGGTGTCACCAACGGAAGGATATATATTATATAATATAGACTATCCCTATTTATACTTTTAAAACTACCTTAGTTTACTCAAATAGTCTTCAAAATTAATGACACATACTTTTTTAACATTTAAGGAATAAATATGTTTTGAAAGGAAGATATTTTTTTTTACCATAAAAAAAAAGGAAAAAGGCAAGAGTTCAAAATTTTAGTATTATGGTTTAGAGTTTAGTATTTTTACAGATTAGTTTCTACTTTGTAGGATTTGAGATTTTTAAAATTAAGAATAAACATACTTTATAATTTAAAGCATTTTGTTCTTTTGTAAAAAAAAAAAATCTATTCTGTTATAAAAATTAAACTAATCTCCTTTAATCTTCCCAAAACAAATATCGAGAAATGGAAGAGCAAAGAAAAAGAAAAAAAAAAAAGCACATGCGGTTTCCTTTGCTTCTTCGTACAACAAGTTGGGTGTCTCTGGCTTATAAATTAGTGAAATACAAAGCTTTGGTCATTTTATAATTGACACATTTATAATCCGCACGACCCTTGTTTTCAATATCTCTATGCTTCACTCTCTTTCAATTACATAATCTTCGGTCCAGAGAAAACCGGAGAAAACATCCGTCTCTTCTGACCGTTGATTTTATTTGGAAACAAATATCTATCCCTTTCTATACTCTTCTCTGCTGGAAAATCGTTGAGTCCTTTCATTTTCTTCTGGTCTAAAAACTTTAGATTATTATTGGAATTTGGGTTTTGTCTTATTAAGAAGATGGTCGTCAAGAATGTTCAAGACTTGGATGTTCTTCCCAGAAGCAGCTCTGATTTATTCGATGATGATGGTCGTCCCAAACGAACTGGTAAACTTTTTTTTTTTTTTTTAATCCAATTTATGATAAAAGAAGCCAGAATTATTATTAATTGTAAGTTTGTTCAAAACAGAATTAAAATTTAGCGTCTCCAAAATTTTTCTTTTTGGATAACCGGAGATTCCAATGCAAAAAGTGGAATTACGGGTATTCTTGTAATTTTAATTATCTACAGTAGTAGTTAACCATAATAACTCTCTAATCCTGGTCAACTAATTTTAGTGAGTCTTAAACCACCGACCACCATTAATACCACATGAATAAAGACTAAGCACAAAATTCAGCCCTATGATGATAACCAAAGATTTCAAGCCAAAACTCAGACTAATTCAAAACCTTTTCTACACGTTTAACGCATTTGATTAATCATTATTAAGATAGAAGGACTCGAATCCTCTTCCCAAACCCCGAGATGAGTTTTTTAATCTGCAATTATGCTATTAAGCAATTATGCATTGTTACCAATATGAGTCCATGATTTCTAATGAAATATGCTAAAAAAAAAAAACAAAAAAAAAACCAGCTATTGGATAATTTTGTAGCTAGTTAATGAATTCTCCATTGAGTTATTAAAAAATGTTTTTCTTTTTAGTTGTTTATGTAAATGGCCAAGGACAAAAGACACATAATTGAGCAAAACAAACAAACCCACATGAGTTTGACCTTCTTTTTTTTTTTATTATTACAGTTTTGTCTTTAAGAAACAGGTGTTAATTTATGGTGATCTGATTGTGATTGGGGTTTCAGGGACGGTGTGGACAGCAAGTGCACATATAATAACCGCAGTAATTGGGTCAGGAGTGTTATCACTAGCATGGGCCGTTGCTCAAATTGGTTGGGTTGGTGGTCCAGTCACTATGTTACTCTTTTCCTTTGTCACTTATTACACTGCTACACTCCTCTGTTCTTGTTACCGCTCCGGTGACTCTGTTACCGGCAAAAGAAACTATACTTACATGGACGCTATTCACGCTAACCTCGGTAAATAAATTTTCACTTTTGTTTATCTTTATTTTTTTTTGGTTAAAATTATTGGTGTTGGGCTAGTGGTTCCCGCTTGAGGAGTGAAGTCTCCACGTGGGTCTAAGCTAGAAATCGATTCTTTAAGTGTCTTTGAAAACTTTATTTTATAGGTCTATGGGATTAGTCTGAGTTTCGTCCTGGAACTCTCCCGTTAATATATGAAAAGATATTCATTAAAAACTGAATCTTGATTAATTTCCAGGTGGATTTAAGGTGAAAATATGTGGAGTTGTACAATATCTTAATCTCTTTGGTACTGCAATTGGATACACAATTGCATCAGCTATAAGTTTGGTGTAAGTTTCAAACTTTGCTTTTCACACAACTCTATTTTTTTTATTGTTCACATTCGTCAAAAAAGTAGATACGTGTTCCACTTTGCTTTTAAATTATAGTCCATACAGTACAAGTTATTTAAGTTGTTGTCTCAATAATGCACTGTCCAAAGTCAATGTAGTCTATTAAAGAATCTGTCAAGATTCTAAAACGCTGTCATAGTTTCAGATTCTATCTTATTGATTCTTTGTTCAATTATTGTATCAATTGTACTAATTATGATCTATAAAAAAATTAACAGAGCAATCCAGCGGACTAGTTGCCAATATAGTGGTGGTGGCAAAGGTTCATGTCTTGTTAATGGCAATCCTTACATGATTGCGTTCGGTCTAGTTCAAATCATATTCTCTCAGATTCCTGATTTTGATCAGTTATGGTGGCTATCCATTGTTGCTGCTGTCATGTCTTTTGGTTACTCGACCATTGGGCTTGGTCTTGGTGTCTCCAAAGTTGTAGAGAACAAAGAAATCAAAGGTACTCTTACTGGTGTTAGTATTGGGTTTGTTACGTCGAGTGGGCCAATCACACCGGCTCAGAAAGTTTGGAGAACGTTTCAGTCTCTTGGGAACATCGCGTTTGCTTACTCTTACTCCATGATTCTCATCGAAATTCAGGTATTTTTTGATGCGATGTGTGTATGTATGCAGTTTTGTTCAAAGAATGTTTTTATTAACAAGACGGTTTGATAATGTAGGACACGGTGAAATCACCGCCTGCTGAAGTAGACACGATGAAAAAAGCGACTCTTATAAGTGTGGCAGTGACTACACTATTCTACATGCTTTGTGGTTGTATAGGGTATGCAGCATTTGGAGATTCCGCACCTGGAAATCTCCTTGCTACTGGAGGGTTCATGAACCCATTTTGGTTGCTTGACATAGCAAATCTTGCTATAGTTATCCATCTTGTTGGTGCTTACCAAGTCTATTGCCAACCTCTCTTTTCCTTTGTCGAGAAAGAAGCCGCCAAGAGGTATCCAGAGAGTGAGTTCATTACAAAAGAGACCGATATCCAACTCTTTCCCAGGTTCAAGTCCTTCAAGTTGAATCTCTTCAGGCTCGTATGGAGGACGATCTTTGTGATTACAACAACATTGATCTCTATGCTAATGCCTTTCTTTAACGATGTGCTAGGTCTCTTAGGGGCTATCGGTTTTTGGCCTTTAACGGTTTATTTCCCGGTAGAAATGTATATTTCTCAAAAGAATGTACCTAGTTGGAGCACAAAGTGGGTTTGTCTTCAAGTCTTGAGTTTGGCCTGTCTTGTTGTATCGGTAGCCGCGGCCGCGGGATCCGTAGTTGGCATTGTCACTGATCTCAAGACTTACAAACCTTTCCATACGGAATTCTGAGAGCTTAGTGAAAAATAATCTCCCGCAAAAGGGTTGAAATTAGAATTGGAATGGTTTAATCTTATCTTTCGATTAGTTAAATTAACTCTGTATAAGTGTTCAATACTATATCCCTTTTCTACATTAAAGCTTGGGTTGCCCTCTTATTCTTGTCCATCTAACTTTCATGAATTCAATATTGGACAATCATGGCTCAATAATCTTGATTCTATCCTCTTCCACACATTCATCAATTCAAGAAACTCCCACAACAATTATGTATTAATTAACCTTACTCAGTCGACCACCTTGCCCAGTTAATAACCAACAGTTAGAAACAGCACATAGTCGTTAGGCTTACGACAATTTGTTTTCTTGTTTTGACACTTTAACAAAGAATATGTGAAATGTTTAAATACTAAGGGGCCTATTTAAAAGAAAATTCAGTTTTTTTTAAAAGTCATATGCATACATTATCTATCTTGCATAACTTATTGACTGATTGTGTTTTTTCTTTATAGATGCAAAACATAGGATATTGTTAAGATAGAGGTTTCAAAAAAAAAAAGATGGGAGAAAGGACGTTGAACAAGTATAGTGATGGTGATGAAATACCTGGTTTTTGGTCTTTAACATTGCTAGTTTTCATTATTTTGTTGTTCTTGTTGGGGACCTTGGGGTGGTTTAGTCGAGATTATTTGGTTTTGAGTCTTTTGTTGTATCTTTGGCATTTTTAAGAATCCTATTAGTATGAGTGTTTTTGTGGTCGTTTTGATGAATTTGGAGTCACAAATGAGGAGAGGAGTACACTAGGAGCTTGACGTGAATTGTGAATCAAGAGTTAAGAAACATGGAGAGTGAGTAGAAGCCGATTATGAGATAGCGGGAGGGGTAGGCAAAACAAAAAAAAGGGAGCCTTATAATACAAATATATATATATATATATATATTTCATTATATTTCAGTTTAATTTATTATAGTTTACAGAATTTTCACAAAACTTTTACCGATTTTCTCTTGTTTAAATACACAAAAATATTTTAGCTATGTATAAATATATTTTTAATTTTTTGATTGGATACACCATAAATTTTCAGGGTTACACTTTATAAAAAATTATAATAATATTTTTAATCTTAAAAAATAAAAACAAAGAGTCCTAAAAATGGGAGCCCCATAAAAATAGGGTCCTAAGCAAAATGTTTCACATTGCTATGCTAAGATCCGGCCCTGTTAGAACGAACAATTTTGAAAAGTTTTGATAAAAGAGTTTGATTGTAACCGATAATCTGAAGTTTTCCGACCAGGTTTTCCTAATTTAATGTAAGTTTTGATTCTACTAAGTTTAGAAAAGGCTATTTTGAGATTCAAAAACTTTTGTATGAGATGATCATTCCTTTTCATGAAACTGATAGAAAATTTCTCAAATACCTTAATCTCTTATCTTTGAGTATGTCTTCTCTTTTTTTCTTTGCCTTAGCTATTTATGAATATTTCATCATGCATCATGGGTTTTAGCTATATTTGTTTTGACCATTCAAACTTTTTGAGAGGATTATTATTTGAGAGTTCTAATTACCATTTAAAGAGGGGGAGTTCTCAAACTTTTAATGTTTTGACCGCTTTATTCCATTTATCGATCATTGGTTTTGATTATTCAAAAATCCTAATCCACAACTTTTTACGTCTCAAACTCAGGATTATTTTAAGCCGTTTCTTTGCCTTCTCTAAGTCCTTAACCATTTTGAATCTCCCTCATTTCAAATATTGCTATGCGTACGATTTATGCGATCACACGTCTCATTCTCACTCAATTATGATTCTTTCTAAAGTCGACCAATGTAGATATTATCTTCTTTGGTACAAGGTATATTAACACTATAGGATTTTAATTCTGGTTATGGCACAGAGGTGGCTATAGTACAAAGCTACAAATCACTAACTTACAAATTTCAGAAAATTTTGTTATATTGTTCGAAATATTATTAATTTATAGAAGTTTAACTGTATGAGTGAAATATTGTCTCTCTCATGTTTTATTTAAATAATGTAATATCATATAAAGTATGGTGTGATCGAATAAAATAATATGTATTTATTTTAAAACATGAAAAATGATATTTGCAAAAATAATGGGTAAAGTCAATTTCTGTTTATTTACGACTATGTCAGGCCACTAGTTTTGCAAACAAACGTCAAAATTAGGTTATGTAGTGCATTATTGTTTTTTATGAACGAGTAGTGTTTTTTTTTTCTGTATATCCAAGTAGTTAACGAATTGATAAATGGCTTAATTAATAATTTTTTGACAGCTCATATTTATCTATATATATATATATAAAATGTGCAAAATAAATATAAAACACAATATATTATTTACTATATATATAACAGTAATCCCTTATCCTGTATATGTGGACGTGGAGGTAATATAATTATTTAAAAATTGAAACATGACACGAAGGATATTTTATAAAAGAAAAATTAATTTCTTTGTTTGAAGCTTCTATATATTGACATTTTTGTGTTGATCTTATTCGGGAAATTCAGATATTGATTTCGAAAACAATAAGGGCTAATATAAGATAGAAATCTATATTTTAAAAAACGGATAAAATCAAGTAAACATTTGTCATTATATGCATTCATACCCAGTCTGCCCTTATCAATTTAATACAGCTATATTTAAACCCCTTCAAAATCGTGAAGTTAAAGGACTCACTTCAAGCATATACAATGAAATCCTCCGACCCTAACTTCTCCCTACTCCAAAGCCAAACAAATGTTCCGGCAGAGTTCTTCTGGCCGGAAAAAGATGTGACGCCTTCAAAAGGCGACCTCGACCTCCCAATCATCGACCTGAGTGGATTCTTAAATGGCGATGAGTCCAAGACACAGATTGCAGCTAAAGGTGTGAGAGAAGCATGCATGGCTCATGGTACCTTTTTGGTGATCAATCATGGCTTCAAGTCGGGTTTGGCTGAGAAAGCGCTTAAGTCATCAAGTTTTTTCTTTGAACTATCCAAGGATGAGAAGCTAAAGGCTTATAGGATTCCGGGGAGTATTTCTGGCTATACCGCAGGTCATAGCCAGAGATTCTCCTCTAATCTTCCATGGAATGAAACTTTGACTTTGGCTTACAAGAACGGTCCATCTCAAGTTGTTGAGGAGTTTCTAACATCAAGGCTAGGCGACAACCAACAAAACATCGGGTAAATCAATTGCATGCATTATTCATATCATACTTTAGCTATATAAATGCCATGAAACCCACGTGTCTTAGCTCAGTAATGTAGATTAAATTCTACCAAATATTTCATCTGTTCACCTCAGGATTAGTCGGACATTTGGAAGAAACTGAATACCCATGCAAATGTTTTTTTTAATGAATCTCTAATTGATATATATATATATATATATATATATATGATTACATTTAATAATGTTTAAAGAACATTTGGTTAATTATTTTGTTGCTTGGAAATTCTTAATTTTATTTCAGTCAAGTGTTCCAAGAATTTTGTGATGCAATGAACGGTTTAACTATGGAGTTGATGGAGCTATTAGGAATAAGTATGGGTTTAAAAGACAGAAACTATTACCGGAGATTCTTCGAAGATGGAAATGCCATCTTTAGATGCAACTATTATCCACCGTGCAAGGAGCCGGAGAAAGCGCTTGGTGTAGGTCCACATAATGACCCAACGGCTATAACCATTCTACTCCAAGACGATGTTGTGGGTTTGGAGGTCTTTGCCGGAGACAAGTGGCAGACTGTGCTACCTCGTCCCGGTGCTCTTGTCGTCAACGTTGGAGACACCTTCATGGTACGTTTCTTTTTATTAAATAACGCCACCAAATTTTTACAAGAAGGAAAAAAATATTAGATACAACTTTTTTTTAGTGCAAGCACTAGTGTTTACACAAATGAGGATATTACTTGACCTTTAATGGTGAATCTAATTTAAAATAGAAATGCTTATTTTTTCCCTTTTTATTAAAAATAAAATTAAATATACAATTTTATTGATTAGACTAAAATAAATAATTTGATTTATGCATTAATATTGATTAGAGAATACAATTAATAATTTATGCCATTTGATTAAAAAAAATATATTATACGAATTTGAGTGACACAATGTGTTACTTTTGGATTTGATGTGGAAGGCATTGTCAAATGGAAACTACAAAAGCTGTTTCCACAGGGCAGTGGTTAATAAGGAGAAAGTGAGAAGGTCATTGGTGTTCTTCTCTTGTCCTAGAGAAGACAAGATCATTGTACCTCCTCCTGAGCTTGTTGAAGGCGAAGAAGCTTCTAGAAAGTACCCTGACTTCACTTGGCAACAGCTCAAAAAATTTACTCAGTCCGGCTATCGAGTTGACAACACAACCCTCCAGAACTTCTCTACTTGGCTCGCTAAGAACTAAGTCGTCGACAAGATTTGTACTTTGTCTATTCATATTATCAAACAGTGGCTTGTTAAATTTTATTTTGTAAGGCTTCTTTTGTAACCGTCGTTTTTACCATTCTGTAGCGTTTTAAGAAAAAGAACAAAAATTACCATCAGCGTTTTTCTTGTTTTTATAATTTTAGTTTCGAGTTAAAACGTAACGGTGTTTTAACAAAAAAAAAAAAAAAAAAAAACGTAACGGTGCATTTACTAATAATAAAATTCATGATAACTACAATAATATTGAGGCATTGAATGTTTACAGTTTTTATAAGTAGATTTTGGATTTGGTTTTCGAAAAACTCATTATTTACCCATTTATGGTTTTCACAAAAGTAGTTTTCCTATAAATTAGGGAATCCACATTTTAGAAAATTTTACTCATTTGTAAAGAAAATCTAAAAACCATATTTTCTTGTTTTACGATTTATCTATCTTTCTAACGTGATAATTTTTTTCTAATTTAAATAGTTTTTCTTTTTATTTATTTATTTACAAAATCCAAAATTTTAAAACCATAAACTATAATCTAAAAACTATTTAAAAACTACAAAACATTCATAGCCTAAAAACAATTAGAGCATCTCCAAGCAAACTCTATTTTCTCCTTTAAACTCTATTATAGAGTAAAACATTATTCTACATTTGAAATAATCTTATTCATTACTCTATTATAGAGTAACACTTTTGTTATTTATAAAATAGTCTTTTCACTTTTATATATTTTTATCTTATACTTAAATAATATTATTAAATAATATTTTAGTTATGTAGTTAGATAAATGTTGGTAATAAATTAAAAATAGCTATATAATTAAAACTGTAAAATATAACAACAACTTTTATTTATTAGAAACACAATAACATAATCAAATTACATAATAAAATACCAAAATTAAAGAAAAACTACAAAAATTAAACATAGCACAACAAAAGTTAGTAATTTTATTTATGTGATAAATCATAATTTGATTGAATTTATAGCTTAAAATAAAACATGTAGGTTAAATTTATAATTTTGATAAATAATTGATGTTTAAAAAAAATTAATTATTAAGAATATACTTGGAATATTCTTGTCAGAGTTAAAATTAGAGGAATGAGTTGGAGTAAAATCCATCTCTATTATAAAGTTACTCTATTTTAGAGTAAAATATAGAGAAATGGGTTGGAGATTCTCTAAGAGCATGAATTGTAGTTTCTACTATGGTTTTTGGTTTTTTGATTTTTCAAAAACCACTTAATGATTCAATCAAGATTATGTGAAAATGGATTCTCTAAAAAATATAGTATCTAGATTCTATAAGTTTTTGCAAATTTCTAAACAAAAACCAAAAATCACTTTTTGAGTTTTGAGTTTGAACGTCAAATTTTATTTTTTAAAATTTCTATTTATTTCTATTTTAGTTTTTTGCAAAATCCAAAAACCAAAATTTTAAAGTTAGAATCTAAGAACCAAAATCTGTAATCTAAAAACCACTTAAAAAACTTTTAAACATTCATGGCCTGAAAAATGAGTGTAGGATTTGTCAATTACACTCGGATTTTATTTTATTAGTGTTTGACAAATTCTCCTTTTCTCCGGTCATATTTTGCAGCTGACTTCTTTAATCAACCCACTCTGCTTTTAAAATAAAAGAATCTAACAAAAATGTAAAGCACGAATGGATTTTCAAAGATAGACAACAACATATCCTAATTTCAATTTTACACTTGAAAATATAATTTTCTTTCACAATCAAAAGTCTCTTTTATGCACAGCAAAATCTTTAGAGGCAAGTAAAACCCTCTAAGCACTCAAAACTCAAATTTAGTAAACACAAACAAACTACTAATCACAACAAAGAGGTCATCTAATGAGACCAATTTCATTACAATCAGGACATGATTGAAACCCATATTCTCTTTTTTCCTTGACACTTCCGTCATCATCATCATCATCTTCTTCTTCTTCATCCTCAAATTCGTAGTACACTTTGGAGCAACCTGAACATGTTTCATACGGCACAAACCTTATATCTCCACAAGCTTCACAATCATGCCCATAACTAAATTTTTTTTTTTTCATCGACCTTTCACAACCTTCCAAAAGCTTCTCAAGCTTCCCATCTTTATTCAACTTTCGAATCTCCTCTGCTCTTCCAAGAAAATTCTTCCCCAAGAAAACTCTAGGTAAACTAAACCCATCGCCATTGTTGAATATTAAGACGGCGGTTAAAACAAATTATCACTATTAATTTATCTTGGATGTGGTTGTAGCATGCTGAAACTTGATACGATCCTCCCAAGCAATCGACACTTTCGAGTGGTAAAAATGGATAGATGACAGATCGGATGGTCTCACAGGAGTTGCGGAAGTCTCTTGATACACCTCAATGCCTCATACGATATGACACACCTAGACGAGACAAGGTTTGATTCTCCGGATATGACACATCGAGACGAATCGATTTGATTGTTGGATATTACTGACCAAGCAATCGAAAGTTCTAAAAGAACTAAAGAGATTCACTCTAAAAATGTTGAAAAGAAAATTGATTGATATTGTGATGGTTTCAGCTTGCTTAAATAGCAAAAGAAAAGCATAAAATATCTAAACAAATTTAAATGCTGAAATAAACTAAAAATACAAAATAGAAAATATCTCTTGCACTCCTTCTTCAGCTCCCACGAGATTAAATCATTATTTGGGCCAAGAGATCTTATGTGGGCTTGAATAAATTCTCTTATAGACTTTGATGAAGAAGTGGCCCAATTTGCCTCATTAAAACCTTCCTTTGAAAAACCCATTGGGACAAAACCAAAGGTTAAGAAAAATAGTACAAATGGATCACCCTCTTTGTTAGTCCACTTGAGAAGTTGTTGCCATCAGCATATTTTGATATCCGATGTACTTAGTTTGATCCCTAGATGCTTGATGATTCTGTACTTGAGTGAGTAGTCCATTGATTGAATTCTGGAATGCCTTGGCTCTTGCTCTTGTCAAAGGTACGCTTGGTACAACCAATAGATCCTCAACTCCATGTATGCTCTCCTCAGGTTCAAGCTGCATTTGATTGTTCTCCATGATCACATCAAAACTGTATAAAAAAGTAAGGTCATACCGTGAGTTTGGCTTGAAGGGATTGAATCATGAGTGGAAGAATTGAATTGTAGTATGTTTCTAGAGCAGACTCAATTATCCTGTTATCCAGACCTTCAAGTTAAGACCGTTGCAGTTCAGAGTTAGGAAATATACTTTTTAAGCAATCAATATGATCAGAAACAAAGCACTTAGATGATGCAAATTTGTTTTGTGATGGTACCAGTGGACTATTATTGTGTTACCACCTAGATCTCTAAGAAAACCAGTATGCAAGGGCTGTGAAAATTAATATCCACACAAAAGATTAGCCATACTCTGTGTTGTTACTATACACTAATTGAAGATGCAGTATATATAGAATTGCCTCAATTGCATATAACTTGGTTTCTAATATGATTAGTTCAAACTTGTAAAAAGGATTCTGATACGTGATACGAGTTTAAGAGTTTGGTTTTATGATTTTCCTTTTAATATTAGATTAAGGTTTTGTTCGTTTTCCTTTTAGTTATGGTCTAGGATCGGTTGTAAAGAGATAAAAGGATATCTAAACATCAATAATAATCTACTTCCAAGAATTAACCTTAATCTCCAAGAGAGAATTAGGGTTAAGATGAGCTTGCTCTTTGATTAATCTCTAAGCTATTAATCTTTTCTTTGAATAATCACGGCTCAAGTAACTCAAAATCAAGCAAAGGTTTTGGCTCATATCAATTTGGTATCAGAGCAGACCGATTTGATGTGAGAGAGTCAACCCACATCCACTCCATTCGCGCAAATTCTGAAGATGATGGAAAGAATGGATGCAAAGATGGACTCCAAGATGGAAGATCTGAAGAAGGAGATAGGTGAGAAGTTGTTTCCAATTCAGGCAACAATAGGCGAGCTTCAAGAGGCCACAACAACCAAACAATCAGTTTTAGTAGCAACTGTTGCCACATTACAAGAAGAAAAAGAGCGAAACAGAGCAGAGATGGACAAACTTCAAAAAGAACAAGAAGCACTTCTCGAGAATCTGACGTTAGAACCAGCAGCCTTAAAAAATACAACCAAAGAAACCTCTGCTGTGGATGGGAAATCTATCTTGGGTTCCAGACTCAACAAAAACATTGATTTACATCTCGCTTCTCAAAACTACGTAGGGGAGCTTGCTGCAGGTCACAGGAAACAAAAGACGACATCAACTGGAGGTGCATGGACGTCTCGCTCAGTGGGAAGAGAGTGTGGACATCGCCGAGTTGATGGTGGTGGTGACTGGCTGGTTCGACCAATTGGAGCACCACTCTATGGAAAACAATCATGTATCGCACATGATGACTCCTCAACAAGAGAAAGAATTTCGAGAAAGAGTGGTTACTGCACAAAAGAAATTAGAGGCAAGGATTTAGAGATATGTGTGATACCTCCATCAAAAATGGAATTCCCACCATATGATGGAGCCAAAAATGCCGCAGAGTGGCTGCAGAAGTGTGAAGATTATTTTGAAGACCAAGGTGTGTTTGATGACGATGCACGGGTTCGCCATGAAACTTTCGTCTTGACTGGACAAGCATATCACTGGCATAGCAATTTGAGAAGACTAGTCACACATAGATTGGGATGGGCTGAGTTTAAAAGAAGTTGCAAGAATAGTTTTGGGAAAGCTAACACAATGAATCCAGTTGGGGAACTATGTAATTTAAGACACACCGGAATTGTCGATGAATATTGCAATCAGTTTGAAGAATGTCTTGGTAGGCAGACAAGGCTCACTGGAGATCAGCAATTATGGTATTTTTGCGCAGGTCTAACAGATAATCTACGCAAAGAAGTAGAATACCTTCGTCTTGAGACGATATTTAAAGCTATGGAGTATGCACGTGATAAATGAGTATAAAATTGATGGTGATAAGCGAACACAGACGTTTGGAGGATATCTAGCCCCACCAGCTCGATGATCAGTCATGTTATCTAAGTCAATAATGACAGAGAACCATGTGAGCCAACGTGGAAAAGATGAGGAAGCTCCACTGCCTTGACAAACAGAAGCAAAAAAGATCCTCAAAAGCTGTTTTGGAAAAATTTAACTAGTTCAGAAATGGCAGAGCGAATGGCAAAAGATCTATGTTTCAATTGTGATGAATTTTTCACGCCACGACATGTCTGCAGACCAGCTCATTTTCAAATCATGTCAGTCATGGATGGGGATGATAAAGAATTCTAGGAAGAGGACATACATGAATTTATGGGAGGGAATGGAGCTTGAGGACAAACTCCTAGTCGAGGAGGGGAGTAGTGATACATGATAAGAGTTTAAGCGTTTGGTTTTATTTGGTTTAATGATTTTCCTTTTAGTTATGGTTAAGGATCGGTTGTAAAGAGATCTATAAGAGGATCTCTAAACATCAATAATAATTAACTTCCAAGAATTAACCTTAATCTCCTAGAGAGAATTATGGTTAAGAAGAAGCTTGCTCTTTAATTAATCTATAAGCTATTCATCTTTTCTTTGATTAATCATGGCTCCCGTAACTCAGAATCAAGCAAAGGTTTTGGCTCATATCAGATTCATTAACCTGATGGACATCTCCCATATAATGTGATAAGAACATGAGAGCCTCTGTCAAGTTTTCTGCAAACCAAAGTCACACTTAGCAAACCAAAACATAAAAAATAGTACCAGATTCTCTAAAAACTAACTCATAGTGGACTATACTCTGTGATTTTTGGGAAGTAGACATAAATTGGTTTGTGTAATTGAAGATTGCTCCTCGCACACATCAGTCTTTATGCTTCTTAGCGTTATGACAGTCCCCTTCACATAAGAAAAATAAAAAAAGATTTGACTTCACATTTAAAATTATAAGCAAATGCATAAACAATGGAAACAGAAAACACATATGGAGCTGGAGGAAAATATAATAAACCCACGAAAATATTCATAGTTTAATCTGTATTTAGGAGCGTTAACACAGTGCAAAACGCTAGTCCATTGCCATTGCGAGAGGTTTTTTTAATTTCATCCGGCCTTGAGCAAACATATGCTAGATCTCCTTCAGAAGCTTCAGGTAGAAATGTCTGCACTGCAGCTATAGTTTCTTCCTCAAAGTATCCCTGAGGATTTAGAAATTGTAAAACTAAAATCACCTACCTTTATCTCCATCCCAACAATAAGCTACTAGAACTAAATTTGATCAACACTTTCAAGATCACAACCGTAAGAATCAAGTTCCTCACAACTTGAAGACTAATTAAGAAATTATACCTTGGTTATTTGCAGATAGTGTAATGACCTTCCTTCCCCAACATAGAGCTCCATGGACAAGATGTGTAAGAACGACTACACTCGCAACCCACAATCTCAACGACAATCTCATTCTGAAACAGCGTTCAAATTATACACTCCATTTTTTAAAACAAACATTGATCTTTGCTCAAAGAGAAGTCAATGAATTACCTCAAAAAACCTTGATCTTTGATCTTTATTCTAGTGAGATCAATCGGTTTAACAATAAAAATCGGAGAACCGAACTCGCTACAAATGGTAAGATTGTCGATAGATTGCTGAAAAAAAGATCTTATAGGAGGAGATAAGACGGCAAGATTGGCGATGGAACATAAGGTTCAACCGACATTTAATATCAGAGGAAGGATGGCTATGAACATAATAGTGGGATGAGATGAAATGTCTGGGAATCAATACGCCCATAAATTTGATATCAGACATTTCAGATGAGAATTGAAAGGTGTTTTTTTTGTTTTTTTTTCTTAAATGACTTTTTTAGTAGATAGACTAGACCACCCACAATGGGGGTGTCGAATTTTTGATTCAACAGATTTTTTTTGCGGCAATAGAACTATTATTATACTTATGAAACAAAGCGTATAGTACAAGGTACAAAAGTTGTTCTTGCTAACTTAACCTGTGCATTTACCTCTGATAACAGACTCCAAGAAATATAAATAAACGAATAAGTTTTATTTTTTACACAATAAGTTGCAAGCTCCTTGAATTACCATGTATGGCCGCTGGACACCATTTTTTAATAGACGAGCTTGTAAAATCCTGCATCGTATCATATAATGACTTACAGCCTCCAAAAATCAATATGTCATGATATTGAAGCTTTGCTAATTCTTGAATGGCCATCAGAGGGCTATCGTCTCAGCTTCCATAGGTGATGATACAGAGAATATAGAAGCTTCACCTTGTATAATGTTGGCTCCTTGTTTGTTTTGTAATGTCCAAGCTACTCCAGCTGGTTGTGTCGGAGAATTCCATGAAACATCTACAAAATAGACATAGCCAGTACTTCTATTAAGTATGTCCACTGTGGAAACTCCCAAAGTGCTACAAGGAAAATAATTAGTCTCTTGGGAAAATTCGATTTGCGCTTGCGGCCATAATTGATAACCAGTGATAGCTTTAGAGACAATATGAGAAATATGATCTCGCCTATCATTAGAATCAATTTCTCTAATACCACTTATTGAGAAATTCTATTCAGACGTGTCACTTGTTAATTTGTATGCCACTCGATTTTAATGAAATGACGAAAATACCTCTAACTTTATTTAAGAAGATGCGAGGTACAACTGGGTACTAGTTATATCCAGATGTACCATATCCACTCAGACAATTGGTACCCTCAGACAATTGGTACCCAGTTGCCTTTAGTTATCCTCAGTTGTGCCCAGTTGTACCCAGTTATTCCTAGTTATTTCATATCTAGTGGTACCACAAATATGAGATTCGAACCGGGAACACGAATAGCAGATACTTTGCCAATGAGCCATCGTGTTTTGCTTGGTATCACTTACAATTAAAACTATATAACCCAATTTGAGAGATCATTAAGAGTAAATTCATATTTTTATATACAAGTGGCATCACTGAATAGAATTTCTCAAAAAGTGGCATTAGAGAAATGGACTCGTATCATTAAAGAGTAGGTGGTTCCTAGCTTTCCATAGGCTCCATCCAATAAATGGAAAGAGAGAGATCTCTGTTTTCTTTGCTGGCATTTGTTGGAAGAAAGCATACAAAATTTGATTTAAATCATTGGTACAAGTATGTCACCTGAAGGTGTGGTAATAAGTGCCAACTCCCAAACTTCTTTAGCAACTCTGCATTGAAATAAGAGATGATTTATTGTCTTAATGCCATCACCACATGTCCAACATAAAGGATCCAAATGAGTTCCTCGATGATTGAGTTGTGCAGCAACTGGAAGCCGTTATTTATGACTTTCCACCAAAACGTTTTAATTTTTGGAGGAAGAGAACTCTTTCATAACTTTTTAAACATAGTGTTTTTAGATCTCATCAAGAGGTGGAATCTGTTGATGGTAGTGTTGACATGCCCATTGGTGCTGTAGATAATACCCAGTCTTCACTGTATAACAACCCGTTTTAGAATAGAACTACGAGGCATAATTACTTAGATCATTGACTGATGGCCGAATGCTAGTAATTAAAAGGACATCTTGGGGCTGAACGTACATTTTTAGCTTCCTTCTATCCCAACTCTTTGATCCTGCAACAAAGAAATCATACACATTGGTAGGAGAATTTTGTACTTGTTGCAGCGATCTAGGAGGTATTGGTTTAGTATTTAGTAGCCAGTTATCCTGCCATATATTTACTTGTTTCCCATTTCCAATAACCCAAATTACACCTTGTCAGCAGTGGCTGATCAGCAATTATACTTTTCCATGCATAGTATGATCTAGCAGCTCTTGAAGCATTCAGGAAGGTACTATGAGGATAAGATTTTGCTTTATATACTCTAGCTAACAAAGAGTTTGGCTGAGAAATGAGTCTCCAACCTTGTTTAGCTAGCAAAGTAATATTGAAATCTCTAAAATCTTTGATGCCCAAACCTCCATTGTCTTTTAATCTAGTGATTTGATTCCAAGAGATCCAACCTATCCTATTCTTATCAGAGCTGTTGGACCAGGAAAACCTCCTAACAACTTTGACCAGTTGGTTCAACAAACTATATGGTAATAAAAAACAGCTCATAGTATAAGTTAGGATAGCAGTAATCACAAACTTGATTAAAACCTCCTTACCAGCTGGGGACAAAAGTCTATTATACCAACTGTTAATTCAGTTATGAATTCTTTGCTTAAGATAAACAAATGTATCTTCCTTACTTCTCCCTATCGCTGGTTTCAAAGCTGTGTTTCACCATCATTTGGATCCCAAAGAAACGAGAAGATTCCTGAAGGATGATATTTCAAGGTTTTCTCATAAGATACCAGCTTACTTGCTCACATGTCAAGAAGCACCTGGTGCACCCAGAGGTTGCATATGGCTCGATCCAGCAGCAATACGTCACAGCATCTTCAGGTTATTGATCAGTAAGGTGTTAAAGATTCAAAACTTTTTGTATCTTGGTAATGTAATTTGCTTATACATTAACCATATATTTTATTCCAATTTATGGGTAACATAATCATGTAGAACCTAATGCGAGCGTTCATTGAGTTTTATAACGAATCTGAATATTTTCATTACATGCCTTGCAACAAAAAAAAAACAGTTTTAATTGCATTGTGACTATTCAAAATCTGTTTAATAGCTCCTCGAACACAATTCGATGGCAAAATGGGTTAGAATTTGTGTTTTTACTCTATAGATTTTCAGATTTATAGATTTTAGACCAAATTAAAACTTTTTGTATCTTGGTAATGTAATTTGCTTATACGTACGTAAACCGGATGTTTTATTCCAATTTATGGGTAACACAGAATCAAGTAAACCTAATGCGAGTTTTCATTGAGTTTTATAACTAAAAGTAAGAGCTTTAAGGAATCTAAATATTGAAAAGAGGAGTATTATGAGGTTCAGTTTGTTCTCTTTATGGCATATTGAAAGGAAGATGCTTGTTAACATTGTTTTCCAATGAATCTGGTTCTATTGGGTTGAGTGGTCTCATGGTTCAAGACTTGTCGGTATTGAAAGGATCTTTCACCCGACCTTATGTCTCATATGCCCTGTTTTGTTTACAAATTTCTTAGTCTTTGTGGCTATAACAAAGCAAGTGGGCATTTTCAAGTTTTCCTACAAGCCAATTTTTTAAGAACTCGATCTTCTCTTTTCTTCGAAAGAATTACCGAGTCAAGTTCATGGAATATTATTTGATATTGGAATCTCTTTAGGTCTATTGTTGAATATTATTCTAAATCTATCGTTCAAGTAGTAATTAGTGTGGCTGTTGTTTTGGTATTATTTACCTTGTTATGCTGGATTTCTTCGTATTGTCCATGTTTGATACACATAGGTTTTAACCCTTGATATACTGCAAGTGTACAGAAGCAATCATAATAATACTTAGGGATCAAATCTATAAGGATCAATAGGTACACGAAGAATTATGGTGATTTAAATAAAGGTAGGATGCAAAAGACTTTACTTGAAACTCAATGTGACTAACATCCTAAAATAGAATTAAATAGATATTGATTTAGTGATGATATGAGATGCATTAAGAACCGTCTTGAGATTAGATTACAAATGTAAGTTATCTTGATGTCGTGTAACATAACTATCTATGTAACATATTCCCTATCAATAAATAGCTGTCGTTTTTTGGAAGAGAATCATGCTTGCAATGAGAACATAATGTCATAAAGTATAAATTGCAACTTTCGTTGACAATAGACATTTTTCCCATCAAAGATAGTTCTATCCATTCAACACCACTTTTGGTGCCACGATGAAATAGATTTAGGGCAGAGGCTAATTGGCCAAATTAGACAAGGGATTAAGATAAATCTATGATGAAGAACTATATGAACAATCTCATAAGAGCTCTAACATGAATCTACATTAACATCCCTTTAAAAATCCTACTCACACATGCAAAAGAATATGCATGATAGAAATTGATGAAGAACTAGATATAAAATAAAAACATAAAAGAATATTTACAAAGGTTTACACCTTAAAACTATAGAACTGTGTTTTTTTGTCTCTAAGACTTGATATTTTTCTAATGAGGCAAGTCCTCTATTTACACAAGTAAGGAGAAGCCCTAGAATCATAAAAATGGAAACTTTGAAGTTGGTGCACCAACCAGTGTAACATGAAGCACTGATCGGTTCTTAAAGTCTTTTGCACCGATTGGTGACAATGTGCATTGATCGGTTCTTTAGTCTTGACTTTTCTCCTCTTGACGAGTTTTAATCCAGGTCCACTCTAAAACTTTCTTTTTGACTTCAGCTAGTGTACAAACCTATAAATACATAAAAGTACTAAAAATCATCTTGTTCTTATTGAAAAGACTAAAGATTTGTTAATAAAATGACTCTAGAAATCAGTAATAAATAGTGTTATCAATGTTCCTATGGTGTAATTCCTCCTCTTATGGAGTTAAGACTTTTAATATAATAAAAAGGTTTGACCAAAAGAAAAACAAATATGAATATTTTATTTGCAACAAAAACGGTTTTAACTGTAGTGACTATTGAAAATCTATTTCATGACTCCTCAAACGCAATTTGACAGCTGCCAAATGGGCAAGAGTTTTGCCTCTGTAACCACTTGACAATACACTTGGTAGTTCTTGGATTATTTGATATCTTTTTCTTTTGATAAAATGAGAATTATATTACCAAATGGAAAGAAGAATTTATTACAAAAGCTTTAAGGCAGAATGCTTTAAGGGACAAAAAAAGAAAACCCTAATGAAACCAATAAAACAACTTGATGCAGAACTAGAAAATTAAGATCAAGCAAACTAATCAGATAGAGTTCTGCCGCATCCTTTTCGATAGCGGCGAGCAAATAAAGTTTCCCTAATGGTTCACAATTTTTAATCCACAATATACACAATTTTTCTCCAAATTATCTCTTCTACTCCCCCGCACGACAAACTTGTAATAAAAAATGAAAACTATGTTGTTACGAAGCATACCACGTATGTCGTGGACACAATTTTGAAGACGGATAAAATATGTCAACAAACTCTTCAGGATATGTCTAGACGATAACCAAACAAATATGGGGTGAGATCGAAGATAATTTTTCGACAATCCCAACTAAAATTTATTCTTGAAATTACTAGTAGAACTTCAACTCGTCTTCCGTTTTGGTAAAGGGAATAAAAATATCCCGTGGGGGCAAATCAGCATCTCCACAGACAAATGTCCTTCTTTCATATAGTCCACCAATCTTACTTAAAAATGACCTAAAAACTTGAGCCTTCAGATACAAATCCCTCGTAATAGTTAAACTATTAGCAAACTCTTCTATAATAAAAGAAGCAAAAAAAATATATAATCTTTTGAAAACTCCGAACCCCTAAAATTCAATTGTCTTGAAGTCTCCTAAAATGTAAAATAATAATAAAAACTTATTAATACCAAAAAGACAAATAGAAAAAAAAAAAAACAAGAACTTTTAACTAAAACAACCATGTGGACGTGATACCATACTTTGCTTCACGTCATCATCTAGATCATCTACACCATCTTCTTCGTCCGTATCTTTTATGTTTGTTACAATCATCATGATGATCTAGAAAAAACTGTATGCTCCTTGAATTCCAACAGTAACTCATCATCAAACAATTGTTCTATTTCCATTCTAGTAATCCGTGATATTTATTGATCAAAATCTCCCACTAACTTTACCTCCTGACCTTGATACAGAAATGAATACTCTTGAGTATCCCAATTCACTTTACAGTCTTACAACGTTCTAAGCCATTGTATCTCCAAAATAACATCAACTTGGCCCAAATCCAAAGTAATAAAGTTTGTATTAAATCTCTAAGGGATTCTTCAAGACATCCTTAATTTAGCTTCTGAATTTTCGTCGGTGATTTTTCTCCTTCGTTCCAAGGAAAGGAAACCAAAATGCTGATTAATTTCAAAGCAGGCCCTATAAGCTTTTGTAATGGAAGAAGACACAGTGGATGAAAGGATCAGTAAGTGCAGGAAAACAATATTCAAATGGAATAGAGAGAAACATCTCAACAGCCAGAAAATGATCAAAGCCTACCAAGGGAAGCTAGAAAACGTGCTGATGTGCCCGGTTGCAAATCAGCAGTTGATATCATCATTGAAAAATGATCTACAAGAGGCATACAAAGCTGAAGAAGCTTTTTGGAAGCAAAGAAGTAGGCAGCTCTGGCTGGCGCTTGGAGATAGAGACACATGATATTTCCATGCTGCAACAAAAGAAAAAGTGGTCGTTAATAATATCTCTGTATTGGAAGACAATGAAAATAAATCTCGTTACGAAGAAGATCAAATATTGAAAGTTATTTCTGACTATTATCAATCTCTATTTACTTCGGAAGAGGGGGAAAGACACAGCACAGTGAATGAGGCACTCCAGCCTAGTATCTCACCTGAAACAAATGAGGTACTAATCTCACTACCATCAGCAGAAGAAATAAACTTTCTTATCCATGCCGACAAAGCACCAGGTCCTGATGGTTTCTTTGCATGTTTCTTCCAGTCGCATTGGCCAACAATAGAGATTGAAATCATAGAAGAAATCCAAAGCTTCTTCATCTCGGGTCAAATACCAGCCAACATCAACCACACACAGGTCAGGTTAATTCCAAAAGTGACAAGCCCAAAAAAGGTGGCTGAGTACAAACCTATTGCACTATGCTCAATATGCTACAAAATCATAGCAAAGATTCTTACTCAAAGACTCCAACCAGTGCTTCATACGCTGGTTTCTGAGAACCAATCAGCTTTTGTCCCCAACAGAGCAATCTCTGACAATGACCTGATCACACATGAAACACTACACTATCTCAAGACATCAAAGGCAAAGAAGAGATGCTTCATGGCTGTCAAAACATATATGACAAAAGCCTATGATAGATTAGAATGGGATTTTATTGAGCTAGTGCTATCCAGATTGGGTTTTCATAGCAAGTGGATCCAGTGGCTGATGCAGTGTATCACAACAGTCTTGTACTCATACCTGCTTAATGGAGAAGCAAAAAGGCTGGTAACTCCCACAAGAGGAATCCGTCAAGGGGACCCATTGTCACCCTACCTTTTCATATTGTGTAGTGAGGTACTGCCTGAGTTATGCTCAAAAGCTCAAAAAGAAGGAAAACTGGTGGGTATTAGAGTGGCTAAACACAGCCCTAGAGTTTCTCACTTACTGTTTGCAGACAACACCATGTTCTTCTGCAGAACAGATCCATCAAACTGCAGAGAACTGACCTCTATACTGAAAAAATATGAGCTAGCCTCAGGCCAGAAAATAAATAAGCTGAAGTCTGCAATCACCTTCTCTGCAAAAACCCCAACAGAACAGAGAGAAAGAGTCAAAAGAAGTATGGGGATAGACAAATAAGGAAGAAACAGGAAGTACCTGGGGCTCCCAGAGCTATTTGGCAGGAAGAAGAAAGACATGTTTACAGCGATTGTAGACCACATAAAACAAAAAGTTGTAAGTTGGTCCTCCAGATTTCTCTTATCTGCAGGAAAGATAACAATGTTAAAATCTGTGCTGGCTGCTATACCAACCTAAACAATGACATGCTTCAAAATCCCGACCTCATTATGCAAAAGAATACAATCAGCTTTGACGAGATTTTGGTGGGACACAAGCATGGAAAAGAAAAAATGTGCTGGCTCTCATGGCAAAAACTTACAAGATATACAAGAGAGGGAGGTTTAGGCTTCAGAGATTTACAATGCTTCAATGATGCTCTACTAGCAAAAGTCAGCTGGAGAGTACTCACAGAACCCTCCTGCCTGCTAGCCTAAGATCTGCTAGGGAAATACAGCCACAACAGAGATGTTCTGGACTGTCATATCACCGCATCAGCCTCACATGGATGAAGAGGCATCTGTATAGGTATGGACCTCATCCAATCCAAATTGGGGAGAGTAATAGGAGATGGAAGCTCATCAAAGGTTTGGCTTGATCCATGGCTATCTCTGGAAACCCCAAAAACTCCCCTGGGACTTGTTTGCTCAGTAGATCAAAGTCTCCGAGTCTCAAACCTCCTGCTTCCTGGAACAAAAGAGTGGAACCAGTCATGATCAAGGAAATCTTGCCAAACTACATGGAAGAATCCTGGAGATTAAACTAAGAAAAAAAGGAGCGCAAGACCGTTGGGCTTGCCTTCCTACAAAGACAGGTAATCTACTCAGCAAAATCAGGATACTTTAAGCAGTACAGAGACATAGAGAACCACTAAGCACAAATGCAACAACGAGAGTTTCAAATGGAAAGAGATAATCTGGAACATTAAATCCTCACCAAAAACAAAGCTCATCCTTTGAAAAGGGATTCATGAAGCCTTACTTGTGCGAGAGAACCTTCGAAGAAGAAACATTGACTCAACGATCGTATGTGCATAATGAGGAGAACCAGAGACTACCCTCCATCTCTTCTTCACCTACCCATACGCACAAAAGATCTGGTCCGAAAATCCCTGAAAAAACACATTTAGCACAGATCAGATCAGTAGCTTTAGACAAGGGCTAGAAGCATCAAAAGATATGGTATGCCTCCCTCCAGCAGGAATAGGAGAAGGGCCACTCTTCCCTTGGATTATCTGGCTCTGCAACATGCAAAAGATCTCCACTTCACAACCATTATTGTTGCTTCAGATTCGCTTAAGCTAATCAAAGCCATCAATTTGGGAATTCCTTCCAAGGAACTACAAGGGATTCTACACGACATCCTGTAACTATCTTGTACCTTCTTTTCAATTTTGATTTCCTACATTCAAAGAGAAGCCAATGTATCAGCTGACTCTCTAGCAAAAAAGGCCTTAGTGGGCATTGTAATAGACCCAGCTTAACAGTCTAATGAATTAAGCTTTTGCATAAAACAAAGTTTTTGTAATGGACTCAATTTAGTTAATGAAAAAGTCTATCTTTGCACACACAAAAAAAAACAACAAACTTCAAAATAAAATATCCTTTGTATCCAATTTTCCTAATTAAATTCATGACAAAAATTTTAAAATTGGGTATTTTTTGGTAAACTTTTAATTAAATAGTACAAATATTTTCATTTTATTTTAACTTGGACCCTAGTTTTTGACTTAAAATTATTAAAACCATATTTAATTATCTAGAGGCATTGCTTACGTGGAACAACGCTCAACTCAATTCATCAATCACAATATTTTGATATAAAATAACAACATAAAGAAGAAAATCCAAAAATCAAATTGTAAATTGAATTTGTGTGGAGAAAGAAGCTCGACAAAGAGAGTGAATTTGTGGCTGTGTATATCTCTGAAACACTTTCTTCCACATCTCTCTCTCTCTTGTTGAAAGGACAAACATGGTGGAAGATGAACAATGAAGAATCATCATTGTTCTTGTTCATGCATTAACCTTGTTGTTATGTTCCTCCATGGCCTTGTACATCGTTCCTTATTACTACAATCCTGTTTTGTCTTATCACAATAGAGAAATCATCAGTCACCGCCATTGTTTCCGCAGCGAGCTCTTGAAGACAAGATTTAGTGCTACTCGAAATTCCGCAACTAGTGACGGTGGTGTCTCTTACAATTCCTTAGTCTCCGAGGTAAGCCAATTTTTTTAGCAATTCGTTGTAGTCCTGCTTGATTTTTGCTTAAAGTTACAAGATTTGTATAATTTAATTGTAATTGAGTAATTTTGAATTGGGGTTTGCTAAAGTTTTGAATTTGAGCACAATGGTACCAAAATCTCTGCACTTGAGGTCTTCAAAATGAGAAAGAATGGATTTTCGAGCTCAATCTCTATTGCTACCTCAGAAAAATTGAACCTTAATTCTTACTTAAAGTTACAAGATTTGTGTAACTGTTATCATAATTGAGTAATGTTAAATTGGGTTTGGCAAAGTTTTAAATTTGAGCTCAATTGAATCAAAAGCTCTGCATTTGTTGAGGTCTTGAAAATGAGAAAGGATCGATTTGGTTAGCTCAATCTCTATTCCCATCTTAGAAAATTTGAATCTTGTTTATTGAATGTTGGAGTATATGTTTATGTAGTGTAGTTACTTGATATTCTGAATGTTAATTGTGAAATTAGGCTGTGAGGCTTTTGGTTCTACAAGTAAAATTTGATTCCTTAAAGCTCAGTGTGGTGTTCTTAGCTTCATGTTCAATCCCAAATTAACCAAAGATTCTACATTTATGTCTTCAAAATGAGAAAGGATCGAAATTAGGGATTTTTATGCAATATTTTGGTTTCTGAAACCAGAAATGACTCTATCTCTATTCCTAACTCTTAAAAATTGAATCTTTCTATTGATTAATACAACTAAACTTGTTTACTCAATGTTTGATTATATGTTTATGTAGTGTAGTTAGTTGATATTGTGAATGTTAATGATTTTATTAGGCGGTTCGGGTTTTGGTTCCACAAGCAAACTTTGATTCCTCGAAGCTCAAAGTAGAGTTCTTAGGGGAGTTACCAGAGAACAAGAGTAGTAGAGGGAGCATTACGCCGCGAGCATACATTCTTTCTCATTGTGACTACACTGCTAACTTAACCTTAACCATCTCCAATGTCATTAACTTGGATCAACTTGAAGGCTGGTACAAGAAAGATGATGTGGTTGCTGAGTGGAAGAAGGTGAATGACGAGTTGCGATTACATATTCATTGTTGTGTGAGTGGTATGAGTTTATTGCAGGATGTAGCTGCAGAGCTTAGGTATCACATATTCTCCAAGGAACTGCCTTTGGTTAGTCTTCTTCATCTTTTGTTAATATGTTCTTAAAAATGTTAAAAATTACTAACTCTTTGGCATTGTGTTTGAGATAGGTACTTAAAGCTGTGGTCCATGGAGATTCAGTTATGTTTAGAGAGAACCCTGACCTAATCGATGCTTATGTATGGGTTTATTTCCATTCAAGCACACCTAAATACAATCGGATCGAGTGTTGGGGACCTCTCAAGGATGCTGCAAAGGTATAATCTAATTTGGGCTAGAGTAATTTTGTTTCTTCCTTTCGTACACATTTTTGAAATTTGAAATCTTTGGTTATGGTGTTTGATTTTCTGGTGGTGAAGGGAAAGCAAAAGGGCAATCATCAAGGCTTGTTGAGTTCAAATACTTCGAGGAAATTAATTCGACCTAAGTCTATTTTTCATACCCTATTTGCATTTCTTCTGTGAGACAAAGTTGTACATTCTCTGTTTTTTTTTTTTTTCCAAGTTATGTAGATTTCTTGATGAGCATCTGACACAAGTGCAATTTGCCAACATTCAATTGTTCATACTTGAGAAATTTATGAGAGCCTAGTTTCTTAATGTTTCCTCAATATAGACAAGCAGGTCACATATAGTGGAGTAAATGTTCTCAAAGTTGTATGAGTTCGTTGCTCTAACCATCAGTTCAAGATTGTTTTAGTAAATCACCCAAAAAAAAACTAAAGATTGTTGGAGTTTAAAGTATAGTATCTAAGAGTCACTAACAAAAAAAAAAAACCATTTAAGGATTGATTTCACATATAGGTCAAGGACCAAGGTGTTCAATCCAGATATATCAATCAAAATTATTTTGAATTGGTACCCATCCCAAAAACCAAAAAAACATATCAAATTAATTTATTATATAAACCTTAGTTGCATTCATCAGAAGTTGAAACGTATCAAAATTCTAATTAACAAGATCATGACACATATTGGTTGATTGATTAGATTATGATACGTGTAAAAAAAATATCCCTAATAAAAAAAACCAAAAATATATATATATAATAAAATAAAATAATCAAATATATAATCTTTACTTTCTATCTTTACATATTATTTTCTTAATAAAAAACAAATACACAAAAAGAGGAAAATAATTAAATAATTAAATAGGGGTTTCTTGTTATATAAATCTTCGTTGCTATTACTAGAAGGTGACACATGTTAAAATTATAATTAACAAGATCTTGACACATGTCGTTTAATCGATTAGATTATAGCACGTGTAAACAAATTATTTTCTTTATCAGAAAAGAAAACCAATAAAAAATCAAATAGATAATCTTTTTTACACATATCTATTTTTTAAACCTAAAAATTGATTGATTAATCCAAACTAATTGATTAAGTGTTAAATATATCATAGAATAAATTGATTGGATAAACCAATAAATATATCAAACTTAAGGGCTTGAATCAAAAGATAAGTCACCTACAAAAAAATTATTTTATGTTTTATCTAAATTTAATTTATTTATAATGTTAGTTTTCTGTTTTCCTACTAAGTTAGTAATAGTGTTTTAATTTTAATTTTATAATATTAACTGTATACGGATATTTATTTGATATGATGCATATTATTTTGATATTTAAAATTTTGTCTTCTATTTATATGATTAAAGATTAAGATAATTTGTATAGCAAAATCAAGTGTGTACGAAGAAAATCTCATTTAACAAAGAGTTAATAATTGACAAACAAGTTTCCATGATGCTCAAAATACTAATCTCATAAAAATTGATATATCTCATAAACAGAATGTTAGGCATATTCAAACAAGATTCAAGACCGATCACTAAATAGTTTCGTCTGATTTGTCGATAACAGTTACATTTATATATGATATGATCCTGGTAAGGATACACAACCCAAAATCGACACCGAGATGTTAAGAACACAATAAGGATGATGCTAGCCCCAATTATTGAGCACCTAGCGATTTAATGGATCGAATGTCGCCACAAGAGGAAGCAGAAAGTCCACTTGATAAGACTAAGAGTTCGAATTTGAATCACGAAAACGAGAGAATGATCTATTCTTTAGAAAAGGTTTTTGATTGATAAAAGATAGATAAGATTACAATGAGGTCTCATCTCAGAATATAAGGAGAAGATACAAAGAAGAGAAGAGAAGAGACAAGAGACATTAAAGCCTAGAGTTTCAAGACATGCCTCGAGGACTCACACGAGACCATGCAACATTAAAACTCAACGTTCAAATTCAAAAACTAAAGAGATAAGAGACAATATGAGATAAGATATAGGTTGGGCCGCGTCTTGAGAAGGAGAAGATGGGCCTAGAGTTCGGATCAGACTTAGCATAATGGCAAGATGAACATGAGACCCACACACCTCATTAAAACCCTTTCTCGAAAAACAACTTGGAAAAAACCAAGGAGACGGGAAAAAGAGTATTCATGGTCGTCATGGCCATATGCTAAGCATCTTAGGCATGTATCTCGACCAGTGTAGCCTTGATACATCCTTGAAAGCTCAAGTTATCCTTCGGAGTATTCACTTGTCGTAGTGATACTTGAAATGCTTGATAAAATAGCTTGTTCCAGAGATACTTCATGAGTCTAATGAATGCTTTCCAAGCTCCTTTTGCTCCATGCTCGTCTACTACTTCTTTGTTGACATTGAAATCTTGGTTTTGGGTTTGAAAGCTTCCCAATATCACATCATCCCCCCCTTGTTGAAAAAGATTTGTCCTCAAATCTGTTTTTCCTGCCACAAACAACGCCAAGTTAGAACTATCAAAATATTTTGGGACAAAACATATATAAGGATAATGAAATGAAAGAGTAAGGGTATGATCGAAAATCCTCAAGAGAGGTTCAGTTTCATGAAAGCTCCCTTTAAGTGCTTTGGACAAAACATTCATCCTTTCATGCATATTTCTTTGGGAAGTGTTGATCGCCTTGGTTCCGAGCTTGGTATCACGGAAGTAGTCGTAAGGATCAACTCCATTGCTTGTGTTTTCATTAGTTAAGTTTCTGTTCTTCAACTCGAACGTATGTTCCCTGCAAGCTAGCTGATCTTTATTGCTTTTTAAATAATAGGATAGATTCATGTTAGTGCATAGGAAATCAACAACAGGACCAGGTTGTACTATCATTGATTTAAAACCATTATGGACTAATTTAAAACCATTATCGACCATTATGGATTCACAGGGGACTCCATTATGGTTTCTTCAAGAATAAACTTGATGAGTTCAAAGTTTTTACAAGAGGTCAAAATCTCTAATGAATCATATTGTATCTCGGTTGATCCTGATATATCTACATATATGCATCTCATGCATAGTGGAAGAAACATGAATTCGTAAGTACACATAATCCTTATAGTCATCAAAATATACATCAGCATATAGGTATAAAAATAATCTGATGATTTTAAATGTATGGGGATGCAAAATAACAAAAGGATTGAATCGAAAGCCGCCAAATTTTTGGGATGTAATGGTACAATGTCTCGTATTATATGATATTTAATCAGAATCTCAACACTCATCACACCAAAGAAGAGAAGAGCTGATCAATGCACATGCAGTTGATGAGAAGAAGGTGATGATGGCTTAGACAATGGTAGTGATGACATACCACAAACAAAAATTCATGAGAAGCAAGAAGAAGAAGAAGTGTATCGTCTTACAATTGATGACAATACACACCCTTCGAATGAATACGCCAGTGAATCGTTCCAAAATTCCGCTTGTAGAAGCCAACAACGAGGGGGCTACACTTGCAATCAAGTGCTAGACGTGGGAGCAAATCAAAAAGATTAGGAGGAAACTCACAAATTTCTATTGGCAATGGTTCATGAGGAGGTTGACGAAGAAATCCCTTGAAACAACTATACAAGACACATTCACTGGTTATATAGAGTTTCAACGACAAAGTTTGCAACAACTTCATTTAGATGCTTTTGACCAAGATGACTATGATGAATAGAAAAAAATGGTGGAAGCGATATTTCTTCCTCTAGAAGTTCCAAAGGGCACAAAATTTTACTGAGCATGCCTTAATAAACTTCAAGAGTTAGTATTTTGGCGTTATTATTTCATGGATACATGTAGAATACGTGTAGAAGCAATAATGGAAATAAGCTACAATTGTTAGAAGGTATGACTGGTGTTTCACGGAATAACCAGGATGTGCCAAAACAGTTAGGTTCAGGTCAGTCATATGGGAGTCCCTCCGGTCTACAACATTGTGGCACACCACCAAATGCTCAACATTGAGTTCACCCTAATATATTTAACAATATACCACCAAATGCTTCGCAGTCACCAAAATTCAATCTTGGGTTACGCCATCAAACTTCACCCTGGACATCAACCACACAATTTTCAATAATGCAGCACATCGGAACAACTCCAATTAATGTTTGCATATGGATTTTTATTTGGAAGTAAAGAAGAAAATGTGAGGAATACTCAACAAAAAATTTCAGATAGTGCAGCAGTAGGAGCCTCACCAAACGTTCAACAAACTTCATCACGCGGTCTCGATTTCACTAATTATTTTGAATCTGGCCACATTTTACATATACCTAGATTCAGAGGTCTATTCAATCTATGAGGAATCCACAAGGAACATCTATAAATATAAATGAAGTTCATCAAAGTTACTCAAAAGACGAATATTAGTTTCTAATAGTTATGTTTCATTATTGAAGTTTATGTGATTTAGTCATTTCTATTTTGATTAATCAATTTCATCATTTTATTTAATTGGCTAATGTAAGTTTACATTTGTTTATGATGTGTTTTATCTCATGTTTAAAGTTTTAGGCTTTTGTATATATCAGTTGCGATCACAAAGCATGCACGACCTAAACTACAAAGAGAATTGAATTGTGGAATTTGGAAAATGAGCAATTTTCAGAGTTAATAATTCAACCAACATTTAATTACTATCATCAATATTTTGAATGAGCACCAATCCAAACGGATGGAGGTTTGACATGGAGAAACATATGGTGTCTACTACAACAAGATGATTCTCCTTGACTTCAGCTACTACGAATGTCACTGTCATGTTTCACAACATTGTGTGGTACACTACAAACAAATTAAGGAGTACAACCAACATTAAATATAAGTATTGAAGAAAGTGTTACTATGTTTCTACAGATATGTAGGCACAATGCAGTCCAAAGAGATGTTGGTTTGAGATTTAGCTCAAATCAAGAAAATGTGCAAATAAAATTTATGGTAGTTCTTACAGCGACTGAACTACTGACATGTGATTATATTAGAACTCAAATACTAGAAGAATTACACCAAATTCTTGAAAGAGTACTTCAAGTCGATCAGAGATATTGGCGTTATTTTAATGGATGTGTTAGAGCAATGGTTCATACTCATGTATGAGTCAAAGTGAAGTTTGAGTTACTAGGAATGTATTGGAATCAACACAATAATGCATCATTGAACATTATGGCAATATGTGATTTAATTATGTTATTTACATATATTTGGAATTGAGCACCAAGATCATGTCACGATACAAATATTGTGGCAATAGCACAACAAAGCGATTCTTAATTTTCTTTGCCTCCATTACAGATGCTATCCAAACAAACAAAGATTTATGGCTCCCTAGAGTTCATCACGAAACATAGTTATGAGATATCTGATGTCACAATTTATTTGTGGTCCTACTCCTAGAAATAAAGATGATCAATTCAATCGATATCATGCGTCTTTACATTATGTTATTGAGAGGACGTTCGGAGTTTGAAAGAAAAAATGGATAATTATTTATGATTTAACAAGATATAATCTACACATACAAAAAGAATGGTATGGCTACAATGGGATTACATAATTTTATTAGGATTTTAAATTTTTCATATGCAGATTTTTCAAATGTAATATCAGAATTGGGAACAAACAACCGAGATTTTGAGTGTAACTTTAGTGCATGGAAGCAGCCGAGGTATCATATGGAGGATATATGGTGCAAATAAGATACAATATTACAAATATGATATGGGAAAATTAAAGTACTTAGCCCAGTCGAAGAACCTCCTAGTTATCAAAAACAAAAATCAAAGTACTAATTATTGATAGTACTTTTCTATTGGTTTGTATTTTAATGTTTTTGTTATTTAACATTTTATTTGATATATATATATATATATATACTTCAAATAAATTTTGGCTTTTAAGGTTTATAACTATTAGATAAAAATATTACTTCATAAACACTAAGTAAACAATTTTAATTAATAATTACTCTAATTTATTAATATATTTGTTTCTAAATGATTTTACTAAAAATTGTATTCCGCACCGTTTGATACTCTTTTTATCAATCACATATTTATTTTGTACCGTATACTGTTTTTCACTAATCAAACATTATTCCGTACCGCATATTTGAGAAAATCCCTCTTGTTCTGCATAACATAAGTTCTTGTATATAACGCTGTTGAACTGTACTGCACTCATAATCCACTTTTCTCATTTTACTATCCGAATGGTAACAACATATTTGGTAAAATGAGAAAAGAAGATTATGAGTGCGGTATGGTTCAACATCGTTACTTGCAGAAAATTATGTTATACAGGATAAGTGTGGTTTTTGTCAAATAAGCAGTGCAGAATAATGTTTGATTAGTGAAAAAATAATTTGCGGTATAAAATAGACGTTTGACTGGTAAAAACAAATATCAAGCAATGCGAAATACAAATTTTTAAAATTGTATACAATATCGCACTTTATCATTAAAACCACACCATATACCTCTCTTACAAAAAAAAAAAGCGTTTCACTATTTTTGGTCATGATTTGTCTAAGTGTGGTATTCTAAAATTTTTAATATATAAATTTGGATTGAAAACCGTCTTTAACCAAAAAAGTTGTGATTAGAAGCATAAAAAAAATACGCCCCGATTTTCTATAAATACATCCCGCATTCGTGTCTTCATTCAAGGCCTAAATACAATGTTATCATTCAGATCCTAATTAGCAATCAATGTTGAGAAAACCTACGTGTCTGAATGGTGAAAGCGGATAAAGCGGTGCGGCTCAAGTGGATCAAACAGATCAAGTGGAACAAGAATTGATTTAGCTGTATTAAGCGGTTCAAGCAGAAAAAGATGGATGAAGCTGTTCAAAACATATGTTGAATGATAAACAGTATAAGAAACGGTTTGAATAACAAAAAAAAATTAATAAATATATTATGTAATAAAAATGTAGATAGTAACATTATTTATATTTTGTAGTGTAAAAAATATTTTTTTATTTCTCTTATTATAATATATTATTTATTTTTATGTAAAAATATATATTTTATATGGATACTATATTGTGTAATGTGGATAACATCAAAAAAATATTTATTTAAATTTAATCATTTATAAAAAATTCAGACTAAAAAATATATTATGATATGTATTAGTTGATAAATTAATTTTTAATAATAAAATATTTAAAATAAAATAGATTCTTTCATCATTAGAAATTACTAAAGTTTTAACGTTAATTTAAAATGTTAGTATGATGATAGAGCTAGTATATGTATTATTATTTTTAAAAACAACGGAAAAGGGTCTAATTGCATTAACACATAAAATTAGTATGTATATAAATTTTAGAAAAAATAATATAATTAAAAATGAGAACAACAGAAATGCTTAAAACACAGCAATTTAATAAATATATATTATATATATATATATATATATATTCTAAAAGTAATATACACACTAATTTTATGTGTTTATGCAATTAGACCCTTAATTTAATTAATATTTTCTAAGAAAAATATACATACTAATTTTGTTAAACTTCTTTCAAACTATGTAACCTACACATAAAATTAGTATTTACCAAACCGAACAGAACCATACATTAGTAATTTGGTTTGGTTTCACTTTTGCTCAAAACACAGATTTGTTTACCATAATAAAATTCAGCTCGTGGGCTGTCATGTTCTTGTTATTTTCCTCAAACTACATTATATATAGATATAATCATCCTTATTTTATAATACCAAATTATAATAACAACTTGGTATATACAATACTCCTTGCGTGCAATGCAGGGAACAAGTGATGAAGTGGTAAATATTTCACATGGGAAACAAATATGGGAACTATGCGAAGAAAAATACAAACCCTTATGGCTTAAAGCAGGAAACCATTTTAATCTTGAAGAGTTCTCTGAGTGCTTGACTCACTTAAGAAAGTTTGTATCATCCATTAAGAAGCTTCCAAATCCAAATTTCCGACGCCATTCATTGACTGATGATCACAAGAAAAAGATATCAACGAAGAGTACACGTTCGATTGGATCTAGGCACATCACATAATGTGTTACTGCTAGAGAAAAATCAAGAAATATTAGTATCGATCATCGTTTTAAAAAGGCAAGAGACAGCGTGGACAGCTCCGATGGGGCTAGAAATAGCTTCCACAGGTTAGTACTTAAAATCATTGATGATCATATGATTAAATTATATAGAATTCAGTTTTTTGTTTTGTTATTTGAAGCCAATTTGAATCATGTTATATAGGCGATTTTACTATCTGAATATTTGGTTGTAGGTTGGGTAAAATCGTGAGGTCAGTTCGGTTGTATAATATTGATTGTGTGAAGAATCAAGTTTCGGAGGCTTGATGGTTGTTTTCCGAATAATTTTTTTTTTGTTCGTTTGGTTAGTTTCTTTGGAAAAGAGAAACATCTTTTGTGAGAGCATATATCTTCTTTTTCATGAACATATTTGAAACGATTTAGTTATCCAATTAAACATCTTTTAAATCTAAATTATTCTTCTCACATAAATGGTCATCGTACTTCTAACTCGGTTCTCGATGATATTTTAGTGTGAATTTTGTTAAAATAGTTAATTGAGAAACTATGAAAATAAAGGAAGATCAAAGAAACATTTAATAAATAAACTGATGAAAATGGAGAATTATATTTCTTTAAAAATAATATGGGCTTTTACAAATTTAAATTAAAACTCTTTATTTTATTTATATCAGTTTAACCACTCTCTCCTCGGACTAAATTTGTTAGAACGAAACTGGAGAATCCATTTGCTTTTTAAAAATAACATGTTCCATATACTAACATAATAATGAAAAAACCATATCCAAAATTTAAAGCTTGCTAAAAACAAACCGATTAAAACTTTAATTTTACCGAAAATATGTCGGTTAAAAAAGTTCAAATGTAAAAGAAAAATCTTGTATAAAACCAAATAGAATAAACCGGATATCAAATAGAACATGCTCTATATGATCATGTAAAATGTAGATGTTGAATACCTCCAATGGAGGTGTTTATTTTGAGTGTTGAACCGACGTAGAATATTTGGTGTTGAATTAATTCAATATGTTGAATCTTGTGGATGATGAGAGAAGAATGACATGTGGAAGATTTCTATTGAATGATGAAAATGATGGATTGATAAGAAAGATAGTAAGTCATGTGTTGTGTTATTATTGGTTGCTGAGATTTTTGATGGATTTTTTTTATCCTAATTATTTGAGATAAATTATTTTGTAATAAATTAATTTATTTTAAAAACAAGATTTATACCAAAATTTATCCATTTTCATACTCTACAAATAGAGATTTGTTTCTTTTGATTTTGAAAAAAAAAATTATTTTCACTATAATTTGTTATTAGCTTCAATAAACTCTTGTTTGTAGTTTTAAACATTTTTTTAGTGAAATAGATTTTAAAAACGTATTTTTAGTTTTAAAAATTTTAAAATATTTTTAAAAATTATTTAACTCTTAATTATTTGAATCTAATTTTAATCGCTAAATATAATATGTAATTACAACAAAATATATAAAATGGTGGGGTAATGTGTTGAAATTTATTAACAAAACTTTTGTAAAATGTAAAATTTGAATGTGTGTTGAATTATTATTGAGAAGAAAGAGAAGATGATGTGGAGTGTTAAAAATTAAAAAGTAGGATGTTGAATATCAAAACTATTGTACATGATCTAGGGATTAATTCATATAATCCACGTCAACGCCACATCATTGATTATAGGTTGTTTGGCTAAGCGTCATTAGTCAAGTCGTGTGTGTATTGTGAGAAAACACAAGCCACCAAAAAGTTTCCAAAATCCATCTACGCCACTCTCACAGAAGGTCTTCTGTTGCAATCTATTCGCTTTATATAAATAAACCCTAAAGCCTTACAAACTTAACATCAACTCAAAAAATAAAAATGGCTTCTTCTGATCAAATTTCCAAGCTAATTACCATTGCAATTCTCCTTTTCTCCTTCACATTAACCTCTCTAGCTGAAAATGTCGAGCTCGCAAGCGTTAATCAATGCAAATCCGGACCACGAGCATCATTATGCCACGACAACAACGAACAGAAACTCAAATTCATAGCTATTGCTTCGATCTTAGTGGCGAGTGTGATCGGTGTTTCTTTACCGTTATTTACCACTAGGGTTCCGGTGTTAGGACCAGACCGAGATCTTTTCGTGCTCGTCAAGGCATTGGCCTTAGGAGTTATCTTAGCTACTGGTTATATGCATGTGTTACCTAATTCTTTTTTCAATCTCAATTCCCCTTGCTTACCAAGAAACCCGTGGAAGAAGTTTCTATTTTCTATTCACGATGTTTATAGTTATGATCTCGGCTTTGTTCACGTTGATTGAGGATTCTTATGCCATGAGTTGGCATAAAAAGAGAATGTCGAAACCGCAAGCAATGGTCGTCGAAACCCTAGAGAATGGAACAAAATGATTTGGAAAATGAAATCAGGAATGTAGTTGGCGAGGATGCAAAATCTAAGCTTATTTGGCATCAAGTCATTGCTCACGTAGGCAAATCAATTTCTTTTATCCATTTGTTGAAATTTATCACATTTCAATATTTCATTAACCTATAATTAATTTTGAATCTAATCAATCTGTGCAGGTTTTGGAGATGGGGATTGTAGTGCACTCGGTTGTAATCGGCCTTGCGATGGGAGCTACGGATAAAAAATGTACCATACAATCTCTCATAGCCGCTCTTTGTTTTCATCAGTTATTCGAAGGCATGGGACTTGGTGGCTGCATTCTTCAGGTTGCTAATTAAATATATCACATTTTCCAGAAACAAATAGTCAATAATCAAATGATTGTAGTCTAGTTCTCGTTGTACAAAATCTTTATAATATATTGAGTTTTTGTTCGTTTCTTAGGCACAATATGAAAAGAAGACTAGATGTATAATGGTGCTTTTCTTCTCTGTCACTACACCATTAGGGATTGTTTTAGGAATTTTGTTACAAACGGTATACAGCCCGACGAGTCCAACGACTTTAATTGTGGTCGGGGTCTTAAACGCTTGTTCGGCCGGTTTATTGAACTACATGGCACCCTTTGACCTAGTGGGTGCAGATGTTTTGGGACCAAAGTTGCAAGGGAACATGAAGCTTCAGTCAATGGCTTATGTTGCTGTTTTTCTAGGTGCTGGAGAAATGGCTTTAATGGCTAAATGGGCTTCAAATGATTGAAAATTGAGATATAAGCCAAATTCCATTTTTTAGATTTCTAGGACTAGTGTTTAATCCATAAACCGGCTCATTCTTTGTTTGTTTAATCCAATAAAAGTAATTCAACGTCTTCAGCTTCACTATTATGTTTCATCGATTTTTTTTTTTTTTTTTTTTTCCAAATAGTACACTCTGTCCAATCGATTTTTTTTTATTTTCGTCCAGTTACTAATATATCTTATTTTATAGAGAAATCTAATAGCCAAAAAACTGCAATTTTTAACCCACAATAAACAAGATACACAAAATCAACTTTTTTGTATCCCCTCTTTCATCTCTTCTGGGATCATCATCTTTTTCTTTTAATTACATTTTGTTTTAATATTTCAGTTTGGCTTTTAGTTTTGTTAATTTTTTGTTTTCATGGTTTATTTCTTAGAAGTTTTGTTTGAAATATGGAGTTTACAATTTCTCATTGCGTACCTTTTCTATTTATTTTGAAACTAGAGAGATTGCTAGATTTTGCTTTTCGTTTTTGTGTATCGTTGTCGATGTCTTAAGCATAGAAGATGCTCTTGTTTATATGGAGGTTTTTTGTTCAATTAACGATCAAACCAAGTCAACCTCAAATAAAAGAGAAGTGAGAAACGAGATTGAAAAATGATATCCATTCATCGATATTCAAGGAATCGGAAAAATAAAGAGAATGAGTCTCAAGGGATCATGACTTGATTTTTTTTTTCTTCATTTAACCCGATCCGACTTCCACCGGAACTCCAAAATGAGTTTAGCCAATCCATTACGGCCCATTTATATTCACACAGTGTTTTTATCAAGCCCAATTGGCTTAATTAAAAAATCGATCCAACACAATAAATCCATACCAGAATATCAACCGGAATCCTCCGGTACGAGCTTTAAGACAAATAAAACACTGCGCACATGTGTGTCCTCACTGCTCCGACGAGCTCATGGACTTTGCATGCCGTCTTCTTTCTACTTCTCCCGTCTCGTAAATCACTGTTTCCTCTCAAAGTCCCAAACTTTAACCAGAATCGTCCATGACCAGCTCCTCAAAGTTGGATTCATACCCAATATTATTGGCAAAATCGCTGTCCTCAAAACTCTACTTCAAATCAGGATCCATCATCGATGCTTTTCAATTGTTTGATGATATTCCCTATAAGAACACCATATCCTGGAACATATGCTTGAAGGGTTTGTTCAAGAATGGTTATTTAAATCACGCACTTGACCTGTTCGATGAAATGCCTGAAAGAGATGTTGTTAGTCGGAATACAATGATTTCAGGGTTGGCTTCTTGTGGGTTTCCGGAATATGGGATTAGGTTTTTTTTGGATATGCAGAGATATGTGATTCGTCCAACTGAGTTTACTTTTTCAATTCTTGCTTCTTTTGTTCCTTGTGTTCGTCATGGGGAACAGATTCATGGTAATGCTATTTGTTAAGTCTAATTTGGTGGTGTGGAACTCAGTGATGGATATGTATAGAAGATTAGGAGTTTTTGAGTATGCTTTGTCTGTGTTTTTAACTATGGAGGATAGAGATGTTATCTCGTGGAACTCTTTGATCTTGTGTTGTTCTGATTCTGGCGATAAAGAATTTGCTTTGGATCAGCTTTGTTTAATGAGAGAAATGGGGAATCAACCAGATGAATACACGGTTTCGAAGGTTTTGTCTATTTGCTCGGATTTACGAGATTTGTGTATGGATAAGCAGGCTATAGAGAAAGTTAAATTAATTTATTCACCAACAAAATAAATTTATTTAAATATCCTTAATTCCCTAACGAAATTCACTTTCTATCTTTTTCACCAAAGTAACTTTAAGATAATATACATCATTAACAGAAAATTTTTATGACTTAAATTTTAAATTTTTTTAATCTAGTGTATTGTATTGTACTAATTTAAAATTATGACTTAAGCTTTTAGTGGCAAGTCAACGTCAACGTCAACGTCAACGTCAACGTCAACGTAACTGTTTCTAATTAACCTTCTTGTCTTACCTTTCTATCGTCTTCTTCATTTGACATTTGAGAGATTCGGGAACTCAGATTCTATCGACATTTTCCCATTCTTTGCGAGGATGAACGATTGGGCTATTTTGGGATTAGGTTCTGTTGCGGGAGCTTTGGCCTCCGAAGGTCTGAAGCTATTGATCAAAGAGGCAAAGTTGGTGTTGAAGTTCGAGTCTGTATCTAAGGAGCTCGCATCGGAGATGGAGTCAATGCTTCCGATAGTCATACATATCGAATCGATGCAAGATGATGGTGTTGAATTAAAGGATCTCAAGGACACGATCGTTGAAGCTCTTGAAGTGGTTGGGAAGTGTTCAGGCGTAAAGCGGTGGCATCTACGCTTAAAATCTAAATATACCAAAATAGTTGAGGAAATCAATACGAAGATGCTCAAGTTTTGTCAGGTTCAACTACAGCTAATTCTTCGTAGGGACCAATTGAAGTCTAATCAACTGCAGCGTAACCAATCGGAAGCCATTCTAAATTATTTCCAAATCATCAATAAGAAGCTCGACTCTTTGAGTGTTTCTCCTCCCCTTTATACGAATCTTTGTTCCGTTCCCAAGCTTAAGATAGTTCCTGTTGGATTCGAGTGGCCATCCGAGGAGCTAAAGAAGAAGCTCCTTGACAATTCCGTTGACAGTCTTGTGGTGTCTGGTCCTCCCGGGTGCGGCAAGACCACACTGGTTACTCAGCTTTGTCACGATGAAGAGATCAAAGGTATATTTACAAATTACATATAAAGTTCCATCTTTACACCTGAATTGTATTTCTTGTGTTCTCATCTAGTTTTCATTGGCAGGAATATTCAAGAGTATCTTCTTTTGCGTAGTGTCGAATACCCCTAACTTCAGGGTCATAGTACAAAATTTACGCCAGCACAACGGTTACGAAGCAATTACATTTGAAAATGATTCTCAAGCAGAAATTGGTTTAAGTGATCTGCTTGAGGAACTCACAGAAAGTGGTCCTCTATTGTTGGTGTTGGATGATGTGTGGCATGGAGCGGAGTTCTTGCTTCGGAAGTTTCAAATTGGCTTACCAAATTATAAGATTTTGGTGACTTCTCGGTCTGACTTTCGGATTTTATCTTACAGTTATCATTTGAAACCTTTGAATGATAAAGATGCTCGGTCCCTTCTCAATCAATGGGTATCGCCTCCTCATCACACATCTCATGAGTATGAAGAGCTTCTCCAAAAGGTATTAGTTTCATCTATATGATTATAGATTATACCTTCCAAGTTTTAAGCTTCGATTCTCTGTGTTTGTGGAAACAATAGATTCATCTTTTTCTTTCTTTTTTCACATGGTGGGGATTGCAGACATTGAAACGTTGCCATGGATTCCCTCTCCTTATTGAAGTAGTGGGCGTTTCACTTAAAGGAAGATCTCTAGATTATTGGAAAGGTCAAGTGGAAAGCTGGTCTGAAGGAGAAACAATTCTTGATATTAGTACTTATGTGCTAGAACGTCTGAAGCCTAGCTTCAATGCCTTGAAACCCCAACTTAAAGAGTGTTTCTTGGACATGGGTTCATTTCCTGAGGATCAAAAGATACGTGCTTCGATAATTATTGACATATGGGGGGAATTATACGGTAAAGGTAGTAGTAGTAGTTACAAGAACCTCAATGACCTTGCTTCCCAGAATTTGCTTAAACTTGTTCCTCTCGGGTATGTTATTTCTTTATCAACAACATGTTTTCTTTGCATATTCTTACCATCTACCATTTGATGAACTTATTTGCTTATTTACCAGGAGAAATGAGCACCAAGACGGATTCTACAATGAGTTGTTAGTCACTCAACATGATTTACTGAGGGAGTTGGCTATTTCGCAAAGCGAATTGGAACCTATCCTAGAAAGAAAAAGATTAAATTTGGAGATACGAAATGACAACTATCCAGACTGGTGTTCCAATCTAAATCACCCTGTTAACGCGCGTGTCTTGTCTATCTCTACGGGTAATTCTGTCCTCTTTTTTTCATCTGCTGTTTCTAGAAATAACTAAGCTTGATATTTTTGTTTTTTGTAACAGATGATTTGTTCTCATCGAATAGGGTGGAAATAGATTTCCCCAATGTTGAGGCTTTAGTTCTTAATCTATCTTCATTAGACTATGCATTACCAAGCTTCATTGCTGGAATGAAGAAGCTTAAGGTTCTGATAATCACATATCACGGTTCTTCTTCAGCAAGGTTGAGCAACTTGTCGTGTCTCAGCTCATTACCAAACCTGAAACGCATCAGACTGGAGAAAGTTTCAATCATTTTGCTTGATATTCCCAAACTTGGGCTCAAGAGTCTTGAGAAGCTGTCTTTATGGATGTGTCATGTTGTTGAGGTTCTCAACGAGTCAGAAGTTGATATTTCTGAAACGTTACAAAGTTTACAGGAACTCGAAATTGCTTATTGTGATAGTCTTGTTGAATTACCATATTGGATCTCTCAAGTCGTTTCATTGAAGAAGCTTAGTGTCACAAATTGTAACAAGCTCTGCAGAATCCTAGAAGCTATTGGCAATTTGAGGAACCTTGAAATGTTGAGACTCAGTTCTTGTCCTAATCTCCTGGAGCTGCCTGAAACGATCGATAAGCTCAGCAAATTGCGGTTTCTCGATATTTCTGGTAGCTTCCAATTGAAAAAACTGCCTCTAGAAATTGGAATTCTGGAGAAACTTGAGACGATTTCGATGAGAGATTGCTATCGATGCAAGTTACCGAATTCAGTGAAGAAGCTAAAGAATCTGGAAGTGAAATGCGACGATGGGACTGCGTTCTTGTGGAAAGGATTCAAAGCAAAGATGGAGAATTTAACCATCACAGAGGAAGAAACAGAACATAACCTCAACTGGCTTGAAATGTCAATTTGATTATGTTTGTGAAGGTTTTGTTGACACTTGCTTGTTTGTTTGAAGGTTTTGTTGACGTTGGAAAAATGAATATGTCAATTTACTTGTGTGTGTGTGAAGGTTTTGTTGACATTTGCTTGTGTGTTTGAAGGTTTTGTAACATTGGAAAAATAAATATGTCAATTTGCTTGTGTAGTGTGTGAAGGTTTGTTGACATTTTACTTGCGTGTGAAGGTTTTGTAACATTGGGAAATAAATGTCTCTAAAGCGCTATCGAGTTTACAAGAGATTGACATAGACTATTGCTATGATCTTGATGAGTTACCGTATTGGGTTTCTGAGGTTGTTTCATTGAAGAGTCTTAGCATCAGAAACTGTAATAAGTTCTCCATACTTCCAGAAGATGTAGGCAACTTGAGTAAACTGGAAGTGTTGAGGCTGTGTTCTTCTATTAATCTCTCTGAGCTGCCTGAAACAACTACGAGACTTAGCTATTTGCAGTCTCTGGATATTTCTGTTTGCTTAGGATTGAAGAAGTTGCCCCTAGAGATTGGCAAACTTCAGAAGCTGAAGAAGATCACGATGAGGAAGTGGTCAGGATGCGAGTTGCCGGATTCAGTGAAGAATCTAGAGAATCTGGAAGTGAAATGCGATAAAGAAGCTGGATCCTTGTGGAAAAGGTTGAAGCCGAAAATGAGAAATTTGACAATTGATGAGGAGGAAACAGAGCATACTCTGAACATGTTTCAAATGTATAAGTCGTGAGTGCAGTTTTTATAGCTTGTGTGGGTTCTGTAATGTTGTTGGCTATTCTCATAATGTCATCAATTGTCATGGAAACAATGGTGTATTCTTTTTTTCTTTTCTTTTATAAATTAAACTCTATACATACAATGTTTGTTGAGTACTTTATGAATAATTTGTTTCTACCGCTTTATAAAGCTACCATGTACATATATACCGCTTTTCAACTAGTTTTCAATTTCAATACTTCGTTTGTTTTTATGAAATTTTTTTCATTATTTCGTTGAAAAGGTTAAATCTAATAAATCGATAAATTATCAACATCGATTTAAAATTAAATTTTAAATTTGGATGATAGTTTTGGACTGAAGCTGGAAATAAATATTTGTTTCTACCGGATGACCAAAGAGTTTTTTTGTAAGTCAAACTTTTTAAAACTACTTTCTTTTCCAATCACACTTTAGAATTTAGAAAACTAACTCCTTGGTCTTAAACTAGGGAAGAGTCATTCAAAATAGCTAAAATCATCGTTTTAGAAAGGCAAGAGACAGCGTGGACAGCTCCGATCGGGCTAGAAATAGCTTCCACAGGTTAGTACTTAAAATCATTGATGATCATATGATTCAATTATATAGAATTCAGTTTTTTGTTTTGTTGTTTGAAGCCAATTTGTATCATGTTATATAGGTGATTTTACTATCTGAATCTTTGGTTGTAGGTTGGGTAAAATGGTGAGGTCAGTTCGGTTATATAATGTTGATTGTGTGAAGAATCAAGTTTCAGAGGCTTGATGGTTGTTTCCCGAATAATTTTTTTCTGGTTCATTTGGTTAGTTTCTTTGGAAAAGAGAAACATCTTTTGTGAGAGCATATATCTTCTTTTTCATGAACATATTTGAAACGATTTAGTTATCCAATTAAACATCTTTTAAATCTAAATTATTCTTCTGACATAAATGGTCATCATACTTCTAACTCGGTTTTCGATGATATTTTAGTGTGAATTTTGTTAAAATAGTTAATTGAGAAACTATGAAAAAAAGAAAATCAAAGAAACATTTAATAAATAAACTGATGAAACTGGATAATCATATTTCTTTAAAAATAATATGGCCTTTTACAAATTTAAATTAAAACTCTTTATTTTATTTATATCAGTTTAACCACTCTCTCCTCAGACAAAATTTGTTAGAATAAAAACAAACCGATTAAAACTTTAATTTTACCGAAAATTTTGTCAGTTAAAAAAATTTAAATTTAAAAAAAAAAATCTTGTATAAAACTAAATAGAATAAACCGGATATCAAATAGAATATAATTTGTTATTATTAGTAGGGCTTTGATTTTTTTTACTTCACTTCCACCGGAGCTCAAGCTTAGCCAATCCATTACGGCCCATTTATATTCACAAACAGTTTTTTGATTAAGCCCAATTAATTGGCTTAATTAAAAATTCGATCCAACACAATAAATCCATACCAGAATATCAACCGGTATCCTGAGTTAATCGGTCGGTCCGAGCTTTAAGACAAATAAAACACTGCGCACATGTATGTCCTCACTGCTCCGACGAGCTCATGGACTTTGCATGCCGTCTTCTTTCTACTTCTCCCGTCTTGTAAATCACTGTTTCCTCTCAAAGTCCCAAACTTTAACCAGAATCATCCATGCCCAGCTCCTCAAAGTTGGATTCATACCCAATACTTACTGGGAAAATCGATGTCTTCAACTCTACTTCAAATCAGGATCAATCATCGATGCTTTTCAATTGTTTGACAATATTCCCTATAAGAACACTATATCCTGGAACATCTGCTTGAAGGGTTTGCTCAAGAATGGTTATTTAAATCACGCACTTGACCTGTTCGATGAAATGCCTGAAAGAGATGTTGTTAGTTGGAATACGATGGTTTCTGGGTTGGTTTCTTGTGGATTTCTGGAATATGCGGTTAGGGTTTTCTTGGATATGCAGAGATTGGTGATTCGTCCAACTGAGTTTACTTTTTCGATTCTTGCTTCTTTTGTTTCTTGTGTTTGTCACGGGGAACAGATTCATGGTAATGCTATTTGTAGTGGCGTAAGTAAGTCTAATTTGGTGGTGTGGAACTCAATGATGGATATGTATAGAAGATTAGGAGTTTTTGAGTATGCTTTGTCTGTGTTTTTAACGATGGAGGATAGAGATGTTATCTCGTGGAACTCTTTGATCTTGTGTTGTTCTGATTCTGGCAATAAAGAATTTGCTTTGGATCAGCTTTGTTTAATGAGGGAAATGGGGTATCAACCAGATGAATACACGGCTTCGACGGTTTTGTCTATTTGCTCGGATTTACGAGATTTGTGTAAGGGTAAGCAGGCTATAGCTCTTTGCATCAAGATGGGATTTTTTGCTAACAGTATTGTTTTAGGAGCTGGGATTGACATGTTTTCAAAATGCGACAGATTGGTGGATTCGGTTAAGCTTTTCGAACAGTTGGAGAAATGGGATTTGGTGTTGTGCAATTCCTTGGTCGGTAGCTATTCATGGCATGGTTTTGGAGAAGATGCTCTCAGTGTCTTTGTCCTCGCCATGAGGCAGAGCGTTAGGCCTGATAAGTTCACCTTGAGTAGCATTTTGAGCTCAATGAATGTTGTGATGCTAGATCACGGGGCTCAAGTTCATTCTTTGGCTATCAAGTTAGGGTTTGATTTGGATACGGCAGTAGCCACCTCACTCATGGAGATGTACTTTAAAACCGGGTTAGCTAATTCAGCAATGGGAGTGTTTGCAACAACAGATGGAAAAGATTTGATCTTTTGGAACACAGCGATAATGGGTTTGGCGAGAAACAGCAGAGGAGCCGAGTCCCTTTCGGTTTTCAGTCAACTGCTGATAGACCGAGGTCTGAAACCGGATAGAGTGACTTTAATGGGTATCTTGATAGCTTGTTCTTATGCTGGCTTTGTTAAAGAAGGAATTCAGATATTCTCTTCAATGGAAAAGGCTCATGGAGTTAATCCGGGGAATGAGCATTACACTTGTTTAATCGAATTGCTCTGCAGAGCAGGTATGATCAATGAAGCAAAGTACATAGCCAACAATATACCTTTTGAACCAAGCTCTCATATCTGGGAACCGATTTTATCTGCGGCTCTTGATCTTGGAGACACGATACTCGCTGAGACTGTAGCGAAAAGAATGTTAGAATCTGAACCGAAGTCATCATTTCCTTATCTTGTTCTGATTAAGCTATACGAGATGACATTGCGTTGGGAAAACTCTGTGAGGATACGATATGCCATGAATGAACATAAGTTGAAATCGGCTCAAGGATCAAGCAAGATCGGTATAAAGAGCAGTGTGTACAGCTTCGAAGCTGACCAGTTGCAAATTCATGGAGGTCATGATACTTGCTCAATCTTGGAGTTACTGTCTTGGGATTATGTTGATCAGAAAATTCATGAGTCTGCATAACATTTTCACTAACACGACACGATTCGATTTTGTAGTAAGTTATTTTCATCTACTTTTAAGTTATACCATCAGGGCTCAGGCTGTATTCACTAATCATGGAAAATTTTGTATTGCACATTGCTGTAAAACCTCTATAGATTAATAATGTCAAGCAATTACATTATTAATTTATTGATGAATGAATAATTAATTATAGAAAATTTTGCATAATTTCGAAAAACAATCATGTTAAAAATAAGAAGTTGAAGATAGTACTTTGATACTTTTAGAGGCCACATGTTAGGAAAAAAAATCTTGCATATATAATTCTTAATAATTTTTTGATGAAATTTGAGAAGATAATACCATATGTATTGTATATAGTAAGAAAAGATTATATATGAACTCTAACAAAAATGCAAATTTGCAAATAAACAAACTACGTTATAGTCATAATGTACTAAATTGTGTTAGATATATTTTATAAGTTTATATGATTATTAATTTATGATATATTGATGAGACCATATATTTACATATGATTTTTTTAATTATCTTATTATTTTTATCGAATTGTGTTAATTTATTAGTTTATCGAGTATTAAAATATAGAAGTTGTACTGTACATTGATGTATTAGGATTTCAGAAATCAATTTGATTATACGAAAATGTTTATAGTTGTCAAAAGGGGTCATTACTTTCTTTTTCTATGACAATTTGATTATAAGAAATTTTGATTATATGACCATTTGATTATAAGAAAATGTTTTTGCTGTCATAGAGTTGAAAACAAATACACGTTTTTGATACCTAATGAACGCGGATGCATCTTCATCTCCGGACATCCGTTTTTCCATGGTGGTTATTTTCATAGCAGAGCCGTTAGGATTCTTTCAAATCCTAAAACCGTCAAATACGAATTGCGAGGAATTAATTCTAACGGACAAAAAACACAATGATCCGATAATCTAACACCACCGTAAATCATTTGAAGGACAATGCCGATGATTATGAAGCGCCAATCTTCATCCAGCAAAACCCGCTTCTATTTATAGGAATTGCACATAAGTACAAAACTCTAACTGTTGATTTCATACAAGTCAAAATAATCCTTTCCTCTATCCTTGAATTCACTCTTTTGATTGAGAGAAATTACGATTCAGGAAAATCAAACTGATGAAAATTATTATTACCACCATTAAAGAGAATCAACTCCGTTGATGTTGGTACCAAGTTTAACAGCCTACCTTAAATCCGATCCAAATCAAGAATTGACATACTTTGAACTCCAATCGAATTAACTCATGAAAAGTTAATCAGCTCGGAAAAAGAAATCAATTCAGAAAAAAAAAGGTTGGACGAAAAGGTAACCTCAGTTCGAGAAGGAAAAAGAAGCCATAAACCTCTCCAAATCACTATAAATAAAGAGGTGTCATCCTCTTCACAAATCATCTAAGAGAGAATCCATAAATATATCGAGACACATCTACAAATCTCTATAAACTACGAATGGCTTGATCCATTCTCAAGGGTATGCAACATTTCTGAAGGTGCATCTATAATATCAAAAACTCTTCTCTTTCTCAGTTAGCTTGTCAATTCAACGACCAACTATTTCCTTTAATCGCTAAGCTAAAGCTTCACTAATAACAAAAGTCTCTAAAACTCTTTATTATAAATTACTTTGTTGCTACGAAACCCTAAGAGAACCCTAGGCTCAACAGTTGATAATGAGGAAAACTCATTCCAATGCCAATTACAACCAGAAGAAAATTTCGCAAACAAAGCGAAAAAAATATTCTCATATGCCAACACTCGATATAGCACAGAAACAATATAAGTCACTTACCATGTCCTCTTCTCGATTCAAGAGATTTGCTTCTTAATCCAATTTATGTATTTAGTTTTTTTTTGGGTCGAACCTTCATATTCATAATAAAAGCTCTAAGCTCTATTGAAAGAGACTAATCTTATTCTCCATGACTCTCCTAGTCTACACTTTTTTTTTCCAACCAAACATTAAAAAATTAGAAACTCACTCCAGTGTTTTCGATATCCAGCTGCGGGCTCCACGGAGAAAGTTGTCGGACTCGAATCCATTTACGATCCCGAGTTTCCAGACACATCACATTTCTGCTTGGGTCATAACTCGACTGAAAGGAGAGGGATGGCGTACAGACCTCAGTGTGCGCTAGCTCCAATACTCGTTATGTTTATTGCTTGATCTTGGGAGTCTCGACTTTATAAAATATAGAAATTGAAAAAAAAATTGACTGAACAGAAATAAAAAATCACTGTCTGGAAAAAAAAAAGAAAAAAAGAAAAAGAAAGGATGATTGAGTAAAATAATAACGAAAAAAAAAATGGAAAATGGAAATGGTGATGCTGCTTCTATTGAATGCGTCCAGCTAAAAACCAAACCCACCACTATTGTTCGAGGTTTCTTCTTCAACTCCAAAACAATCATCATCTTCATCTGTTTCTTCTTTTCGATCTCTCAAACTCCAAACCTGACAAACCCTAGTGGTGATGCCGCTCTTGAAGTCTCATCCTCTGTCTCCGATCATCTTGATTCTATGATTTCTTCTAGAGATCCAAATGCCCTCTTTAGCGGCGGTGGAATCAGGTTTCTTCTCTAATTCTCACTTCAAAGTTGAATTTTTTTTACACCGATTCTTCAATTAGGGTCTTTATGATTGTTGTTTTTTTTTTCTTTTCGTAGCTTTTTAGCAGGAATTAGAACTGTGAAGTTTAGTTATGGATATTCTAGTCTTAAAGGTAAAAGAGCAACAATGGAAGATTACTTCGAAACAAGAATCTCTGATGTTAATGGACAAATGGTTGCTTTCTTTGGTGTCTTCGATGGTAATGTTTTGTAAAAATTCAATCTTTTTTTTTTTTTGAATTGTTTATGGTTTCTGATGTGTAATGTTTGCTTTATTAGGTCATGGTGGAGCAAGAACTGCAGAATATTTAAAAAACAATCTTTTCAAGAATTTAGTTAGTCATGATGGTTTTATCTCAGACACCAAGAAAGCCATTGGTATGCATGAGATAAAAGTTTGTGTCTTTGAGCAGCTTTTGATGAAAATTATTTGTGTTTTTTGACTTTGAATTTGGTGTTGTAGTTGAAAGTTTTAAGCAGACAGATGAAGAGTATCTTATTGAAGAGATAGGACAAGCGAGGAACGCTGGCTCAACCGCTTCAACTGCTTTACTTATAGGTGATAAGTTGATTGTTGCTAATGTTGGTGATTCTAGAGTTGTGGCATCTAGAAATGGTTCAGGTTTGCTTTTTTTCTTCTTTACTCTGTTACATTAAATTGATTAAGCTCTCTTTTTTAAGGTTTTGTGTATTTGATTGCTCTTTGTTTGTTCTGTAGCTGTTCCACTCTCTAATGATCATAAACCTGATAGATCAGATGAGAGACAAAGGATTGAAGATGCTGGTGGCTTTATTATTTGGGCTGGTAAAGTTTCTGTGTTCAGTCTTCTTATGTGATATGCTGTAGTAATTTGTGGTTTAGGCCGTTTAGTTATTAGTGGTTCCTTTGAATACATCAGGAACATGGCGAGTTGGTGGGATTCTTGCGGTTTCTCGGGCATTTGGGGATAAGCAACTTAAGCCATATGTGATTGCGGAGCCAGAAATTCAGGTATTTGTTACATGATCGTTGAGTTCTTTATGTTGAGTGTTTAGTATAAGGATCTCTTATATGTGTGTTTATGTCACATTTGTGCTTAAGTCACCAAATGTGTAGCCTTTGGGAATATGCCCTTTCTGCTGATTGAAAATGTCGTTTACGCTCATACTCACAATCAATGCTCTTATATCTTCTTAGGAGGAGGATATAAGTACATTGGAGTTTATTGTTATTGCTAGTGATGGACTGTGGAATGTTTTGTCGAACAAGGTCAGTTTCCAGATAAAAAACTCATCTTAATTCATTTGCTTTACGCTGTGGTTAGTCATGAAAATACACATTTCTCTGATGGGACTTGTTGTGAACGTAATTGAGTACTTTTCCTTAACCAGTAACCACACTCTCAAAACCATTTTTTTCAGGATGCTGTGGCAATAGTACGAGATATTTCTGATGCGGAAACAGCATCAAGAAAGCTAGTGCAAGAAGCCTACGCACGGGGTAGCTGCGACAATATCACTTGCATAGTTATTCGATTCGAGGTTTCTTGAGAAAGAACCAATACTCATATTGTGCTTCTGCTGTGAATGTGTCATTTTGAGAAAGAATCAAACTCATATTGTGTTGTTTTGTACACTTTTTGTTATATTATTGAAAAAGACAAAAAGATTATATTATTCCTCCTTACTTTTCATGTAGTTTCAGCTACAATTTTTGTCTTATATCATATGGTCTCTGAAGAAATGAATTACATAGTTTAGTAACTATTAAGTCTATCAATGGCACTAGTGATCTCTACTTAAGCTTCTGCTTCTTTAGTCTCAGCATCTTCAGTCTCTTTCTCTTCCTCTACTTAGGTATCATCTTCCTTTTTCAACTTCTTGGTTTCCAAGAACTCAAGGAGACCTTTGAGGGCAATATCAGCGTTCTTACATGCCATGAGCTGCTGTGTGACTTCAGCCGGAGTTACACTCACCTCAAGGACAAGCTTCTCAATAGAATAAAAAAGAACATGGTCATCGATTTTGAGGTACATAGTCACAAGCTTCTTGAACACAAAAGGCGTACAATAGCCCATGAGAATGTGAACATCCATTCTTCCTGGTCTAAGCAACGCCTGGTCAAGCTTCTCCTTGTGATTGTTTGTGAAGATTATGATTCTTTCTTCTCCGCAGCTCGACGAAACCCCATCTACAAAGTTCAATAGACCAGACAAAGATACCTGTCCCACAAAGAATCAGATTTCATCAGGTTCAAAAACAGGGAGGTTATAAAAAAACAGATGAAATCTTCTAACTTACCCCAACGCCACGCTTCTTTTTTTTCTTTTGGAGCTGATCATTTTCCTCTTCCTTTTTTCTCTGGCGTCTACTAGTCGCATCAGCTCCACAATCAATGTCTTCAATGAGAAGAATTGACCTGTTCTCTCTGTTCTAAAAATCCCCGCCTAGCTCCGAATACTCCCCGTCTAGTCGCTCGACCCACCTTCGCCGCCCGACTAACGCCTAATCGCTAGGTCCACCTTCACCGCTAGATTATTATTTTTTTTGTTATTCAAACATTTATATTAGGAGTTTTTGTGATATTTTACAATAACTTATGTTCAAAATTTTAATGAAAATCATAAAATTTTGTCTTAAAAATATGTTTTTATGTGTTTACTGCAATTTTAAAAACAATATTATAGAAAAATTTAATTATAATGGATTAATATATTTAAAAACATTAAAATAGTCTTTAAATCCTAAAACTAATCCCCGATTAATCTCCATTTAATCTCCATTTAATCTCCGATTTATTGATTAGGCGCTAGGCCCACCCTTACCGCCCGACTACCGCCTAGCAATTTTTGGAACATGGCATGTTCTTGGTGGAGGTAAGAATCCTCCGCAATTCACCATCTTCTTCAACACTCTGCGTCTGAAGATCATAGATATGGTACTTCATATGATTAGAAATGGCAGCTACCATAGAGGATTTTCTGATACCAGGTGGACCATAAAGAAGATATCCACGCTTCCAAACGCGTCCAACGAAGTCTTTGCTACTTGGAATCCCCGGAAAATTCTCATAAAATTCTCTAAAACCCCTCAAGAGATTGAGTTTTTTAAGTGTTGGTGATAACTAATTAAATTTTAATTTGTTAATAACTAATTAAATTTTATTTAATATTCATTGGAAAGTCAAATAACTGATTCAATTCCTTATATTCACCATTTCTTTTCTTTTTAAAAGTTTTAACATTCTTTTATTGGTTATTTGATTTATCAATGAATATTAAATAAACTTTATAACTGATAAATAAATGTTAAATAACATTCATTGAAAAGTTAAATAACCGATAAAAGAATGTTAAAACTTTAACTCTGTAAAGCTTTAAAAAAACAGAAATTGTGAGCATAAGAAATCAAATCGATTATTAAAAAAATATTTAATTTTTTAATATTATTTTATCGGTTATTGGTTTAGGTGTTAAGGTTTGGCGATATCTAACTAAATTTTATTTAATATTCATTGAAAATTCAAAAAACCGATAAAAGAATGTTAAAACTTTAACACTATAAAACTAAAAAAATGGTGAGTATAAGAAAACAAATCAGTTATTTGACGTCTCAATGAATATTAAATAAAATTTAGTTATCGACAAACTAAAATTTAATTAGTTATCACCAACACTTAATCAAAAAATTTCAGAGAAATTTTCTAGAACTTAATTTGATGCCCTGACCGTTATCTTCCAGAGCAAAGGAAGAGTTTGTTCCACCATCACTATGCATGTTAATTATGGGCTAAAAAAGGTAGTTATAGGTATGTTAATTATGGGTACCCGAAACCCGTTTATAATATCAAACCCGAGGTCTGCCTGTTTGTGTTAAAAGAATATTGGACTTAAATCAGATGGGTTTTATTTATCTCGGGTTTAATTCGGATTTATTCAATAGGGTAACAAGTAACGGTCGGGTTTTTTTTTTTTTTTTTTTTTAATATGTAAATGTCGATTCTGACAGACTTAGATTCAATTTCGTCGTTTCTTCAAATCTTAAGCCTCCTATCTTCCCTGAGTCTTCCTCGTGATGTCAAGAAGCTAACTATTTTTGGGGTTTTCCTTGGATACGACAATTTCTTATGAGGATTAGATGAGATTTAAGGTCTGGGTGCTGTCAAGATTGGATTTTGAGATCTGGGTTTAAATTTCTTATGAGGATTATGAATCAATGTTCTTGGATTTGTGGGTTTTGTTGTTGCTGGTAACGCAAGCAAGGATCTGAAAGTGAAGCGTATCACACCAAGGCATTTGCAGCTTGCTATTCGTGGTGACGAGGAGCTTGATACTCTCATCAAAGGAACTATTGCTGGTGCCTGATGGTGGAGTCATTCCTCACATTCACAAGTCTCTCGGCCACAAATCTGGCAACGAATAAGCCCTTTTTTTCTCTACCATTAAGTCTCTCTCTGTATCTCGGATCTTATTTTGTAACAGTCGTGTGTGTATGTTTAAGATCACTGTGTGTGTGGCTTGTTTCTTGATGTTTTTTTTCTCCTGATGATGTTAATCTCCCTATCTCCGTGGCTTGAACCTACAATTGATGAGGAAAGAAGATAAAATACTGTCAAGGACAGCAAAATTAAACATTAAACATGAATTAAATCTGATTTATCTTATAAATTTAATTTCTAGTTTTTAAAAACAAATTAAACTGAAAATATAAGAAACAAAAATCGGATATCTGCGGGTATACCAAAAACCTTCAGATTTTTTTCGGGTTAGCCCATTCGGGTTTAAATTATGCGGATTTTTTTAAAAAGAGCTCAACACGCGCAGCCTCAAAACGGACTTGGAGCAGGCCGGGTAAAAAAACCTACCGCAACATCCCTAACGATCACTAAAGAGAAGGCTCTAAAAGAATGTACATTTATGCAACCTAGTCATTCCCACTCGAACCTCAATATGCGACATGTTTCTGAGCACCAGTAACGCTCTGTTATCTCTGACAAGAATGTCTGAGAAAACAATTTCTGATGTTGCATAAAATTTAATTAATAAAAAAAAGTAAGTTTGGATTTTCAGGGAAAATTTATAGAACTTACACAAATTTATACTATTAATTGAGAATGGATTGTAACTTTTTCTCCAAACTATTTAACCCGTTTTCGTTTATTTATAGCTTATGACATTGGTTTCATGTGTTTTAAAAAATCTTATAAAAAAAAAAGGACAAAAGATGCAAGCTGATGAAATAAACCGATTTGGAAAAAACACGCAGATCCTATAGCCGAACTAGATCCTTTTTTTTTGTTTCTGGTTTCTTTAATTCTCTCTATCTCTCTCGCCTCTCTCTTCTTATTCTCAAGAAATCGCAGCTGCTCGGATCTCTCATGTTGATGACTACCAAGCTTTTTGTCTGAGGTAAAATCAATCCATGCATTTCAAGGGCAAACAAAAATCATTTTCTCTTCTATCTTTACACATAGTGTAAATTAAACCATACAGTTAAATTAATATGTAGAAGAAGCCTTTTTCTTGCTACGCTCTATAAATTAATATTCGATTCATTAATATCTCGCTAAATTAATAATTTTTTCCGATCTTAAATTGTTATTTTGACCCAAATATCACGTCTATAAATTAATAACTTCGATAAATTAATAAAATATCATAAAACTACATTAGTCCCAATATTATTAATTTATAGAAGTTTTACTATATTTATGTTCTGCTCCCAAACCCCAAAATATGTACGGGTTTAGGTCCATGGACTTGTCGGATATATATGATTTTTCAAATTTACAAATATTTACCTAACAAAGCAATACATATTTCCAAATTTCAGCATACGGTAGATTTGGATATTTTCTTGCATGAGCATGAAAATACCTTTCATTTTTTTTTTTTTTTTTTTTTTAAATTTCTATTGTACTGAACCAAATACAACCGGGCCTTGCTGGCATACAAAAAGGGGACTCAGCAAGGAACAACCTAAAAGCCCACACGTGGGCCCAAAAGACCATTAAACATTAACCGATACCTGTGCTTTCAAAGAACGAGAACCAAGTGGTGAGATATGACACCGTAGAGGGGATGCTTCGTTGTGCTCTAGAGAGCGGATCTAGCTGACAAAGAAGAGTAGTCTGAATCTCTTTGACCAAAATCGATGCTGGTCGAGAGATTGCTGAATGAAGCCTTGCTTTCCTCTCCTTCCAAATGGCATAGATGGTTGCTTGGAACAGAAGTTTGAAAATTAGGGAGATGTTCTTGTCCCTTGACGGAGTCCTCATCCATCTTAACAAGTCGTCGAACAGACGAGGAGGAGATAGACGAGTCCCGGCTGTGAAGAACGACCAGACCTCAGAGCTGAAATTGCAGTCGAAAAATAAGTGTTGGCGAGACTCATCCATGGTATCACAAAGGAGACAATTTGAAGGCACATCTAGATTCCAATTTCTCAGTCTGTCTCTTGTATGCAGTTTGTTCCTTGCTGTAACCCAAGTCATAAAGGCATGTTTCGATATCCTCCCTGTGAACCAAACCACTTTATGCCAAGCAACCGTTTGGCCAATAGGGTGGAGATGATTCCACGTTTGTGAAGAGGAAAATACGTGTCTGGGAAGATGATCTCCTACCTTCTACAGGTAAGATTCTTCAACCTCTGAGTCGCATATAGGACGAGCTGGAGGGAGAAGGTTTCGAAGAAGAGTAAAAATTGAGTTTCTACTCCGACTAGTAACCACTCGCCATTCTGAATTGATAATTGCATCAGCTACCACTGCATGATGATACCTTTCATACGTTTCAAATAAATTTTAAGTGGTAAGTCATACAAAGTTAGTATCTAGATAAAGCTCATCTCAATCTATCCATTTGCTTTAATTTACACTATGGTTAATTAATGTAGTTTTAAAAAGAGAAATTCCTTAAAATAGCCCCAAATGAAAAAATATTTTGGTTAGAAATAGCCCTTAAAATATTATGAGACATTTATATCATTTTTAAAAAATGCACACTTCTTTTGATGGGAATTACTGCAAACGTTCTCTCAAAACTGGTCCAAGAAGCATGCACATTGTTGTTTGGTTCGAGATTTCTTGAGAAAGAACAATAGTCATATGGTTTTGATCTGAATGTATCATCATCATATCTTGCATTTTTGTTCCATATTCTGGTGTTTTAGCCAACCAACAATTTTGTCACACTTTTGGGTTATATAATTAAGAAGGAAAAAAAAAAGATTTAATTATGGAACTCCAAGTCCCTAATTTAGCTTACATCAACTAATAGTTTCTGCTACAATTTGTCTCATCTAGTCTAAAGAAATGATATTTATTGCCAAAAGGAACTTAACACACAGAGTTACTTCTAATAATTCTTCAAGAGAATCAATAGCACTAAAGATCTCTACTTATGTTTCTGCTTCCTTAGTCTCAGCATCTTCAATCTCTCCATCTTCCTCCACTTTGGTATCTTCTACCTTTTCCAACTTCTTGTTTTCCAAGAATTCGAGGAGGCCTTTGAGCGCGATATCAGGGTTTTTACTCGCCATGAGCTGCTGTGTAACTTCAGCCGGAGTTGCATTGACTTCAAGGACAATCTTTTCAATGGGATCAAACAGGACATGGTCATTAGTTTTGAGGTACATAGCCACAAGCTTCTTGAACACAAAAGGTGTACAATTGTCCATGAAAATGTGAACATCCATTCTTCCTGGTCTAAGCAACGCTGGATCGAGCTTCTCCTTGTGATTTGTTGTGAAAATTATGATCTTTTCTTCTCCGCAGCTTGACCAGAGCCCATCTACAAAGTTCAGTAGACCTGACAATGATATCTATCCACAAGAAAGAAAGGTTCAAAAACAGAAAGGTTTAATAAAACAGAGGAAGTAAATAAAACAGAGGAATTTTTTCTAACTTACCCCAACTTCAAACTTCTTCTTACGCTTTTGTGGCTCAGCATCTTCATCTCCACCATCTTCTTCTTTGTTCTTATTCTGACGTCTACGAGAAGCATCAGCTCCACAATCAATGTCTTCTATTAGAAGAATTGACCGATTCTTGGTAGATGTAAGAATCTCTCTCAACTCACCATCATCTCTAACACTCTGAATCTGAAGATCATAGATATGGTACTTCATATGATTAGCAATGGCAGCTACCATAGAGGATTTTCCGGTACCGGGTGGACCGTAAAGAAGATATCCACGTTTCCAAGCGCGTCCCACGCTCTTGAAGAAGTCTTTTCCTTTAGAGAAAGAATCAAGATCGTCGATCAAATTCTTCTTAAGATCTGGCTCAACGGCTAAGGTCTCAAAGGTTGTATGATGCTCGAAAATAGCGGATTCCCATTTTGATCGGTCTTGGTTATAAGTATAGATCTTTAGATTCTCACGATGACTCATTATCTTCTCTGCTGATTTTGCTAAGTATGTGAAGTAATCTGTCATTATCTTCTCACGAAACTCTTTCTTACATGTCAAATGAAAGTACCTGAAAACATTAAACAAGTCAAAAGTCAGAACAACCAAGATTAAACAAGATTAAGACAAAAAACATAGTGTGCGAAACGGTACCGTTTCTCAGGAAGATACTTCTTAGTTTCAACAGAGTGAAGAGTCCACTCAAGATGAATCCCTTCAAACTCATCAATGATCTTTGTGTTTACAGGGATTCCAAGTTTTGGCTCAGCCGCTGGATTCTTGAGATTACTCGAACCCACCAAAAGTTTTCCGGTAGAGAGTCCGCCGAGACGTGTTGGTAAGTAAACTTCAGCCGCACGGAACGTTTGATTCTCTACAAACTCCCATCGTTGTTCGATCACAAAAGTGAAACTTGTTTGAAAGTAAGATGAGAAGAAGTCAACAACTTTCAAAGCTATGTATTCCCTGATTCGCTTAGGTACAATTTCGTTGAGTATTGTACGAAAGAGCATAGTGATTGCTGAGAAAGAAGTGTAGAGAGAAAAAACTGCGGATACAGAAGGGACTTGACTATAAAGAGTCGCCATTTTTTTTTGTTAAGTTTGAAGAAGGAAGATAATGAAAGAGTAAAAGACTGTGTTAGGTGTTTATATAGAGAGTACTGACAGTGGTGAACAAGAAAGTCTGATTTTTTAATGAAAAGGAAAAAACTAAGAAATAAAGTGTAGGAACTTGGGTGGAAAGCTCCAAGAATGGATGAAAGAAAGTGGAAGACGTCATTTAGGTCAAGCGAGAAAAAGACAAGTCGAGTCACAATCATATAATACTTTAAGACGTACACAAATGTGGACATTTAAAAATGTCATTAACACAACTTTACCATGCTAGGCAAAAAGGTTGCCGGTTCGAATGACATTTGGAATGAGACTAATATTACGCGCTGTAGTTTCGAGGCTGGAGGATTATAGATTTTGGCCCAGAATCTTTTAGTATTAAAATAATATATATGGACAATTTAAAAATGTGGTTATAATACTTAAAGACGTACACAAATATGACTTTTATAAACTTTATAGTAAGATATTACATAATGAACTATCTTATGTATGCAAAGTAAAGTGAAATATCTTATGTAGTAGTTGTACAAGTGATTAGGTTGGAAGCGTGCTAATAAATTATGAGGAATATGAGATTTGGAGGGTTCATACTATTATAGTTAATAATAGCAAATAGTTTTAAAGATTTTGAATGATACATAAATAAAGGATCACAAAAAAGAGTTTTATTCAGACAACTATTTTTATTGGCTTGCCTGAATCTAATTGTATCAGTCATGAATAAAGAAACTGTTTGCACTATTTTCGTATGTGGATATCAAAAATATACCATTGAGTATATTCATATAAAATGTATATATATTTTTTTGTAACCAAAATCTATATAATCTAGTAGTTTGTACATATGAATTGACATTTGAATTCACATACAAAATCTTTATAATCTAGTAGTCTATCACCATTTGAATTCAAACATGTATAATACATATGAAAAAAGTAAATATAATCAGATGGGTTATATGAATCCATATCAGAGTTTTGTGGTGAACCAGCCTGATTGAAACACACAACAAACAAATAATTGGCATGTACGGTTAGAAATATATATAATAAATGTGTATATATTATTAGACGCAAGGAAAATCAGTGGAAGCTGACGTGTAAATAAGACTGATGTACAATGACATACGAGATTGGTCGGTGTTATTAAAAGAAAAAGAAAAGTAAACGTAAAAGGACTTGTCGGCTAAGTAACAAAGATTCTGAATGGAGGGTGGTGATTTGTTTGAGTAATGTACTAATGTTTTTATATTGATTTTGAAAGAACAAAGTCGGATGGTCATGCTCATGCACATAGCAAAACAATTAATAATTCAAAACTGGAATTAAAAGGGAATCGTATGGCATATTAATAGGGGCTAAGTAACATGGAAACATAAACAGAAATATAAAAACGAAACGTATGAAAACGCAGAAATAATTTTTTTTTTTTAAGTTAGGAAAGAGGCATGTGTTAGAAACGAAAATACATTTATATAATATATATATATAACTTTGGAACAAAATTTGTTTCTCTTTTAATATATTCTATATCAAAATCAAAAATACTTAGTAAAGCAAAAATCTGTTTTGATACAAGATTTTTAACATCTTTTTGTAAAACGTCTTTAGCATTTTTGCAATCAATTCTTAGTAAAAAATTTTGATTTAAAAGATCACATTAAAATTTTTGTATACATAAGAGTATACTTAGTATTTCCTTTTTAATGGTCGAATAACTTTTTTGAGTTTCATTCCAATGATATGAAGTAAATTGGATTATATTTTCACGACCATTTGTTTCTTTTTGTTTTAGAATGCCCCCGTATCCCAGATCAGAGGCGTCTGTTTCCACAATTTTTCCCAAATTTGGATCCGCTATATGCAGGTATGGGATTTCTAAGACTTATTTTTTAATTCGTTGGACTACAGCGGTATGCTCTTCTGTCAAAGGGGTTGGGTTTTTCTTCAGACGATCATGAAGGGGTCTAGCTAATCTATTGATGTTTGGACAAAAATCTAGAACATAATTAAGACTTCCTAGGAACCTTTGTAACTGGGTTTTATCTAAGATTTTATCAGAAAATTTATTTGCAAATTCTAATGATCTTTCTATTGGTTTTATCATGCCTTTTGAAACGTAATGACCAAGAAATCTTATTCTAGTTTGGAATAAAGACATCTTTGTTTTAGAAAGAACAAGTCCATTTTTGCGTGCATCATAGTAAAATGTTTTTAGATGTTTGAAATGTTCGTCAATCGAGTTTAAAAATATAAGTATATCGTCAATATATGATACAAAATTTTGAATAATCTGAAAATATATCATTCATTATTCTTTGAAATTCCGAAAGTGCATTTTTAAACCGAAAGGCATTACGTTCCATTGGTATTGTCCAAAAGGAACAGTAAATGCTGTTTTATAACGATCATTTTCGGATATTTGGATTTGCCAAAATCCTGATTTTAGATCGAATTTTGAAAATATGTGTGCGGAATGAAGTTTTTGAAGGAGATCTTTTTTATTTGGTATTGGATTTCTAATCCATTTTAATACCGTATTCAAAGGTTTATAATTTATCACAAGTCTTGGAGTTCCTCTTTCTATTTCAGAATTTTTATTCACATAGAAAGCTGTACAAGACCATGGAGATCTTGATTTTGAAATTAAATTTTTGTTTAAAAGTTCTGAAATTTCTTTTTTACAATGGCTCTCTAGATCAGAGTTCATTTGTATTAGGCGGCTTTTGTAAGAGTTTCTTTTTCATCAAATTTTTCTTCATAGGGTACATCAACTATGTGTTGTTTTCTATCCCAGAAGGCTGTTGGTAAGTCGGAGCATAGTTGTTCTTCAAAAAGTTTATTTAGTTTTGAAATTTTCTCTTTTGTAATTGAAATTTCTAATGATTTTTTTTCTTTTGAACAAGAAATTATGTTTGCAAGTTTTCTAAGTGGAATTTTTTGCTATTTATTAGAGAATTTATAGAATTTTCTTGTATTCAGCAAGCTTTTATTAAGTTTAGGCTTCTCTTTTTTGGAGTTTCCATGAATTCGAAGGATAGTTTTTTATCTTGATTTTTGAAGGAGATTGAATCTTCGTTAACTTTGTAAGGTGTTATTAAGCTTATAAATGGCATTCCGAGAATGATATTTTGGTATATATCATCTGTGAGGACAAAAGCAGTTTTGAAAAGAACATTATCTTTTAATACTGAAGCTTCTGTTTTTGACGTTATACTAAGTTTTGAGTTATAAAAAGCTTAGTCCTCCTGACTGATATATATATATAATATAATATATAATATTTATATATTTCTAAAATATAATGAAATATAAAATACATATTAAAAATATTTGAAACAACAAAAATCTAATAAATAAGTATTAATTAGTTTAAGTAAAATAAAAATCATAACCATTAAAGTCAAACATTTAAATCAATATCTTCATTCCCATCATCATTAGGTCCATCAAACAAAACTGCCTCCAACTCTGGTTCTTCAAGAGAAAGATGATGAGATATTTATATTTTATAAATTAGTTAGGATTTTTAAAAGTAAAAAAAATACATATATCATGCATATCTCATGTTCTAAATTATTTATTTAATAAAAAAATTTTAAAAGCAAGTTTTTATTGTGTTTGTGAAACGTAAATAGACGTTTGCAACGTGTTTCTAAATAACGATTTTTTAGAAATGCATTCCATCGTGTTTCTGAGAATTTTCGTTTTTAAAATGTTTCGAAAACGGAAAACAGACATCGGTGAGAGTTTTCATGCTTCATAGAGTAGGGGTGAGCATTTCAATATAAGTTCAGATTTAATTCAGATTAGATTAATTTGATTTTAAATTTTTTTTAACCAAACTTAATTTAATTTGGTTTGTGTTCAAATGGGTTTATCTCTAGTTTGGCTTGGTTTGGTTTGACTGATCTATTTTGGTTTGGTTTTAGTTAGGTTAAAAATTTTAATTGATATAATATGAAACTAAAATTATTACCATAAATAAATAGAAAAAAAACAACCAATGAGAATTTGTAAACTTTAACTTCCAAACAAAACACTTAAGAAATAAACTATGGAAAAGAAACTAACAAAATTAAAAATATTAAAATAAAACATAATTAGAAGTCAAAGAAGATGAAAACAACACATATATTATTAATAATTTTAATTAATTAATTAAATAAGTAGGTAAGTTTATTGGTTCGGTTTTATTTAAACCAAACCGAAGCATTTGGGTTGAAAAATATACAACTAAATGGTTTAGATATACAATTTGGTTCGGGTTGAATCTGGTTAATTTTAATTCGGTAAAATGTCCATTCCTACGCATAGTGTGACACTAATCTAGCCAAAAGAATATGCGACTTCTTTTATTAATAATGCTAAATGTGGTTTATCTTTTTTTGGTGAATGCTAAAAGTAATTAGTAGAGAAATTCTTTAAAATAGCACCAAAAAATATTTTTATGTCAAATTTAGCATATATTTTATTTAAGACAACAATAACATTTTTATAAAGAACAATAATTTTTTGGTTTGAAAATAGGGTTTATGGTATAGTTTTTAGGGATAGAAAATAGGATTTAGGGTTAAAAATGTTAATTTTTTGTCCTAATTAATATACTATACTTTTTTTTTTTGATAAAAGGTATAGTGTACTTTGTAACTTTAATGTACACTACGCTTCTAGATATTAATGGGACAAAAGGTGAATGACGATGCTATTTAAACCATTGAAACGTATTTGACCTTCCACGGTCAAGATGTAAAAGGAGTAGTTATAAATATAATATCAAATCATAAAATTTCTTAAAGTTATTTAAAAAATGTAGAATATTCAGATCCACGACATTTTCCCGTATGATATACTCATATCCACGAAAATCATGAACACTAATTTATTTTGATGTGCGTGTCAGTCAATAGCTACGTCAACTATAAGGATTTTTTTAAATTGTATATTATATCGATGTGAAACTTTATTAAGTATGAATATTTGACTTTACATATTGTATATTATATCGATCCGAAACTTTATTAAGTATGAATATTTGACTTTACATAGAGCTAAGATGATGATTAATGAGAGGTTCTACAGGACTTTTTAGGAGAGATTTTTAAGATTAAAAAAATAGAAACTTCATTGGTAAATATGTTTTAAAACCTTTTTCTTAAGAACCAGTTTTTAAATAAGAGTTTTTAGAATCAGTTTCTTAATTTTAAGAATCTTTCCACCTTGATTTACACAAAATTTATAATAAAATATTAGTAAAAACTCTATAAGGGATTCTCCCATTAATCATACTCTGAAAAGCTAAAAGTTGCCTAGCCAAATATAATTATACAAAGAGAATGCGAAGTAAACTCTACCAAAATCTTTTTGCGAAATAGCGATGGCTACATTTGTTGCTAATCCTCTAAACCAGTTGCTGATTTAGACACCGAAACAACAATTGTTTGAAATTAGTTATTAATAGCTTATCACAATTACTAGTATTTTTAATGTTATAGCTACACTTTAAAAAATGTTGCCTAAGTATCTTTAAAAAGATCAAGTCAAAACGTAGTTTTTAATACAAAAAGCGAGTTATGTATCTCCAAGTAGAGTGCTAGAACAAGTTGTCTCTGGTTGTGACCCATTGTTTCCTCGTCGCCTTCTATTCTAGGGTTAGTTAGTGTTAATCCCTATATAAGCTATCAGAATATGTCTACTTTGGTTCTAGTCGCTTGTCTATTGTTGTAGTATGTGTTGCTATGTGAGTAGTTCCTTTAAGGATCCGATGAAGTACTTCTTTCTCTTCCTCTTCGCATCTTCCAGTGATTTGATGGGTTCGACTGTTTGACTGGCTTGAGTTTGTTATTATCTTGTCGTGGGCTCTCTCTTCTTCTCCCTAACCTTTATGATTTGGAAGCAATTCTTCTGCGAGTTCGACAATGTGGGATTGCATCTCTGCTTCAGGCTAGTTCAATACTGTTGAGGTTAACTCCTCTTGACCAGTTGGGTTTCACAGTGGTTTGGTGTTTTGGTTAGCAATGGCTCACTTCTCAGAAGCACCTTCTACCATCTCTTGCATCCCGAGCTGTGCTGTGTCCTTAGCTCCTCTCCTGTTTTTTTTTTTTCCCTCGTCTCAGATTATTGAGGTTCTCTCCATATACGGTGCTCTAGTCTCTTCTCGGCAATTCCTTGTTCTTGGGGTCTGTTAGTTTGGTCAGTGGTACTCTTTGTCTTAGCTTCACTTCAGGCTTGGTAGTTGATTCGTTTTCAAGGTTGTGTTTATGTTCTGCCTAGATTTTGCGATCGGAGGAAGTGTATGAGTTCTTTAGTTGACTTTTTTTATTAGATTGGATGTTTGCTCGGTATGTTGTGATCACCAATCCTTTAAGAGAATATTGAATGGAAAATTCTCTTCCTATGTCGCCGATCAACGATTGGTGGTGTTGGCTCACGGCTTTCTTTGGACCTCGATGAAGGCTCTTTGATTGTGTTGAAGTATACCTTTTAGTATCCTTCCATATTGATTTTTGTCTATTGTTTCTCTTATGTACTAATTTTTCATATTATAACTCTTCCACAAGCACCAATTTTTAATAGAATGTCTTTATTTAAAAAAATGAAAAAAATAATATATATATATATATAATTAAATCGTTATGAAAATAATATGTTTGCACTATTTGTAAGTAGATATACACGGAATATTCATAAAATAAATTTTTTACAAAGAAATATCGACTAGTGGTTTTATTATTGTCATTATTTGACTAACAACGATACTAAAATAGTTTGATCAATGCAAAGTTAAAAATTTATTCATTTGACGATATACCCGGGGATTTGTTGCCTAGGCATAATACTGCTAAACACTAGACAACAAAACAAGATTAGAAAAAAAAATGATGATAAATGTATGTAAAATTGTTACACGCAAGTTAAATAAGTGGAAGCTGACATGAAAATTGATGTACATTAAAAAGAGACGAGTCGGTGTATCCAAAGAAAAGAAAAAGGGAAAATTAATAAATGAGAAAGGACTTGTTTGAGAAGTTACAAAGATTCTGAATGCAGAAGGATCCAAAATTGTTTATTCTTGTTTTTCTAATATTAATATTTTGAAAGACCAATGTCTCGATCGGTCGTACTCGTGTAGGTGGCAAACCAATTAAATTAATGCAATATTGGAATTATGAAGCGACGTTTGGCAGTGTAACAGTAATGCATATAAACCCATTTATCAAAAACAAAAAAAAAGGGCTCAAAAGACTATGTATTTAATTGATGAATGAGGCAAAAATGAGCTACATAGTTACCTTATAAGTTTCGAATTGTTAATAAAATTGTTTAAAACAAAACTAACTCATATTAAATGTTTTAGTGTCATATAAAAATGGACTTATAATTCATGTTAGATCTTAAATGTTTTAAATATGCTACTTATATGATTAACATATAATTCATGGTAACATCATATAGATTATGAATCATTGATAATGCTCTGTAAAGAAAAATTCACACATGCAAAATATTCAAGTAACCCAAATATTGAAGAAAAAAAAATGATTTAGTCAAATATATCATTGAAACAGAATCATAAATATGTTAACTATTTTATATGATATTTAATTAACCCATGTGGACTAAACTAATCAATGTAAAATATTTTTAATATGCTACTTATATGGTTAACATGTAATTCATGTAACATCAAATAGATTAGGATAAATCGATATGCCCTCTAAAAAAAACCTAACACATGCCAAATATTCGAGTAAACCGAATACTGAAGCAAAAAGTCTAATTTAGTCAAATGTATCATTATAACATAATCAGAAATAATTATGTTACATGATATTAATTATGTTAACACTCACACTGTTAATAAGGTACTTATCTGGTTAATATTTAATTTATTTTGTTCAATACATATTTTAATATGCTACTAATCCATTATTTCTTAAGCTAATTTAATGAAAAATCCATAAACCAAACTAACCCATGTTAAAAACAATGTGTCGTATAAAGGAAATATTCATCCAAAAATACATAAAAGTATTCATTTTATTTCTTAATAAGCTACTTATCTCGTTAATATTTAATTTATTTTACTCCATAAATATATATTTTTAAATCTTAAGTTTCAAATTTTTTAGAAAAATCTCTTTTTTGTTTAAACCTAACTTATGTTAAAGTTTTAGTGTCCTATAAATAATGTTATTTTCAATATGTTATTTATATGGTTAACATATAATTCATGGTAACATCATATAGGTTGTGATAAATCGATATGCCCTATAAAAAAAACTAACACATGCTAAGCATTCAAGTAATCCGAATACTGAAGCAAAAATTTTAAGTTAGTACTCCAATATATCCTTGTAGCAGAATCATAAATTTGTAACTAGGTTACACAATATTAGTTAAACTAATGCTTCTCATTGTAAATAAACTACTTGTCTCATTATTATTTTTAATTTATGTTATTCAATAAATATTTTAATATGCTACTATTCCATTATTTCTTATCCTAATTTAATGACAAAGTCATAAACCAAATTAACCCATGTCAAATTAGTCAATTGTGGTGGGGGTAATTGAGTATCTGCACAACACATCCCATGAAAGATAATTAAAGAAAAACAATTTCTTAATTAAAAATTTATGTATGTATTACTAATTATATACCCGAATATATATACCAGAGACCAATGAAGGATCTAAAAAATATATTTATACACGAAAAGGTATAAATATAAAACTAACTAACCATAAAAATGAATATACTAAAAAAATATGAGGTATTGGATTTTCAACTTCAACATCTACATGGGACACTAGAAACCATAGGACAATTGCGGATTAAAGGATTTTAAAACTTAGCGGGGTGTATTAAATTGAATATTTGAAGAGATTTGAGTTTTATGAGTTTTGAGATGATTTGGTGAAATTTTGGTGAATTAAGAATTTTGTTATTAAATTTTCTGAAATCTCACCTAAAAACTATGAAATTTTGGTATTTGTATTTTTTACTAAGAAATCGCCTCAAATCTCACCTGAAATATTTATAGGGGTGTATTGGAATGAGTATTTGGAAAGATTTGAGTTTAAATGATAAATCATGTATTATTAAAACAAGAATTTTAAAATATCTTTTAAAATGCAGTGTTATTGGATTAATAATTTTAAATAATATATTTAAATCCATTATTATTGAAAAGATGATTAGAATTTGAGATGAGTTTAACGCCGGCTGACGTTATGCAGCAGCTCATGGCGAGTAAGAACGCGGACATCGCGCTCACAGGCCTCCTCGAGTACTTGGAAAATAAGATGTTTAAAAAGAAAGAAGATACCAAAGTGGAGGAAGATGGAGAGACTGAAGATGCTGAAACCTAAAAAACTTTGTATTCTATAGTGGAGGAAGATGGAGACATCTCTAGTGATATTGATTATCTTAAACTATTTCAGGTCCGTTTTGCAATAAAAAATAATTTCTTCAGACAAGATTTGACAAATTGTAACTGAAACTACATGTTGGTTAAGGGGAACACTGAGTTTCAAATTTATATCTACTTTTCATATATATAAAAACCCAGTAGTTTTGTTGAAAACAGGGACATAAAAAATAACCTTCCACGATTCACAATATTAATCTTAAATAATATGCATGAAAAACATTTTAGGCGTGAATTTAGGAAATGAGCAGGTTTCAAACTTAATATGCATGAAAACATTTTACTATTCCTAATTAACTGAATGGACAGTTTTACGGTTAGACGGTTAGTATAACAGAACAACTGTGAGAGAGATATTTTGTAGAGGAATTAAGAGATGACAGTTAGGGGTTTAGGTTTTAAATAAATGGCATAAAATTTTGGATAGTCTTGTATTTCCTTGGCATCGTATCTTCTCCACCCTCTCATTCACCCTCCTTCTCAAAAGCTAATAACAACTTACATTATAATCCATAAACATATATTTTAAAAAGAAATTTCATTTAAAATTTTCTATTTTTTCTCTATAAATTAACACGCATTTTGTTATATAAACTCAAGTATGTTTTTTTTTCTTCTATATAACATGAGTCATTATGTTTTTATAGGATATTTGATGCAGCGGGATCGTTGTTTGAGCAACAAGATTTCATTGTTTTCATTCTTTTTTTTAAGCATTATAGCTACTAGGCTTATACCGGTGCATATGCCCTGAACTGCTATATATATATATATTATTGTTTAGTTATAACTATATTAATTTATATCATTAATATATTTTTAAATTATTACTAATAAATAATAAATAATTTTTTAATAGAATACATATGTGAAAACAAATTAAACCATTTTTTGCTTATATTTTGCTTATACTTTACTTTTTGTTGATTCAGTTTTTTCATATTAAAAAAAAAAACTTCATCAAATACTATGTAAATGTAAAATCGTGTCAGTAAAATTTGTTGATTTTTTCACTTAGGTATAATCTTCTTCTTAGCTTTATTATATCTATTATTTACTTTTTAAAAATAACTACAAATTTCATTAATTTAAGTGTTTATACATACGATTCTTAAATTTATTAAGCTCAAATTAATGATTACATGTCAAACAAAGAAAAATTATATATATATATATATATATATATTATACTTAATTAAGTGATGATGATGTGTCATCCATGGAAAGACTTCTTTCATCTATTATATATAAGATTTTTCTTTTCATAATTACTTATTGTCTTTTTAGAGTGTTTTCCTTTTATAATTAGGAATTGTAAAGTCGGTTTGCGACCTAGGGTAGGAGCTATATAAAGCTTCATCTTGTTTCATGTTTGAGCAGCTTTTGATAATTAATAAGAACCAGAGATTATTCTCTCTTACTTGCTTTGATTCGATTAGTTTCATCAAGACAAGAAGTCCGTCGTAAGAGATTTTTTCAAATCTCTTAGTTGAGCAAAGTAGGTATCAAGAGGTTACACAAATTTCTTGATCAAACTACAAATTAAATCCTTACGCTGCACCCGTTTGGTATCATAGCCACACAACACTCCTAGCTACGATGCCATGACCAAAGGAAACTGTTCCTCCTACGGATATCGAAGTCACACGACAAGCCTTTAACGACCTCCAAGCACATGTTAAACTCGTACTGCTGCCGTTCAAGCCCTAACCACCAACCAAGTCCCCCCCCCCCCAACACACTAGGCATCTTCGATGAAGAAGTTGATGGTGATGTTGAGGATGATAACCCATTCGCAGAAAAAAAATATTCATTTAGAACCTCCCAAAATCATTGAAAAGACTTCGCTGCTAACAAAGTTTTAAGTTTGAAATTCATTCCAGAATTTTAAGGCAGTCACTCCACCGAGGAATTACTTGATAGGTTTTTTTTTCTTTGTCAAAGAAAACTACTTGATTGAAATCTTGGAATTAATGTGTGTCCCGCTTGATCGATGTGTTTCCTTAGTCGTGACTCATTTTCATGATCGTGCAGCCGCGTGGTGGATTCAAATGAAGACATCATTATTAGATTTAGGCAAAGCAAAGACTGATACATGGGATACATTTTTAAAAAACATATGTGCAAGACTTTCTTACCTTTCAATTATGATCAGATCATGTCTCAGAATCTTCAGAATTTGCGACAAGGTGCTCATACAATTGAGGATTATGCGACTGAATTTTTGCACATGTTGAACCGCATTGATCTTTAGGATTTTTAACCACAATTGATTGCTCGTTTTGTTGGAGGATTGTGCCAGAAAATCCAACATACACTGAATATTTTTCATCCTTTTTCCCTCACTGAAGCCCACTAACAGGCCCTCACTATCGAAGCCCAAACGCGTGGGAATGATTCTGGCTTGACTGCATCATCTTCCCATCTCAATCGTCTTGCTGAGGCTCCACAGCAAATTAGTGAACCAGGTCTTTCGCTTATTTGATCATTTAGATTTCTAGGGTCTAAGTATATCAATTGACCTATAGTACGTATGTACTTTATGCTCGAATCCTCGAGAGAAAATAGAACCAATCCTAAATTGCTGTTCTCCACTGGTGGTGGAAGAATTCCGGCTTTGTTCCCATGAATAATGGGCTCATCAAATGTTCCAATCACATGTGGATTCCTCAGAGGATCATTCGGTGCTTGACCCACTCTATTAAACCCACAAAACCGGGTGGAGCATGATTATCATCCATGCTTAGACATGCCAAGTGCTATAAACGCTCTCTTGTTACTCTCCTAATCTCTCGCTAACCATTGAACTTCCTCAACTCGATCAACCAAGTACTGTGTATTGTGGCTTCTCAAGTTCATGCACATAATGGAAGAGAGAGCAAAAGCTTGAACAAGAGGTTAGATAACAAGTGAAAATTAAAAAAAGTGTAGTCTCAAGTAACGACAAAATCCTAATGGCTAATTGCTTTGTGTTCTCGGCAATTGCACCAAATTAATTGACAGTTTATCAATTAACCTATTGTGAAATGTAACACTTAAAATTTTGATCCACAAGAAAACAAGAATCAACTCACTATGAATACATGCAATTACTCAATCTAACAATAAATGGTTTTTGATTTGTAAATAAAGCAGGAAATAAGAAAAGCGGTTTGAATCAAATACAGAGGAAGACGAACTCTTGTAATAAAATAATTGAATAGGATGACGACTAGCTAATTAGATGAGTTTAATGCTACTTAAAAAAAAGTTAATCCTTAGGCTTAGGATCACAAATCTAGACAAATTCATTTCCATGGTAATAATTCTTTTATCAAAGTTTGTTCGCAATCATATGATCAATGAGAATTCATGTTAAGTCCAAATAGCCACTAAACACCCTAATCATCAACGTCCACTGCCTAGGTATGTAAAGCCGTTAGTAATTTGGTTAAACCATTTTATCGAACATGTTTGTGGCATGAAATTTCCTAAGATATAAATCAACAAGATCAATGATAATCTATATTTAATAACAAATACTAGAAATACTCTAATATGTTCCAAGCCTAAACTCCACTACTCAACTCATAATCATCATAAATCTACTATATTCAAGAGTTCTAGAATGACTACTCACTTATATCAGTGAATATATACACAAAACGATAATTTTGATCTTTGCATAGTAATGATTAAAGGATTTTAGTTAATAAATCAAAAAGATAAATAAAAATAATTCCATAAAAGATATTCAAATTCAATACAAATTGCTCTTGAATCCAAAATAGGCAAAGAGAAATGATAAAAAGATAGATTCCCCTCAAATTAGGTCTAAAACACTTATATAGATAACATCACTAGTGCGGACTGGATTGACTCAAAACAAACCGTTTCAGACCCTGATCAAACTTGGATAACAAGATGCAGAATATGTAGCAGCTTCAGGTGGTGGAAAAAGTGCCACCGGTACTTCCCAGCAGCCAGCTCCAGCGGGATGGTGACCGCGGTGGCTCCCAGCGGCCAGCTCCAGCGGGTTGGTGTACCGGTCTTCATTAAATTGATCGTATGTTCGCAACCACTGGTCTAAATCACTCAAGCTCACCTCTATTAGAAAGCTAATGATATCTATGGATTTTACATAGTATTTTACATCCATTTTGTTCACTCTTTGTCCTATTTCAATTAATTTTCTTCACTCTTTGTCCTATTTCAAATCATTTTGCATAGTCTTTGAACCTTGCATTCGCATGGTTTCATATTTTAGGATCATATAGCGTCGTTTTTGCATATTACATAGCTTTTAAGCATACCTCAGATACTTGGGAGACTTGGAGCATGGATGAGGAGGTTCCAGCTGGATGAAGCAACCAAAAGAAGGTTTCTATGAAGAAATGCAACAGATTACAGTCACAGCCGCTAGGAGCCAATAGCTTGGTTACATCTACTCCTTCATCGAAATTGTTTTCAATTTTCTTTATTTGTGTTAACAGTTGTTATGAGTTTATTTTTTTATCTTGTAATCCTATCCGTACGTTTTCTTGCCACCAAAAATTGAAGCAACATATAACTTCGACTGGACTTACATGATTACAGTGGATAGATTTATGTGGTAAAAACGTATGATTGAAAACAGATTCGATTAAGGTATGTCGAGGCAAGATTTACGACCCTAACAACTTATTCTGCGATATTGTGGTTTTATCTTTGATGAGTAGCCGCAAAAATGTTCTAAAGCTCTTAAGGTGTTGTCCAGATTTTTCCCATCCGATTCTTGTTTGTGAATACGCTGCAAATGGAGCTCTTACCGATATGGGACGTGTAGGGGTAAGGCGCCAAACCATTTCCTTGGAATTTAAGATTGAACATCACCAAAACATTGATGTCTCAATCCGGTTTATTATTTAGTTACTTAATGCTATATGTGCTGCAAATTCAAAAGCCAAAACCGGAAACTTTTCCATAATAAAGATGAAATGATACCAGTGAACACAACTTTGAAATCAGGGTTAAGATTAACATCCAAGATGCTGCAGTTTTTGGGAAACAAAGAGACCATCAAGAACAAGAAGGCAAGCAAGAGTGTAATTTTGTGTCGTAAACCGTAAAAACCATGTCTAAGACGAGCAGCAGTAGCTCGACGAAGCACTGCTGGTTTGTGCTGGGTTTTGTTTGAAGATGTTTTTCTTCCCTCCAGCAGAACCTTCAGCAGTAAGACTCGGCGTTTCTAATATCTAATAGATAAAAGAAAGGTTAGAAGACGAAACTTATCAATCATCCTCATGCAAAAAACTTTAATGAAAGAAGCAAATTTAATACCTTAAGAACAAGCTCTTCAAAACATTGCTCAACATTGACACGAGTCTTTGCACTACACTCAAGAAACAAACATCCGTACTCCCGTGCAAAGTCTATGCCTTCTTTTTTCGAGACAGCCCTCTCACTCTCCTGGAGAGATCATCACATAAGGTCAATAGAGTTGCGCAACATTATCGATACTCAACATTGAAGATGAAGAGAAAATATTACCTTATCGACTTTATTCCCAACAAGCATCTTGATGCAGTCCTGATTGGTGGAGTAAAGGTCGATTTCCTTAGCCCATATATCTGATAGATTTGTGAATGTATCTCGTCGTGTCACATCATATACTACAAATGGAGAAATTACAGGGATTAATGAAGTGTTTCCCAGTAGACCAAGGATTAAGGATAAACAAATTATGCTGTTCATTAAGAGAAAAACATACCCATTATTATACCCTGAGCTCCTCTGTAATACGAACTTGTTAGCGTCCTAAATCTCTCTTGCCCAGCTGAGTTATCAAAAACACCAAAAAACTGTTCAGATACAAGAGACTAATCTCTAAACTATTCTAAATACAAGAGACTCGTTTCTAAGCTATTTAAATACAAGAGCCTCATCTCTAAAATGTTCTAAATACAAGACTCATCTCTAAGTTATTCTAAATAGAAGAGACCAATCTATAAGCTATTCGAAATACAAGAGACTCATCTCTAAGCTATTCTAAATACAAGAGACTCATTCCTAAGCTATTCTAAATACAAGAGACCCATCTCTAAACTATTCTAAATACAAGACTACTCTCTAAACTATTATAAATAGAATAGATCAATCCCTAAGCTTTTCTAAATACAAGAGACTCATCTCTAAGCTATTCTCAAGTACAAGAGACTCATCTCTAAACTATTCTAAATACAAGAGACTCGTCTATAAACTATTCTAAATACAAGACGAATCTATAAACTATTCTAAATACAAGACGAATCCCTAATCTATTCTAAATACAAGGGACTCATCTCTGATCTCTAAGCTATGCTTAATACAAGAGACTCATCTCTAAACTATTCTAAATACAAATGACTCATCTCTATGCTATTCTAAATCCACGAGACTCGTCTATAAACTATTATAAACACAAGACTAATCTAAAATCTATTCTAAATACAAGACTAATGTATAAGCGACTCTAAATACAAATGAAAAATCTCTAGACTATTTTAGAAACAAGAGACTGTTCTCTAAACTATTATAAATACGAGACTCATTCTTCACCAGTTACACATAAGAGCTTAGCCAATAATGATTGAGACAAAAAAAAAAGTAAAGTAGATTACAAACAAACTCTATCCTATTCCGCATTATTAAGAAATAAAATTCTCAAAGTCGAATCCAACTCCGGATGGATTAATACCTAAATTGAAACCACAAAATATGACATTAACATAAACTTCAAGCAAATGATCAAATTAAATAAAGTTTTGATCTTTTCACCTGTATCCCAAATCGCAAGCTTCAGTTTTTTTTCCCCAATTGTAAGATACTTAACCTTAAAATCCACACCTAAAAACAAAAACAGATCCAAGATCAAAAACCAAAACACATACAAACCCAGATTGGTACTTAAAGCTGAATCAATTTAAACCTAAAAACTCACCAATTGTAGGAGAAAGATCATCAAACGTATTAGATGTAAAACTCAACAACAAAGAGCTCTTCCCAACACCAGAATCTCCGATTAATAAAACCTTAAACAAGTAATCAAATTCGGGTTGCCCCGACGATGAACCCATCGGAGAAAAAAATCGAACCTTTTTTTGTTTTTTTTTTATTTCCTGAGAAGAAGGGTTTGAACAAATCAATCAAAAAGACACAAACTTTGGAATAAAATTTGACTAAAAAGAGGATCGATTTTAAAGTTTTCTTCACCTTAAAGGCTTCTCGAGATCTACGAGAAGTGTGACACGAAGACACAAAGAACAGAGGAATTAGCGGAGAGGTTGTAAAAAGCCGAAGAATGCTCTAAAGAGTTGTTGTTCTTTTTGTGTAACGTGAGAGCCTGAAGATGCCTGCTTCAATTTCACCAACTTTGACATACGCGGGCCCACGGGAAATAATCTTCTACGGTTGGTCTTATGGGGTTTTACTAGATCCTCGTTTTGTTTGTTTCATAACCGTTGGATCACTAATTAGACGTCGGCCGATATTGGTACGCAATTTGCAGTCTCTTAAGGGTTAAGGCAAATTTTTATGTGTTTTTAGTTTGGTTTTTAGTTGGGTAGTCTTAGATCATGCCTTTAGTGTTTGGAATTATTGGGCCTCTTGACCTATGGATATCATTTACTAAGATCCATTGTAATTTGGTTAATTAGGTTAATGTCGGTTGATATTATCATGTATATAAGGTTATGTCACTGTAACGATATCAATAAGAAACCCTTTTCAAACTCCTAAAAGTATCAAAGCCACAAACCCTAAAACTACAAAAGCCGTTTATTGGTTTCGATCTTTGTTTAATATATTATTTAAGCTCCAACAAAAGAATCTAACACGCTTCTAATTATTTAATTAATACACATGTCGGTTGATCGATAAGATTTAAACACATAAAAAAATAAATTAAATAATAAAATATATATATTTTTAATTTTTAATTTTTCTAAAATATGTTAAATATTATTACTTCAATAAAATTTATAATTTTGTTTTAAAATTTAAAATTTTAGATTATTTAAACCCCACTAACTTTTCTTTTACATGCTTTTAATTATTTGAATGAACAAAATTAATTTTTAATATAATCCAACATAATTTACTATTCTAATTGGTTAGGTGTTAAATAATTTTTTGTCTAATTTTTAACATAAGTTACATATAATTGGAACAAAATAATAAAAATGGTTAGAAAATTCATAATGTTCTCGGTTTACGAAAGGAAAAAACAACATATCTATTGAACATGAAAATTAAATGAAATATTCTCCATAGAGAATAAAATGTGTGTAAATGGTCAATTCTCCCAAATCTCATACTAGGACTGGGCGTTCGGATTTGGTTCATGTATATTGGGTTTAAAAGTCTATGGTTCATTCAGATATTTTATACTTTTTGGTTCGGTTCGGTTCCATCTAAGTTTGAGTCAGTTTCAGGTACATGAAATATCGAAAAAATGAATTAAAATTGGTTAAATTTGAATAAAGTTTGATTGAATTTTCACAAATTTTTTAAGATATTTGGTTACTTTAGGTATTTTGGTTATTTCGATCTAAAAATAATTGATATTTATGGGATAATTATAGGGTAATTGAGTTATATCAAGTTTATATATTATTAATATTTAGGTATATAGTTGTATTTCGAGTTTTTCGGGTATCCATTCGGTTTTCGGTTCAGTTCTTCAGATTTAAGAGCCTAAGACCTATTCGAGTTTTTGTTGGTTTGGATTTAGGTTTTGTATCCCTTTTTGGGTTGGATTCGGTTCGGTACTTCGATTTCTGATATTTTTCCAAGACCTATCTCACATTGTGATCGGAAAAACAAACAACAAGATAGAAGCAAAAGCTACTTGACGTAGTATAAACTTTTAATATGTTAATAATAAATTGTAATATAGAAAGTTAAATTAATTTATTCATGTAAAAAATAAAACTATGTCAATAACTATTTTTTCTAAAGAAATATGCTTTCTATTTCTTCCCCTAAAAAAATTTAAAATATTTTATTAACAAAAAATATTTAATTTATTGATTTTACCTAAATTTGAGTTATTTTAAAAGTTTAGAAAATCCGTCTGATGGACGAGTCCTAATCTAGTAGAAAATAAAAATTAGATATTATTTCTTACACATGTCAAAATCTCATCGAATAATCGTTATTTTAATTCAAATAAATAAAAATATGTAATAAAAATATTAGAGCTTAAATAATATAAAATTCAAATAAATATAAATTTGAAAAAGAAAGTTTAAAATTTATTGAGATATTAAATTTAATCGATATTAAAAAAATAAAAAACAAAAATTTATCTATTTTATTATTTAATTTGTTTTGTTGGTTTTCCTTTGAAAAATAAAAGTAACAGTAACCGTAATACCACCAATCTTCTTATTAGACTTGAAATGGACTTTTCGTATTGGGCTTTTTTTCATTTCAAAAATGAATTTAAATGTTCAGATACAAAGATTCAGATACCACATCCAATTTAACGGAATGAAAATTACTGTCACTACTATAAATTCGATTGAAGAAATAAAAAAAATAGCCGTTGGTCGAAGAGCATTGGGTCTTCTTCTTCTTCTTCTTCTCCTCTGGCTCCAGGAACATTAGGTTTTGAATTCAAACCTGCAACGCAATCACATAAGGTTTCAGATTCAAACCAATTCTAAGCCCTAACCGCTAATTTCGATCCATCATTTCACAGATTTGGTGTGTTATCTCTCTCTCTCTCTCTCTCTTTCTATGCGAGTGCTTTAGTCAGTAACATAAACATAGCAAGAAATTTGTTGATCGTTTTTTGAGTCATTACATAAACAAAGCGACAAATTGATTGATTCATCTGATTTTCATCCAGCGACTAGAATTTTGATGTTTGGGTACAAACCCTAAATCTCCGTTACTCTCGCTTACGAGAAATTGATTGAATTCTTCTGATTTTCATCTAACGGCTTGAATTTTGATATTTAGGGCCAAACCCTAAATCTCTGTCACTCTCGTTTCAGTGGAAGACTCAAGGACGCATCCTCCGATGGCTTGATCTTTTTTTTTTTGGTTTTCTCTATGCTTATCTATATATTTTTATCTGACAGGGTTCATTGAAACTTTCTTGAAATTATACCAGGCGATGAAGGCTTATGAACATGGTTTTCGTTATTTTTTTCTTACTTTCGTATTGTTATATTCTGATATCTCTCGGTTCAGAACAGGGTAGTTCATAGAAGTTGCTATCTCTCGGTTTTTGCTTATAGTTCTTGGTGCTGGTGTTAGTTTTAGGTGTCAATATGTTTATCTATCCTACATGGGCTGGAGAGGATCTTCACAACCTTGTTGTCAAGAATTTTATGAATGTTCCCTCTTCTCTTGATGCTTGTCTTTGGTCTTGCAGGTTCTGTTAATGGATACCTCCACTGTGTCAAGTACAAGAGGATCTGGTTTACAAGGGTTACAGATCAACAACCGCATGATGTTCCTTTTGGTTCCTACTCTGAGGTCCTTTAGAAATGAGTAAAATCTTGTTCTTGATTTATCATTCATTTTGCAGCTCATCAGAAAAGATACACTGTCTTAACACTTCTTAAATATCCATCCAGTCAGAGTAAGCAAACGAAACCATACAAAGGTTTCAAAGTTTATTTATGTTGATAAGAAGGTGCCTCTCGATTTAGAAATTATCTTACATATCTCTTCTACAATGTTAGTAGTTAAATATGTTTGGGTAGCCAGGAATTTTAAATGTTTCATCTTTTGGGGGTATCTTACCCTATAGGAGAGAGCAGAATCTGCCTTACATGCTCATCTTTTGGAATTCCATCTTTATTTCAGGTAGAGTGAGGTATAACTATGAAAAATCAAAGCAATGTGGATTCAGAAATTGTGGTAAGCATCCCGAAGTTCATCTCATAGAGATTAAGTATTTTCTTCAGGAATCTGGTTTAAACCATACCACCATCCGGTTATGTGATTTCATGCAAGTAAAGCTTCATTTCCTTTTATCTATCAATCTCTTGTGCCTTTTTAAACTTATGCATCTAAATGGAATGAGGAAATTGAATTTATAAAAGTTGAATGTGGAACTGGCTGATTGTTGTCTGATCCTGATATGGTCTTATTGGTCAATATCCTGTACCGATTTTGGAGGAAATATCGGTTTGGGGAACAGATTCACTAACTCGTGAAAGTTTTGCTTACATGGACACACAGGTGAGTAAACCAATGTAGTTGTTGGTGAAGCTCACAAAACGTTTTACATGGATATTGCTAGGCTGTCACTTATAGCTTTACGCAATGACAAAACCAACGGAAAACTTCTAACTTTCGCTGGCCCTCGCGCATGGACAGCCGAAGTAAGCTGGCGTATAGTTACTGTTCTTTTGTATGAAATGAATAGAGAAATGTTACTGAAGCAAAACCTTTTTCGCAGGATGCTGATGTCACAACAGTTCCAGTTTCTATATTGAGAGTCACACGTCAGTTAACTCGGTTTTTCTGTTGGATAAACGATGTCGCAGATAGACTGGCCTTCACAGATGTAAATATGAATATCCTTTTGTTTCATAGTAGTTTTCAGATTAACAGAAATTATACTTCTAACATCTATGTAACACTGGCGCATTCTCTCGAATGACACTGTCTTCTCTGTTCCTATGACGGAGACTAATAGTCTACAAGGTGTGGATCAGAAGGACATGGGGACTCTAGAGTACCGGTAAATAATTCTCTCAAATTTTAATTGATTTTGACATTACATATTTATTTTTTCTACTATGTGTTTTTCTCCACTAAAGCAGTTCAATTTGTTTTGACTGCCTGGAACTTAAAATATTTTGTCTTTTGGTGGCTACGAGAGAGAAGAATCTGCCTTATGTGCTCATAGTAGCTCTATGAGAGGAGGAGGTAAAGTACAAGTTAAAGATCCTGAAGAGACTGCAGCTGTACCTGTTAAGTTTCATGCTTTTTCATCAAGGACGAAGTCTTGTTAGTGTAAACATTTCAGAAGGTGTTATCCTGAAATGTTTGCATCATACTCTTGTATGCAGGGTCTTCTTGCTAGCACACCTGAGCAATTCCCGAACGTCGTGAATGTTAGATGCATAATTTCTGTAATGTTAGATGCATAATTTTTGTACGGAAGGATAAAAATCTTAATGTAAGTTTGGCATTAATATCTTGATCATTACTTTTCATACACATGTCTCTGTTTCATGGTTTCTAAAGTATTGATCAATCATGCTTTAGACTCGATTTCTCAGGAACTTCATTGTTGTCTTTATGTGACCTTTCAGATTAAGCCGTGTTATACTGCTGAAAATTATGATGGTCTAGGTAGGGAGATTTAGTTCACATATATTTGAAATTGTCCTATGTGTCCACCAGACACTACTATGATGGATTGGACACACGTTGTTCTATCACATAACGGTAAGCTGGAAATCTTTTCATTTAGATTATAGTAGTTGCTAATGATGTTTTGGCTCTAGAAGCTTGAAAGAATAAAAATTACAGTCTGATGATACTTATCTTCCCTCCTTTCATGTTTTTTGAAACTGTGCAACAGCCACATGATGTTCCTTTTGGTTCCTACTTTGAGGTACATTAGAGATGAGTAAAATATGGTTCTTGATGTATACACTTATATGCAGATCAAAATGTTTGGTAGACTACTTCTTTTAGGTATGGCAGACTACTTATATGCATATCAAAATGTTCCATCCTCTAGTTTCTTAAGTTTAATTTCTTCTTATAGGTATTTTTTAATCTCTTCTTCTATTTTGTCTTCAATTTTTATATTGTAGTTTGAATTTAACGTCTCTTTTCGGTTTTATGCAGTAATAGATTTCACATGTACTTAGATGTTCAAACAATGGTAGTGACAGTGAGGTAATTTCTGAAAATTTCTTGAAAATGAACATGTGCATCTTTCAGTTTTCTTATTCATGATTCTGTTTTTGGTATATAGGTTTATGCTCCCAAGACAGTTACACGTGTAATAGAAGCCTTTACAGTCAGTTAAGAGTAGAAACACACTATTTTTTTATTCTACTTTTGCATTACTGTTAGATAGTCTTTGATAAAATTTGGTCTCAATTGTTTCAAGATCTCATGAGAGATCACGAATATGCATCTAATTTCACAGTTTCCTTTGTCACATAGGAAAATCAATGGAGAAGAAGGGAAAAAGGATCTAAGAGTAATTCAATAGAAGCTTTATATCGTCAGGTAAGTTTAGAAACACACAAATTATTTACTTACTTTGCATTAGACACAAAGGTGAACTCGTGATAGAACGAGAGACGGACGAGGAAATTCCTAAAGAAACAGAGAATGTTCGAGTAAAGGAGGGTTTTACCGAAGTATTACCGGCAGCCGTGGTGTTTATGGGTGCTGACGTGTGATGAAAAATGATAGAATGAATGGAAGTGTCTTGGATTGGAGTTAACTGACCAAGATAACGAATAAGTGCTGAACTACTTGCGAAGGAAACTTGATAACCAAGTTTGAGAAAGCTTGGTAACCAAGTTTCAAAGGAAGCTGCTTGGTAACCAAGTTGCAAAGGAAGCTTGATAACCAATTTTAAGAAAGCTTGGTAACCAAGTTGCGAAGGAAGCTTGAGAACCAAGCTTGGGAAAGCTTGGTATTCAAGTTGCGAAGGAAGCTTGATAACCAAATTTAAGAAAGAGCTTAATGACCAAGTTTGCAACGAAACTTGCCGAGCATGTCTCCTAGAAGCTTGCCGCGGAAGACTCCAAGACAAGTGACAAAGTAACTTTGCATGCAACTAGACACATGTATTTGTAACATGAGAGGTGTCAGATGCTGGTGATTTGTAACATGCAGCAAAACTCTCTCCATTTTCCAATAAATAGAGAGCTTGGTACTTGCTCTCGGTAAGGAAAGAAAAGAAGAAGTTGCCTTGTCTGATCAAGCTATTTACGGAGAAGGAATCATCTCATCAGCGAGAATTTTATTTGAGGATCAAATCTTCCAACGAGCCAATTTAATGAGTCACTGGAGCATGTGAAATAGCACATAAATGGTTATTGGTTTGGTTATTTTTGTGTTTGAATAATTACTTGAGTTCTTTGCTAATTCTTGTTTTATTGTTCATGCATGAGAGGGGTTGAGGTTAAGATCTAGGTACTTAGCCACGGAGGCTATTTATTTTTAGATCTTTAAGTGTGAGCGAGAGAATACGATTAACCTGCAGTCATTTAGACTGAGTGTTTCTTGTATTCTAGAAAAGTTGTTGAATGTGGATTCCCCTCACGAATGCGTGTCCGGGGGGTAGTGAGGCATGTCGAGGAGTTGTAGTAGTATGTTAATTCCTATGTGGTTTTAACATATGAACGAGTGACCAGGGAATGAAAGTCAAGACTAGATGAGAGGGAATGGGTTGCATGCATTGAGTCAAACAAGTTGTACTTGTTGTTGCACGCATATTTATCAATTATTGCATAATTGTTTAAATGTTTCCGCTTGTGATGTTTAAATGTGTGATTGATTGTTGTTTGGGGAAAATGGGTGGGGATCTACTAATATTCTCCTCAGGTGACCCGGTACCACTAAGTAATGATTACTTATGATTCTATTGTTTTTGCAGGAGACCGTAGAGGGAATTAGTAGAGGGCTTAGAGAATGATAAGACCCCAGAGTAGATTTATGCCTTTTGAAAAGAAGTATGTTTATATTATGTATATAACCTCTTGGCTCTAGGTTGTGGCCACTACTCGTTATGTTTTTGGGAAAGGTTTGTAAAAACTATCGTATGATAAATGAAAAGGGGTTTTCTATAAAAAAAACCAAGTCATGACTGAGAATGAACTAGTCCGGGTTTACACAAGGGTTGAAAAGCTCGAACTATATACCTTGGCAGAAAAGTGGCAAAGGTCCTTGACTAAGGTCTTGATCCGTTCTGGACCTCAGATTAAGTATCCTTGTCCATTATCATAGCGGCCTTGGATAGTTTTGTGACTTGTCCGGTCATATAACGGTCCTTGGTTGCTACACTCGAGGACATGCGTCTTGTGCTCAAACGGTTTGGAAACTCAGGGACCATCTTTTCTTCTCTTGTCGTTTTACGGCGGAAGTCTGTGCAGCTTTTGCAAAGAACATTCTCAAAACAAGCTACACAACTGACTGGTCCTTAATTGTTACCTATGTATCAATTTAACTTTTGATAGAACCCGATTGTTTTCTGCCCCTATCTTAGACAATGGCCCTCAATTTTAATAGTTATGAATCATTTCAGAAATTTATTTCCAAACAGGACCTTTCTAGTTGAAAAAATCATTTATATGAGACCTTGTTTGGAAATAAATTTTTGAAAAGTTCATTTTAAGACAATGGCCCTCAATTTTAATGGTTATGACATTAAGTTGGATTTGTGTAACAATTATTATCTTTAGTAACAAGTATTATCTTTAGTTAAGTTGGATTTGTGTTGTTTAATATATTTTATGATACATGTGTTTGTTGTATAGTGTTGTTATTTGAATTTTGTAAACAAGTATGTCATTTCATAGTTTTATTTTCTTTCATGTTTAGTTTCGTTAACGATATTCAATCATATAATTAATATCTAGAATAATTTTCTTTATCATTTTCTGTTTCAAATAAATTTCGTTCAGTTCTAAAGTATATGAATCCATTTATGTGGTGAACCTTATTCCATTGCATGGGAAAGGAATGTGGAAACTCTGAAATTTTTAGAAGACTGTGGTGAAGTGAAAAAGAAAAAAGTCACTAGACATAAATCCATAAGATTATCAGTCTTATTATCTTTAGACTAGGTTTAGGGGATTCATATTAGAGAAATTAACCAAGCGGTGGTGGTTTAGTGGTCCTTTCAAACGCGGAATTATCTAAATTACTCTCATTTGGTCAATCGAAGTGGTGTCATGCTTTAAACCCATTAAAAATCCAATGAGTGAGCTACTCAATGGCTATATTCACCCTAGGGGATCGTTGAGTGTTAAAAGCCAGGATAACCTGCTGATTATCAAAAAATAAAAAAATTTGAGTACAAGATCTTCATGATTTAGCAAAATAATAACTTTTCATCTTCATCATGTTAACTATCACCCAATTGAACTACATAAACACACGGCAATCTGTTTTAAGTGAACAATACAAATACACTGCATAAAGATAAGAATGCAAAGGAAAACAATAATACAATCCAAATGAACAATACATCATCATACACTAGAACCACAAAGAGAAAGCAAACGAAGAAGCGTAGACTCTGATTTTAGACCGTGACTAATCCCAATCCACAGTAAAATGTGTTTAGACCTAACTCCGCCACTAGAGAATAAAAAAGAAATAAAGTTAGTGACACTTTTAGAACACAGCGAAATTGAGAGGCGCAACATATTTTCATAAATATTCTGATGGGAATATCGCGCAATTACCCATCTGCCTCACCATTAATATCATAAGAAAATGAAAAAATTGTAAAAGAAATATATATATATATATATATATATATATATATTTGATAATCAGGGGTGATCCAGCAGCCTTTTAACATCTGATTAATATTTACGGGGTGAGTGTAGCCGTCGAATAGCTCATTCACTGGATTTTCTAATAGCTTATAACATGGTATCACTTTGACTAGTCAAATGACAGTGCTTTAGATAATTTCAGGAAATTTATCTCTTTCCTAGACCAACGAGGTAATTCCTCTTTAAATGAGAATTACTAAACCACCACCACTCGGTTGAAAAAAAAAAAATTAACCTATTATATTTTCACCCAAAGAAACCAGACAAAAATTTAAAAGTAAATTACAACCCAACCTATTTAAACGAAGAGATTAAAAATCCAAAATAAGTTTACAAAACATAAAAAAAAAACCAACATAATTTGTTAAAGTAAATAAATCTCTCTAGAAGCTAGATCTTCAATTATAAATAGAAATAAAAAAAATATTTGTTATCACTTAATTTAACGACTTTGTTTGGGTTTTATTTTGCAAATCTTCCTACGAACCTGAACTAAACTAAAAATTATAGAATCAGAAAAATGATTACCTCACTAAATGAAGGCAAGAAACGATTTTTGGTGTCTTCGTCTTCCCATTCAAGCTCAGTTTCTTGTTTTTGAGGAAGCATTGCTATTGAAAACTCATCAATACGTGGGACACTCATAGCATTTAAAGGAAGCTTTCTCAGCTTTGAACAGCCAAGTGCACTTATGCGCCTCAAAGATGGAAAGGGGAGAGGACTCCAGTAGATATTCTCCAGATTAGGCAAACTTGTCAATGATAACACTTCTAGGTTCTGAAAAGGATGAGTAACACCTGTAAGATTGATTGCTTTCTCTTTGTTTATAATTTCTTCAACCTCTCCTGAAAATGTAATATCTAAGTAGACAAGATTTGGAGCAAACAATAGCCATGTCAGATCCTTAATGTTATGGCAGTTAACTATACGCACGGTATAGAGGTTGTCCAGGCATAGACATGTCAGATTGTGTAAACTAGACGAATCCATCGTCTCACTTTCTCCGCACTTCATATATGTATTAATCTCCGACACATGACTATTTACCACCCAGAGCTCACAAAGATTTTCCATACTCACCAACGATGATATATTGAATGGCTTTTGTCGAAAATCTTTAATATCAAGACTAGTGATGCAGTTCGCCAACCTTTGATCGCCTAATATTTGTTCTAAACCCAACTCCGTAGATATCGTTATGCTGAGAACTTGAAGATGCTCCAAGATTTGCAGCTCCTTCACCAATCTAATATCTCCATGAACATTAGAATTTAGTAGTTTCAAAACTCTTAAACTAGACAACTTTGATATCCCAACTATACTACAAAGTCTCTTTGTAGAAGTCAAATTCAGCTGAGTTAGCTTTTTCAACTCTAGGAAACCAACAGGCAGTTTCTCTATATTTGTATGCGACAAGTCAAGAAACTGTAAGGAGGCCAGCTCTGATATCTGCTCTGGAAGTTCATTGAAGATGAAATTACGCGATAGATCCAAAACAACTAGCTTTTGCATAGACCGGACAAAATCACCTGAGAGATTCTTTAATTCATTATGTTGGAGGAACATAGTTGTAAGTTCAGAACACTTGGAACTGCATGCTATCTCTTCAATGCTATTATTCATTAATGACATCTTTCTCACCTTTCCCCAATCTTTTACTTTTGGTATTTCATGTAATCCAACGTTTCCTTGTGCAATAAAAGTCTCCTTATTTTTCCCAAAACAGGAGGCAATCCAGAGAGCCATTTCACGAACCACGTCATGCATCACAACATCATGTGTACCAACCTCCGTCAGTAAATTTGCACGGATAAGGGTACCGAGTATTTCATAACCCTTATTTATTGCTCTTTTTATAACTTGGCATTCCCTAATGTATCCCTCGCATATCCAATAATCTATCAACCCTTCTTTATCTATCATTTTATCTTCTGGAAACAGAGCACAATACAGGAAACACGACTTTATATGTTCATCCACCAAGTTATAGTAACTGTACTTCAGAACTGGAAGAATTTTATTTTCCATGTCAGGAAACTCTATGGCGGTTCTAGTCAAAACATCAATCGCATGCTGCCATTCTTGTACTGTAGTTTTAGACGACATTGTCTCACCAATGACATTAAGCGCAAGTGGCAGACCGCAGCATTTTTTAGCGACCTTTCTTGCGAGTTCAACAATAACAGGACCTCTTTTTAATGTATTGTCGCCAACTTTGTTTTTAAACAATTCCCATGCTTCATCTTGGCTCAAACAGTTGACTTGCATCGGTTCATGATCCCCCATTCGTCCACATACTTCTCGAGAACGTGTGGTAAATGCTACTTTGCATCTATTTTCTCTAGTCGGAAACGGTACTCCGATGGCTTCTAAATCCACTTTCTCCCATATGTCATCTAGCATCAAAACAAATCTCTTCCTCTTCAAAACTCTATGTATATCGATGGCCTTATCAAATTCATTTTTGTTTTTCCATGCCTCGTCGCAAAGGTGTAGTCTTTGTGCAGTATCTTCTTGAAGCTTTGAAATTTTTGTGCATTGAGACACCACGACCCAGATCACGACGTCAAACCTACCAGCTATTTCAGCAAACTTGTTGTGTATTTTCTTGAAAAGAGTAGTTTTGCCTACACCACCCATACCGTGTAGACCCATGAATCCGACTCCATCTTCCATAAGGCGATTCCATGCCATTTCAAGCATTTCTTCCTGACCAATTGTGGGCCGAGTAGGCCTCTCTTCCGCATCAGATGTCAGAGAGGGCTGAACAACCACTTCAAAATTACCCTCAGATTTGAGAATCTTAACCTCTTCCAACAACAAGAACACCCTTCTTCCATATTTGTAGCTCAAACATATATTTTTTGAACATAAACCACATAGACACAACTTCTGAAGCTGAACAGGACTAGTATGGAGCAAATTATTAAAACGTATATCGATGCTCTCGACACGTGTAAGCCATACCTGGACAGCTTTAAGCCTTTGTTGATGTTGTGTCTCCTCTTCTCTCGCTACTTTGTTCTGTAACTCATCTTGAATTGCTTTGAGATCTTCCATTTCCCTCTCCAGATCCTTGAGATTTCTCTTGAGGTTCCGGATATAGCCTTTACCACATAAGCATCTAATGATACGATCCACTGTTTGATCACACGAATAACTGAAAGACACACAATTCCCCATGGTGTTAGAAAGAGAGAATATTTTCACCCCAAGCAACGACGAAGCTTGAAAAACATTTTTCTAATGTTGTCGTTGCAGATTTCCTCCATTGTTTTAAAGGACGTTTAAACAAAAAATACAAACGTCAACGATTAATCGCCCAGTTTGGGATTATTGTAATCACTTTAGATGCAACTATATTTTAAAATATACACAGGTCAATGATTATTACATGCAACTTTGTTTTTAAAACAAAATCAAAACTCAATGCTAAATCACCCATCTGCGTTACCGTTAATATAATATCTTGAGTTTTAACACAAAAATTTAATATAATATCTCAACAAGCTTTCATACATTTCTTGCTGAACAAATGTGAAAAAAAAAGAGAAGAGGAAATAATTGTTTGTGATTTCAATTATTTAAATTTGAAAGAATTCAATACATATGTTTAAAATTTTGAATTTAGTGTTGATGTTAACTGATTCAGCTTTGAGGATTGGTTTGATTTGAGAAGCTGGGAAGGATTGATTCCGGTTTGATGGGTGTTGCTAAACAAGGATTGGAGAAGGTAAATGAAACCTTCTTTTTGCGATGTGTGAAGATCTAAGTTGTAACATAGTGGTATCAGAGCTCCAGTTCTTGGATCGATGGCGAAGCAGCGAATCGAGATCGAGAAGTTCAATGGAGCTTTGGACTTCTCCTTATGGAAGATCAGAATGATGGCGCATCTAGGACTTCTTGGATTGAAAGGGATTATGCAAGATTTTGACCTAACAATGGAAGTACCGTTGACTAAGAGCGAAGAAAAGAAACCTAAGATTGCTGGTGATGATGATGACTCCGAACAATTGGATAAGGCATCAACAAAAGTCTTGACAAAGATCATATACCTGACCCGGTAAAAGTTGATAAATCAGACAAGCTGTGGATCTTATTTTCTTGAATGTTGGTGATACTGTGCTTAGGAAGATCAATCATTGTGTAACTGCAGCTGAGATGTGGGATACTCTAAATAAAGAATACATGGAAACCTCATTACCGAATAGAGTCTATCTGCAGGTGAAGTTCTATTCGTTCAAGATGAATGAGGTAAAGAACATTAACAAAAATGTGGATGATTTCTTGAAGATTGTAGCAGAGCTTGGAAGTCTTGAGATTGTGGTTAAAGAAGAAGTTCAAGCCATATTGATCTTGAATTCATTGCCTCTCAGTTATGATCAGTTCAAACATACTCTCATGTATGGAAACAAGATCCTACTAATAAACATATTGATCTTGAGTTTGAGGTTTCTCTCAAAGAGAAGGCACTGATTATCAAGACGTGTTTGATAAAGTTTCAGGCTAGCCTACTAATAAAGTTTTGGGGAGAGGTTTTTTTAACGGTTGCGTATATAATCAATCGCATGTCTAGTTCTATTCATAATGGTAAATCTCCTTATGAAGTTTTACATGGCTGCAAACCTAATTACAGTCAATTGAAAGTTTTCGGCTCAACATGTTATGTTTATCATGAGACACGTGATAAAGACAAATTCAGTGAACGAAGCAGGTCTTGCATTTATATAAGTATAAATATCATTTTATGATAATTATACCCTAGCTCTATAAACTTAAAACAGCCGGATCAAAATTAAACCAAAAAAAAAACTTATATATTAGCCATCATCTCATTCTTATAATTAAAACCAAAAAATTATAATGATTACCAAAACCAATCCCAAATAATTTTATTAGATATCCATTTCATGCAACTGTGCAAAATAAATCTAATTATTACTCCTGACCATTGAATGAAATGAATTGAGTTGCAAACACAAGATAATGAAACTTCAAACATCTAAAAAGAAGTTTCATATATATCATACGCCACCACATGGAAGGCAACACTTTTTACCAATCTGAATGAAGAACCATTGTAACAGGTCTGGTCGATCATCTTCATCTTTTTTCTCAGGCAAGGACTCAGGTAATGGCAGCTTCGGTGGTAAATGCCTGTGGAATGCATCAACTGCTGCAGCTACACCATCCTCGTTCTCCAGTACTTTCGCTAGTTCCATCACTCGTGATTTCACCTGAAAAAACCCGCACAATTTCATGTCCTACTATGAATTTAATCTTCATATCTAATATATGAAAAAAGAGAGATCAGGTTTGTTTACCTCTGGTTGAAGCATGAACCTTATGGAATCACAGAGGTTTTCGACATTGAGCTGAGCTATCGGTATTGGTGAAGGCCCAAGTCCTTTCTCAAAGATCCTGTCACCCCAGAAGAACTGATCCCCAAAGAACGGCACAATCGTTGTAGGACACTGCAGGTATAAATGGAATGCAAGGGACCATTAGGTCTCATGTGGTCAAGAAAACTAACAAAAATGCCACCACATGACATTTTAGTGATGGGCATGAAGGAAAATGTTTTACTTACCCCAGCTTTTAGTCCAGTCGCTGTGGTTCCAGCACCGCCATGATGGATCTTCATATCCGCAACATTAGAAACAGTCTCAATTAGAAGATAATCTCTTTGGAGATCCTGAGAATGTAAAGAGGGCTTACCACAGCTGAGCATTGAGGAAACAACCAATCGTGAGGACAGTCCTCCAAGAGGAATACATTTTCAGGAACTTCAGCAGCAACTGCAAGAGCAAAAGAATGTATTCTGAGTATGTAAAAGCAAGAAAAAAACAAGTTCGGGACACCGAGCACATCAAAACAGAAGGCACAGAAGCTGCTTACAGTTTCCAAGACCAGCCCAGCCTCGATCCACTATTCCTCTTTGTTCTGTATTTCTCAGTGTCTCCAGTATAATGTCCATTGTATTTTTTGGATCATCAAGAGGCTGGTTGTGTAAAGGTGAAGAAACAACAAAGCAACAATACTGTTAGCTGAAGCTAGCGCATCATCAATTTAACAAACAAGGAGGATCAATACCATAATTTGTGGAGATAATATATCGATTTTATTCGTTATGCATTTTAAGTTGATACAAGTGTTTCGTGCAGCAAATATAAGATTTTAATTTGATGCTTAACCAACTATATCAAGATCCATAGTCAATAGTCTCAATAATATGCCCTACCACTGAATATTACTAAAGAAAAGAACACATTTTCTGACTATTAAGGGTCTTTGACTTACCATGCTTCCAAAACCAATATATATCGGTGGTGATCCTCTCTCTATCCAGCGAATAAACTCTTCGCGAGGTTTGTACTTTGATCCAAGGTTCAGGAAACAATACCCAACAACATCAACTAAAGGGCCCCAGTCTGTAAATTAGTCGAAATAAAGCAAACTCTTTTAGATATCTATTGCAGAAAAGAAAAAGAGCTCAGATTTAAAGAATATTACAACACATTATGGTCTTGCCATATCCAGAAGAAGGACATGAGAGCCTTAGCTAGATGCAAATTGAAAGCAAGGAAACTTATGATAAACCTCGGTGGTATATAGGTATAGGAGATGTAGCTGTGCTCTTACCATTTGGTTTTGGCACAACCTGGGGACTCCACATGTAACCAGTAGGCAAGTGTGAAATTGATCCATGGTATGTGCTGAAATATGCTATAGGTGCAAGGTTTAGCTTCCTCTTCCTAAAATCATTTATATATGTCCTTATGCTCCACCATACCATCAGATCTACAACTATATATGATAGCTGGGACAAGAAAATGTTGTAAAATATTCAGCCTCGTAATCCTTTAAAATCACATATCGAGAGGGTGGATATTGATAAGAAAGGACCAGACTAAATTGAAAAATGACATTACCCAATACCCAGCACTTTGAGGAACACGAGCCAAAGGGTGGGGAAATTCATGGGTTGGCCTGCCTACAGGAAGAGGATGTAAGGAAACAGGAAAAACAAATAACACTATGAGTTTAAAAAGTAAAAAAGTCAACTCACGTCCAAGGCATTGTAAAAAATATGTGAATTGGTACTCCAAGAGCTTCAGCAACGTGAACATGTCCTGCAATATGAATCAAAACCAAATCATAAGCTTCATAGGAGCAAATAAGAAAACAACCTAGGAAATATTCTTAAGAAAAGTTTAGAAACAATGAGGTGCTGATTCTGATAAATGAAACATTTTGAAGTTGGTGAGGGACTTACCATACGCAGGAGGATTTGCGATTATAGCTTGAGCTCTGAAAGAGGTAGCAGTTTCCATATCAGGCTCTGTGCATGCAGGAAGAAGAGACTCTATAATTGCCTTCAACTGTTTTCTCTGTTTTGATATTTCTCCAGGCCCAGAAGGAATGAGACCTTTATTTCTAGCCATATCTACATTCAAAAATATCCATAACTATGATCACATGATGCTAACTAGAAAATCTCTGAACGGTTTCCATCAAGCTTTAATCAGAAACAAAAAAAGGTGAGAAACTAAAAATATAACATATTTTCATGGAAGACTCTTACATGCAGCTAATTCCCGAGGATCACCACCCAAGGGATAGAACTCTACTCCAGCAGACCGTACAAAAGTGCGGAAATTTGCATGAGTTGCCAACCTAACACAATGACCAAATTCCTGCAACAAAGAAAAATAATAAATAACTTTATCTATTCTCAATATCAATGACCCAATCAGTTCAAAATCTCTCACTAAATGCATCAAGAATATATATGAGGATGAGACATACAAATCAAACAAAATTAGAAAGACGAGAACACATGATATGGGCACATGCCACGCTTGGATATGAGACTATTTATTTGCAGCATATTATATGCATCCACAAAGCATATACATTTAATGTCACAATGCTTCATCAAAAAAGAGTAAGGTCACAGTTTAATTACAAGGAATGAGAAAAGAGTTTTTAAACTACCTGGAGGCGTTTTGCCATGGCCAAAAAAGGCTGCACATCACCTCGAGTTCCAACCACAAGTATAACAATTTTTAACCTTGGAATGGCTCTAAAGGAATCTGCAAAGGACTTTTCATATGTGATTGCGGACTGCCCTTTGGCTGGCTGAAACTCCAATAACTCCGGTACTGGGGTACCGTTATCTATAACTTCCACTGTCCCATCATTTTGTATTCTGACTAGCTCAACAATGAGTTTTTGCTGCAACCACAAGATATTATGTGAATAGAAATGTTCTTCTTATGTTCATGCTCAATCGCCATAGATACAAATGGAACATGAGAATTTAGTTTCCTACCTTTTCCTTCTCTGATAATCTATCTAATTTTAGATTATGACCAACAGGAGACCCTTTCTCTGTCAAGGACCGAGAGTACTTAATCTCATCGTCATCAATTAGCATATCTCCATAGAGACCAACAGGTGCAGTTCCACAATGGTCTAGTCCTTCAACAACATACAATCTTGATCAGTTTTCCATTCAAAAACAAAAGGAAACACAATGGAGAAAGTGACAATGCACAAAGTTGGTTAGAGCTCCAAAGTCGTAGTTTTGGTTGAAATAGAGAACTAACCCCTACGCCAATCAGAAGAAGGACCAGAATCTTCAGGAGCAGTCTCTACAAAACCACAAGTTTCCAATAATCCTTCATCAGAATCACCCTTCAAAGACCTGATTCCATCCTCCAGTGGATGACTTAACACATTACTCGCCATCAGATTCAACTAAACAACTCTCACTGCCCTCAATACCTTACAATATGGATTAAACTCCACAAAGGAACAGAATTTCACTACTCTAATACACCATAGACACATTTACTTCAATCAAAGAGCTAAGCACCAGAAAAAAAATGCTAATTGCTCCTCAGAGTTTGAACCAACCAGTCAATCCAAAGGCAATGAAAGGTAGCTGCAAAAGAGAGAATCAAAAGTAAATTACAATTATATAAAATAAATCGAAAAAATTAGGTTTTAAACCGTTTTCATATAACCCAGACTTTACTTGAAGAACTCAAACTATGACGATTCCAATCAATCAAGGAACGCAATTGCCCAGTAAAATTCAAAGATTGAATCTAACATCAGTCGACTTACTGATTGCAAAGATTGAAACTTTACCTGAGTGAATAGGAGAGAAAGCGAAAGAAATGGGGAAAATGAGAGAAATTGATAAAAGGAGGTTTCTGGGTATCTCTGATGAACACAAAATTTAAGCTTTCCAAAGGGTTTGGAGACTTTTGAATCAAATCAACCAAATGTGGTGAGACCGGTGGTGAGATATTTTATTAATAATTGTAATAAATATCAATGAATTATTAAATCATTAAATACGTGGATGCCACCGAAACAAAGTAAGTTGATTAAGAACTGTAGTAATTCTAAGTTACAACGGATCTTCGTTGTTAAAAACTTAAGTACTTGGCTTATGTCCAAAGAAAAAAAACTCAGAAAATATTATTATGGACAGATTTTTAGGATTGATTAGATGATGAATTTCATGGAGTTTTTATTCAGAGAATGACGTTTTTGTTGGATTTTGTTATTTGTTTTTACTATTTTTTACTGTTGGTGGAATACCTTCTTTGCCTCGTTGGAATGATAGGAGTTTTTATGCAACCACTACAAAGTGGTGTATTTATACATCAAGAAAATAATTTTTTTTTTTGAATGAGAAATGGAGGTATAAAAGTATTTAATTTAGACAGCTTGTAAGATTTTAAAATTAATCTAAGCAAGACCGGTTCAATGAAAATGGAGGTCCAAATCAAATAAGTTCTTTCCTATATATATTATTCAAAACGTCAAAAAAAAAAAAAAAATTAGCTCTGAACTTATGTAAAACTGTATCAAATGATTTTTTTTTTAACAACTCTCTTATAAAAATAGATTTTGTAGCCTTTGACTTATACCCATTAACTAGTGTCCAGCCCGTACTACATACGGATAAAAATATATTATATCAAAAATACAAAATTCTCGTTTTTGTTTTATTTTAACGGCAAAAAATTAAAAAATTCTCTTAAAATTGGTTAATATAAAACTTTTTTTTTACTTAAAAGCAAACCATTTATTAAGTAATAATACTTCTTATTATTATATTTGAAGTGGATTTTATGTGAGTTTCTATGTAGAAACAACACATACATTTTTATTATTTAGAACAAAATAAAATGAAAAAATGTTTAGTAAATGAAAGAATTGGTTTAGATCCTTATATCTGTCTTCATGTGTTGTGGTTATTTAATTTTCCTCTGTTTTTTGTTCTTTCTGGTACCGGTCTTCATATGTAGTCACTCGTATACTTATCAATGCAGACGAAGATGTTTAATATAAAACAAATCCTAACTATGTTAAATAAAGTATTTTATAATTTTCAAAAAATAGATTTAGACATAAAATTTCTAGAAACTACTGTTTTGTATAAATCCAGTTTGAAATTGAGATTTACTTATAAAAATTTTGATTGTAGTTCTCTCATGCATTTTACCAAACAATTTTCATACATTTTGTAAGAGTTTGTCTCAATCTTGTAATGATTAAAAGAAATTGTGATGCACAAAAATATGAGGTGCGTGTAAGAGGAAAAGAGTGAGATAGAAGTTAGAACCAGACTTTTGTTGCATGGTGCAATATTCAGAAGCTCCAGCGACCTTGTCCAAGGAGAGACTTCTAGAGAAACATCTTCCATATCAATTTTGTGTGAATTTAGAAAAGTGTCATCATGCGAAAGCTGAAATGGTGAGAAATAAAGATGACAAAATCAGAGGTGATGAAAGAATGTTGCCGAGTGCTTGTAATATCCAGAAGAAATATGAACTTACCATTTAAATCGAGAGCAACATGAGCGCAGTAGTGGTTTCAAGGTAGTGAAGGGGGATTTAATGTGGAATCCCTTTTAATTTAAATCTGGTATAATTGGGTTTCCTATTTTCTTGCAAAATAATATAGTGGAGACGTGGGTGAACGGTTACTAAAGATAAAGCTTAAAACATTATTTTGCTAAATAAAATCCTGATAATTTTGATATTTTAATGGATTTAAATTTATAATAAAATATCTATGTGGCAAAAAGATTTTTTAAAATCTATGTGACACTATTTAATTGGTCATGCGATATGTGCTTTATAATTTTAAAGATATAAAATATAATAGAAAACTACGAAAACTGCATTATTTTAAAAATTTATTTTCAAACAGACCACCAACTGCTTCAAAAATCCTTTCCAAGAATCCTGTTTTAATATAAACTAGAGTCAAATGTTTTCTTAATCATTGTAACGAATGTTTATATTTTACTGTTTCATATTTTGTGGTTAGCTTTCCACATAATTTATAAATTTTTAGATTTTGTTTGTTTAGTTTTTATAATTTCTTTTCTTTTACTTATATGTAATTTTAACTTCATTAAACTATAAAGTGTTAGTGTTTTTGGTTAATTGTCATATATATGTCCAAATCTTCCCCATTGTCCAACAGATTAACGAGGTCCGAATATTTGATTATTGTAATTTAAATAATTAAAATATTTTAAAAAATAAAATAAACAACTTTTAATATTCTCTTTTTAGTAAATATTCTAATTTTATACATAAATTTTTTTATATTTTCAAATATATCATATATTATATTTCATCAACTATATACAATTATTAATATATATATATATATATAATTTATTTATTTTTATTAAAATTTGGTAATTTGCAGCCAACCCACCAATCCGCGGAAAAGTCTGATATATCCACAGTCCACTCTGGGTTTGTTCATGATGCCTGCTTTTTAACATGCATAAATTTTATGTCTATACCCACACTATGTCGGATTTACTTGTACATATCCCGCATGTCACCGATCCAATTGACATCTCTACCGATGTGGGATATTAAAAACACAGTTTTTCTTTATTGATTGAATTAATATATGTCTGTTTATAAAAATTCAAATCACAACATATGCATAAAAAATCTAAAATTTTATTAATCGTATATATTATATAATAATTTAAAATAATTTAAAAATAATATCAAAAAAAATGATAGGAGAATCATAATTCATACTATTAAAATCACAATATTAGATAAGGAAATGATTGTAGAAAAATATTAGATAAGGAAAGGATTGTAGAGAAATATTAGATAAGGAAATGATTGTAAAAATTAAATGATTATTTATTTAGAAAGAAGAAAATAGATAAACTAAATATGAGAGTGATTGGATACATGAATAATTATTTAGTGTTTGGATACAAGAATAACTCATTTGTACTTCAATTTTAATAGTATAAAGATTTTGGAAAACATACAAAATAAAAATTCTCCCAAATAGAATTTAGTGACCTTCAAAAATCAAAAAATATAAAATAAGTTGGTGGGTCAAATCAGTTGTCTTCATAGCTTGTTTTCTAGGCCAAACATGAGTCTTAAGTGTTAAAATATATTCCACATTAATTAGAATCCACATTAATTAGAAACATGAGGATAAACTTAATTGTATGTATTACAGAGAATTAATTCTACAAAATGCATAAAATTTGAGAGTTAGAACCACACCATAGTGTTTTGGGGAAATATGAGTAAGTATGTGCTCAGTGTTAGCATAAGCTTTTTTGTGGTTTTTTGTTTTGTGGAATGGACCATACCATATGGTTCATTGTAGTACATATGGTTTTACAACTACGAATTGACAGTTCGATTGGTATGAGGACTTAAATCACTTCAACTCTTGTTGGGATCCAGCTTCCAAATATTGCGATATATTTTCTTGATACACTAACATGGTTAGAACGGCTTATGAAATGAAAAATTGGTTGTTATGACATCTAACATGTTATCTAAGATGATATGAATTTTGTTTGGAGACAAAATAATGTCTCACATTGGAAGATTAGAAAATATATGTCTAATATATAAGTCAAGTCAATCACCAATTAGTATGAGGCATTTTAGGAAGGTGCCCAAATACAAATCCGTGCGGACTTTGCCACTTGGACCCAAAGCGGACAATATCATACTAATAAGGGAGTTACTTGGGTTTACATAAGCCCAACAATTGGTATCAGAGCGTAGGTAAAAAACTGTGGATCTAGGAAAGTAGGTGTGGGTTTCATGCTCAGTGTGGTGGTATCAGAGCGTAAGTCGAAAACTGTGGACCTAGGAAAGTGGGTGTGGATTGCATGCTCGGTGTGCAAGAAGCCCTCAATGTGACAACTACATATATAAAGAAGAAGAAAAACGATTTACTCTTTTGTCGAATATTTTTACTTTTTCTTTTATTTATTAAAAAAAGAGTCAAGAGATATAAAATAAATATTAATAATAAGTAATAATTATTATTTAAGGAAAGAAAATCAAATAAAAACCTAATAATATTTTTTGGTGAAGAAAAGCTAATAATATCTCTAATATTTATATAATTGTTTTAGAGTTTAAATAAAGCTTATTATTTTCTTATTTTTAAGTTAACAGTTTATGGGATGAAACATATTTAAAGCATGTAATTTAAAACATATTTATATTTTAACAAACTACTATTGAATCAGAGTCAAACGTTTTTTTATCCAATTCAGAAACTCTTATGAGTTTTATAAAAATCCAGCCAATTAACCACCAATTCAATTCACAGTTGAACCCAGTCAAGCAGTTTGGCTTAGTCAATGTTTAAAAAGGTTTAATGATTACATATTAATCAATTTTTTAAATGACCAGAATAATCCAGTGCCACCCGGAGTCGGATCGTGCAACTATAAAGATATAAAGCTGAGAGTTCCTGAAGATGGGTTTTCAGGAACTGGCATTTTCCCTCATCCTTTGCATAAAAGTTATATGTTATCTCATCACATTGAGATTCTTAACTTCTTATGCAATAACTTGGCTGTTGAAAACCCCAATGGTTGCATTTTAGCTCAAGCTCCAATATCCAAAAAAGCATTCCTAATGATCAGTTTCATCTATGGATACCTTGCTAAGCACCCAAATAGTAAACCTCTATTTGTGCTTCCAAAATTAATGCTTAACTTCTGGAGAAAAGAGTTTCATCGATTAAAGGTCAATGACGTTCTACTTCTTGATTTGTACTCGGCAAAAGCAAATAGCCCATCTCAATAATTAAAGATTTTGAAACAATGGATCAAAAACCGGAGTATTCTCTTCTTGGGTCATAGACAATTCTCCAACATGGTATCTAATAGCAATGGTACTGATGAAGCTTCAAATGATTGTAGGGACATTATCTTAAATGTTCCTTCACTTGTTATCTTTGACGAAGGAGCTGATCCAAGGAACGAGATGATGACCTTTCTTAAAGATGTTGCTAGTATCAAGACGCCACTTAAAGTTTTACTCAGTGGGACACTATCAAAACAACATAAGAGAGGTTTTCAACATTCTTGTTGTAGTCTTCCCGGAATTTCTGAAGCATAATCATATTGGGAAAAGAATCAGAAATTTTCTTAACGTTGATGATGAAGCTGATGGACTTTTAATGAAGATGCCACTGTTTGATGAGTTGGAGGAAAGTATTCTATGCGAAGATACTGATGATGATGGTGACAAGAGTGGTTACTTAACGGAGCTAAGAATGTTAACAAACAAGGTTATTTATAATCACAAAGGAGAGTTTCTTCTCAAAGTCCCAGGCTTGATGGACTTCACCGTGGTCGTAAAACCGACATTTAGGCAAATTACAACATGGATGATGGAAAGAAACTCCAAAGTAAATTGTTTCAAAACAGATTCTACGACGTGGAGCGGAATTACACTTCATCCAGCGCTATGTGATTTCTCAGACAGGATAAGAGATCTTTCACCCCCAAATGAGGATGAGATGGATGAGATTCTCAAAGATATTGACGTAAATGATGGCGTAAAAACAAAATTCTTCCTTGGTTTAGTGAAGTTATGCGGCTATACGAATGAGAGGATTCTTGTTGTGAGCCAATATGCCATCCCATTGATTTTCCTCCAGAGACTTATGGCTAAGATCAAGGGCTGGAAAGATGGAAAAGAAAGCTTCATGATCAAAGGTGATACAAGCCTTTCTGCTTGAGAAATCTCTATTAATCAATTCAACAGCTCGTCTAATGCAAAAATCTTCTTCGCATCTATCAAATCGTGTAATGAGGAAATCACTCTTACAGGTGCAACAAGGATTATAATGCTCGATATTATCGCAAATTCTTGTATGGCTCGACAAGCCATAGCGCTTGCATATCATCCAGGACAACAAAAAAAAGTTTATTCCTATAGGCTGGTGGCTGCGGATACGTCAGAAGAAGATGAGGACATCATTGCATCTAAAAAGGAGATAGTTGCTGGAATATGGCTTGATGGAAAGACATATCCTGTTGATGGAAAATTTCAGATTCCACCTATTGATGATGACTATTGCAACGAAAACTTTCTAGGAGCTTATTATATGAAGGAGGACATCAAAACCATATACATAAGGTTGGTTTTTTTGTTTAGGTTCTTAATTTATCATTAATTGAGGTTGATTATTATATATCTATTTAGATATCTTTTAACCAAAAACTTTTATGGGTTTCATTTCAGGTAAAGGGAAGAGCTTCGTACAAGTATTCATGCAAGTTAACAACGAAAATTTATGGGTGTTTTGTCCCCAACAAACTCAGTTTAAGTTTATGTATTGTTTTTTTAAAAGATGATGAAGTGTTGCATTTTTCGCCATAATATATTCCTTTTTCTTTTATCAAAGTCAGGATTCCAACAAAAACATATATCTATCGTTTCTAAGATAGACAAAGTGGTGAATCCTAAAACCTTTTTTGAAAGTATTTAGTAGTGGTTTAGTCAATCATTTTGATTATCAATATCGATATGTAAAAAGTCATATATAATATAATAATCCACTTCAAAACATCTGTCTTTGGCTCTTTGCCAACCGATTCAGATGGAAATATAAATAGATGTTCTGTTCAAAATGATTTGATATATAGTAGGGAAAACACCATAAAAAAAAACTTCCAACTCACTATATTTTTCCAACTTAAACTTTTAATTTTTTTGTTTTTTCAGTCCAAACTTCCAATTAAATAAATTTATCAAAACAAACATTCAAATAATTTAAAGTGTGCGAACAGTTGAGTTGACTAACGGTCAATGCTAATTTCATCTAACAGTGTTACAAAAATTATTTTTTGAAATTTTATTATTTTCTAGGAAAAACTATTAGAAACATAAAAAGAAAAAACAACTAAATAAATAAACCAAAAATAATATAACAATATTTTTTTGTTAAATTTTAACATATTAAAAATTATTAATATTATTGTTACATTAATAATATTTTTTATCTAAATAAAAATTATCTAAGAAATGTATATAACATTTAGTTAAATGTTATATTAACAAAATTATTGTGATTAGATGATTGTGCAAATCATTTGTCGAGGTTAGTATTAATAAATGATTTTTCAGAGACATTGAGCGATAATGCTTGATGATATAACTCATTTTTAGTAGAGATTTCTGGTTTTTAACAAAGGTGAGAATCCTAAATATATATATATCATTGGAGGAAAATATCATAAAACATATAAATAAAAAATTCAGATATTTGAGATAATGCCATAAAAATAAAAAGCCTAAATATTTACATTGGATGTAAAATCAGAAATGTTAATCACACACACAATATTTACACATCACTTAAACACTCCTAAAACGTATACACAAGAAGTTACATTTCTGTTTCAGTATTAAAACTAGAGTGTGAATCAAACACATGCATAAGTCTCTATCTCCAAAACACAAAGGTGAATCTTCACATCTTCTGGCATCTCTCCTTCATTAGCTAACTATCCGGTTCCAACTATTTTTGTTTCCTATACCAGAGGAACAAGGTTTGATGCTGAACAAAATTTGCGGTACGGATTTTATTGCTTTAATATTTACCAATCACAAAAGTGGTAAGAATTCGTGATATCAAAATCAGTACTCTTAAGTTGTTCTTTCAGCTATCTCTTATAACTATTTTTTTTCCTCTTCTAACTATTCTGTTATGATTTACTATTTTCTCTTCTTACAAAAAAAAAACTCATAGCACTTTGTGTAATCAGTCGGGACCCTACCTATTAGTTACTTTGGAAAAAGTACATAATTTCATATAAATATCCTTTTCAATGTAACATTACACCCATCATATATACCAGAAAGGTTAACTTATATACACATCATAAGTTATTTACACATATTTCATTGACAAATATCGAAAAAGTTACTTTTTTCTTTACCCAATATTATCCTCATAATTGAATATAAACCGCCCGGATGATTAATCATACTCCACCTTCATCACCGACTGTTACTTGTCCCCATGATTTTCATATTTAGAAAACAAAACTCCCCCCAATGAAAACATATTTCAAAAATGTCCTATTCTTGATTTTGAATCTTTCCGAGTGAATCAAGAGCCTCAGTGCGGCTACGGACAATCTGGTGAAAGACCTCCCTCACTTTCCTATCAAATGGATCCAAACCCTCTTTCACAGTTTCAGACACTTGTATCAATTCTTCCACTATCTCCTTAACCTCTAACCCCTTTTCATCTGTTAATGAGAAATTATCCGAATCAATCAATTCACTTAACATTCTTGAGCTTCTCTCAATTTGATTAATCTCTCTAAGTAGTCCACAAGCCTTCTTTTTGTCTCTTTTCTTTGATTCCCCAATAATCTTATCGTGTAGCGACATCACTGGTACTGCCCATTGGAAATGCCTAGGGAAATAGAAATGTACTTGCAAACCACGATCTTGGCAAGGTATTGCCGCGACAAGAACCCACATTACAAATAACAAGATTGATGTCATTGTGTAGACTGTGAGGGCTAGGCCATTACTAGTCATGACGTCACTGCCTCGTGGCGTCGCTAAGTTATTTCCAATGCCTTGTAACTGCCTCGCAGCTGACCATGACCTTGAAACGCTCCAAGAAAGTGACCTGACATAGCCACCGATTGAGTTTTGGTTGTCCTTGTTTCGTGCGAAAGAACGATTACGTTGTGCTAATGCGTTAGAATTAGATTCTTTCTCGTCAAGCATTCCGATCGCTAAATCAATTAAAGCTTTCTTTGCTCGGTTGATTTCTCCTTCATCAAGCTGTCTTTCGCTCGTGTCTAATGTGGATACTATTATCTCAATCAGTTTCTGCCATTGTCCGATCTTCTCGATCCCATCACGGATGGCATTACATACATCAAGAGCCTTGACACTCCTCTCGAAGTAATCTTCTATTAAACGGTCCATTGGATGCTTGACGAGCTGAGATTTGTGGTTAAATATTATAACTCGGAAATTTTCTTGGCAACAGAGAAAAGAATCAAGAAGTTTTCCTATCCATTCAAGTGAGATGAGCTCATCCTCAGCCGCGGAGGCGTTGAGATCGATAAATTTTTCAGCAACTTGTCTTTGGAAAGAATCTAATTCTACCTCCATGCTGATAGGCTCGGGGACGGCCATTGGATCCATTAAGTGTGCTTGGTCGCGACGCAAACTTAGTAATGACCTTCCAAACGAATATTCTGTCTCTGGCATTTTTTTTAAATAGATGAAAAATTAGTTTCAAGATATGAAATTTACTTGGAAAAATGTGATGATGGAAATCAAGAAAAATGGAGAATGAATATTATAAAGAGCATAGCTTGCCAACAAATTGCTTTAATGTTTGTTAGTCTTTCATCTTTTCTCCTATTTCTAGTACGTTTAGTTTTCACCATTGTCTTTTTAACCATTTAATTGCACTTCATTGGTTACAAATAAAAGAACTAAATATTTCTAAAACAAATGGAGGGATGTAAAATGTTACTGAGAACTATTTTTAAAACATAATTAAATATTATTCATTAAAAGATAATTAAATTTTATAATTTTTGGTTGGAAAAAAAGAGAATTAAATTTTTATTTTTTTAAAAAGTTATTTTGAAAACTATATTACTATAAATTTTGATTTTTTGGACATCATATTCAGAATCGTCAAGGGCCGACCACTACGAAACGGCCAAACCTGCACACAAAAAAAACAATCAATGTTACTGAATGTTTTAATGGGGAAAATGTAATTTAAAATGCAAAGTTTCAAAAAGAGGTCATTTTAAGAATCAACTTTCTCGTCGGCCATTTAAAGCATTAACTTACGTTGACTTCGTTTCTTATACACAAACTTATCGTTGATCCGGCCAATTAGACATGTTTGTGACAAAACGACGTTGTTTTATCACTAACAGAGCTATTAACGAAGGATTTTAACGACAGTTTGTATATAAAAACAAAGTCAACGTAAGTTGATGTTTTAAATGGCCGACAAGAAAGTTGATGCTTAAAATGACCTCTTTTTGAAACTTCATGATTTAAATGACATTTTCCCCATGTTTTAATATATCATACGTATTGTTTTGTAATATAAAATTATAGTTAACAAAATATTTGTTTTACAAAGAATTTGCATGGTTTCTCAATGTAGTAGGCTAGTAGCTAATGCAGGGGATTTTTTAATTGAAGATAAAAAGAGACAGTATTAAAAAGGGGAGAATACTTTAGAGAAGACGACGAGTAGTAAACCACCTGACCAGGAAAGTATCAAACTAGTGATCTCCTAAAGATCGAATTGAGCTGATCCTGTTAAAACCGATTTATCAATCATTGTTGTCAGTCGAGGAGTTGAACTGGGAAACTCATCATGGCGTCTTTCGTTCTCTCTAAGAGGTGTTTTCCAAGGACCATTTGATGATTAAGTGGAAAAAAAAAAACTAAAAATGAAATTAAATGGTGAAGCAAGCACATGAAGTAATATGCATATGCTTAACCTAAGCAAGGTGCTTAGTGGTAGATTGGGCTTTAGATCCTAGGAGAAGAGGATTACACCCCTCTATTCTTAGTGTATCTCGAGTCAATTTCCAATAAGAACAACAATTATTTTGTTTGGGTTATTTGGATTTCTATGCATCAGCCCAGATGCTTATCATATGGTGGGCTTATTGGAAACTTTCATAGGGCATGCTCACCTAGAGATTAATCAATGATGGTCCTTACCTTTGCCTTTGAGAAGTTGGCGATCCGATATCCGGTGCTAATCAAAAACAAATATACATGTGTTCTTAGATTTAGTATATTTTTAGTATCAATTTTGCTACAACGTATCTTCTCACTCTAAAATATTAGACATTTCTCTCATATCTTTTTAAAATAATGTTTAAACTGATGTATATAAACGAATATCATTACCTCGTTCAAAAACCAGATACATGAAAGATATCGTACTAAATATTAGTATAATTAGTGTTGTTAGTCAAAACTATTACTCTCTTTGACTTGTCTCTTCGTCTTTCTCAATTTATTGAATCTCTTCTATGAATTCATCTTCTTCTTGATCTTGTCTCTTAGTATTCTCCTATAAAATTTCATCTCATGTACTTCTATTATTATGAGAGACTAATAGTACTATTCTTTCCACTAGGCTAATACCCGCACATATGCGCGGATTTTATTTTGGATTATTTTGTCTTAATTTTTTAAAAATAACTTATAATAATTTACATAAAATTATCTTGATTTTTTTTTCAATAATTAACTTACGTTTTATATGTTGCCCAAACATGGTAATTAGACTACATGTTGGTTTATTTTTGAATAATATATTATTTATATATTTAATTTCTAGGTCTGTAAAGATTATTTAAATTATGGAGTTTTTAAAACATTTCTTATTCCATGAATAGGCTAATTTCTTGATTTTGGATTTTTTAAAATTTTCAAATCTTAAATAAGTAAACTCACATTTACTTGTGCATTGTGCTAAAAATTTAACAAAATATTAAAAGTCACATAAAATTTTAAGAACATGCATTCAATTTATTTACCAATAGAGTTTAAAAAAAAAAACTAAAACTTAGTTATATATAACAATAGAAAATAGTATCACATTTTATAAAGAATCCACAATCATACAACTCTTACATGTCTCGGTTGCGGGTTTGAAAGTGTGAATGGAGATTAAATATGACTTCAGTCAATTGGGAGTCGTGTTCATGACTACTGTGTAAAATGTAAATAAAACTAGAGTGATCGAATGGGCCATTCACTAATAAGGCGAAAGCAAAAGTGAAAAGACATGAAACATATTAATTATGATATTAATTTAGTTGTGCTGACATATAAACCAATGCGATTAATTTTTTATCCCTAAAATAAAGCCAACAAATTCAGACAAAAAATAGACACAAAATTAATATATTGATTTTATTTCTTATATAGAAGATAAAAATAAATAATAAATTTATTGATTTTATAAACTAATAAATAGTGTAACTATTTAGATATGATTGAAAACGATAGTGAGAAATATGATTAAACATGTAAAAGAAAAGACTAACATGTAAAATAAGATGATGAAAATGTAGGATAAGTTAAAGTATCGTATTATACAATGTTTAAATTTTATGGTATTAAAAAAATAAATTTGAATTTTTTAAATGTTTTACAGATTTTTAAAGTAATTAAATTTAAATTAAATGAGTTGTTATATAAAATTAATAATCGTTCACAAATGTTGAAGTGTTTTGAATGTGCTGACATGACTGCATAATAAAAAATAATAAAAAGATCTGTATCAAGCTTGGAGAGTCATTTCACTCATTATATATAGGATTCCATTTCTCTCATCATCTCTACATGGTATCTGAGCAGGTTATGCTCGAATTTTAATCTATTGGTCAAACTCATTTTTTATTTTATTTTTAAGTCATCCTACTTCTTTAAGTTAATGCTTCACTAAGCTATCGAGCTTCTAACTTCTGTTTTTCTCATTGCCGAGTCAATTCCCCTATGCGACAAAGTTATGATCCATGCTCATTTCTTGTAGCACATGATCCCACTTCGAATTTTTATGCATTTCGCACCTCACCACCTATCCCAAGTCGATCCGCGGTCAAGTCATAAGACTTCATTAAGCTATATATATGCTTCTCAACGAGTTTGGTCATTCTTGATCTAAATCCAAGCCTGAGTGCCTCTGAATTCAAGCCATCGAGCTTCTCATTTTAGTCTCCAAAGACCTCTAGACCCACTACATGTCAAATTTTCTCCTTTGTGTGTCAAGATTGGATTCTGTAACCGTCTTCCATCTTGTGGGGAAGTATTAGTATAATTAGTGTTGTTAGTCAAAGTTATTACTCTCTTTGACTTGTCTCCTCGTCTTTCTCAATTCATATCTCTTCTATGAATTCTGAAATTTCTAGGAGACTAGATATTGTAAATTAAGTACGGAACCAATTTAAACGATAAAGCAATAAGGAGACAACACGAGATTTAACGAGGTATCGGTTGGTTCTTTTTCAAATCAACCAGTAGTCCTCGGCTGCAACAAGAGTTTATTAGATCACTTTAAGAAGTACAAGATATACTAGAATTTCTACAAAAATTCTTGTACATCTATCTAAGAACAGAACTAATACATTAATCATTTATCTACAAACAAGTAAACGCTTTTACTCCCCATTAATCATTTTTGCATTCTTCTTGGAGAAGTTCTTGCTTAGTGCTTCTCACAGCGACATCAACCTCTTTCCAATGCGATCTCTCCCAAACTCCACAGCAACTAAAATGCTTGGATAAGTAATTATGTTTATGTTTCTCTGTTTTGAAAATAATCAAGCGTGAAGAAGCAATAAAGCCTCTTCTTCTTATATAGAGAAACCAAGACACCGCCTCCCTTAAACCTCCAGTGTAAAATCCAATAAAATCTGAGAGAAAATGCTCATTTAATTCCCCAAGTATTTGAAATTAACAAATTTATTTTCCAACTATTAAGTGTGCATAATAAATCTCCAAGTTTTGTTTGACTTTGCAAAATTATACTTTAATAATGTCAACGTTAAACAATAATCAGAAATCGTTAAATCTAGTTTTCATAGGTTGATAAACATGTTTTAAACTTCCGCCTTCTCTGTTTTAAGCTAGTAAAAGATTCTAGTATGTTGTTGGATTCAGATATGGTGATTTGATATATGATATTTAGTTTTCCTATTTAAAGGTTCATGTTAGATCTCAAGTACTTGCAATATATTATTTGCAGATCGAAAATCTTACGAGATTCATGTTTAAGCCGTAGAATTTTAAAGAGCTGAACTACTCATATATAACAATTAATGAGAAGCTTGCCTTTGAATACTACTAAATTACAAAGAAATTTGTTGAGAGAAACAAGCTAGTGAGGGGCTGAGATGAGATGATGAGATGTGAGCAGACTTTTTTAAAACAAATTTCGGTGACTAAGAGTGGGAACATGGGCTCTAAGTAATCACGTCGTGCCCCTTCTCTTATTTCTCCATATACATTATTATCTCATTCTATTGCATTAACGATGGCTGAAGCCTTTTAATCTGATATGGATGGTGTAAAACCTCTGTTTCATTGATGTTTACAAAAGCTTACTTTCTCATAATTGTAACATAACCAAGTACTTTGTCTTTCATAATCAAATACATTATCTTACACTATGTAATCTCTTACGACAACAAATGGCAAGCACCATGTTCTTGATTTTGAACAAAAAACAAACAACAAAGCATGACTACAACGAAGATTGACGTTTTTGTGACAAACCTCATGATATTGCTGTCGGAATTTGCCTATGCTTGTACCAGAAATCATTTAAAGAATATTTACAGTTTTCAGTTTGGAGAAAAAATTGGAGAAAAGCAGATGAAGAAGATGATCAATCGAAGTCTGAAAATTAGACTTAATGATGGTTAACGATCTCTGATAATTGTTTTTTAACGTTGACATTATTAAAGTCTAATTTTGTAAAATCAAACCAAACTTTAAGATTTATTATGCTCACCTAATAGTTAGAGAATAAATTTGCTAATTTCAAATACTTGAGAAATTAAATGAGCATTTTCCCTAAAATCTACAGCATATCTTCATTTTTTCAAGCAAGGAAATATTTCAAAATAACTTGAAAAGAAAGCGTTAGAGAATAATAATTTAATCAAACATTTCCAATTAAAGCATTATAATAATATGCAATTAATAAGAAATCATAATTAAATTATATTAAAACAAATATCTTTAGAATTAAAGACTCTACAAATTCATCTTCTTTTTGATCATATTCTTAGTATTCATAACTTCATCTCATGTGCTTCTATTATTATGAGAGACTAATAATATTCTTTCTATTCCATTTCTCTCATCATCTCTACACTAAATCTATTGACTTGCCGGTCTCCCTCAAAAACCATGTGTGGAGTAGACGTGCCACAGCTAGCCCTTCTACAACAAGCCATCAAGGCTTGCACAAGAATTACATAGACGTAGCAATTCCTGCCCTTCTCTCTATACTCTGGCTTGACCTGACCAGGGTACGGTTGCGTCCCACCGTAAGACTCAGTTGTTTATGCTCTCCTATTGATCTTTACAGTGCACATCCATTAGGGTATAGAGACATGAAAATATAACTGGTTTACTTCCGACGTTTGGTCAAATGGTAGGGAAAACATGGCTATGGCGGTAGAGACGTGACTAGGCCAGCCACACAGAAAATCTCTATGAGGCGTTTCCCGTTGATTAGGGCCTTCCTCAAGGTGGACTTGAGGCGTTTGCATTTATGTTCGTCATTTTGCACTAGCATGATATTATTACCTTTTAGATATTTTCCTCTTTCTATTGGCAAATTATTCGTGTAGATTCTAGTTTATCGTCTTGCTCATATGGAACTTAAATCTACAGTATATGGGGAATTGAAAACTTATACACAAGATAACAAACGGTCGGGAAGAGTTGTGACATTCGTATGACCTTCAATTTCTTATTCTCCTATGGATCTTGTGTATGACAGTATTGCTTAAATAATGCATTTGGAAAAATATACTAGTTCGGGTTCTTTTATTACTACTGTTGAATTCATAAATTCTTATTTAATCTTCTCTTATACATTTATAGCCAACTAGTTTAATTCTTTTTCCAAAGATAACAAACTTAACAACAATCATGTTCAAATTTACTAGCACACCGGACAAGAGAATAAAAAAACCCAAACAAACGGTTCTTGTTTATCTAACCCCTTTGATCTTTCTATTTTTTTATTCACATGCCAATTTAGTATCGAAGCTACTCAAGCAAATAGCAAAGGCTTGAAACGCAGAGAGAGGATAACGATAGTCCATCGTAAACATATCCTTACCAACTTTCCCAAACTGTAGTATTATCTTTTCATGGTCTGCTTGCCCTGGCTGCTGTGCCGATGCCAATCCCGCCCTGGTCAATGCTCCAGTATTACCTGTTGGAAATACATTTGGTCCTACACTACCACCACTAGGATGAACCGTTGGAGCAGCTATTAACTGGAAGTTCTTCACCGAAGCAACGGTTACTCTCCCTCTAAAGTTAAGGCACCAGCATTGCAACTGTTCATGCCACCTCGGCGGTTTATTTCTCAGTATCAAAGGTCGTTCCTTTCCTTCTTCCCCTTGCGGTCCAACAATGTCAGAGAACCGGGCACTGCTGAAATCCCCCGAGTGGTCGATTATCTTTGAGGAACCTATGCTGCGGAAAGATTCATCAAGGGAATACTGAAGAAGCTCGGGTTGGGCAGGAACTATGCCGCCGGGTTCTAGAGCCAAGACTGGAATAGAGTGCATAATGCAGTGCATCCTGCGAGGTCCACGGGTTCCAAGCACGTTCAGCTCGTATGTAACCTGAGCGATGTTGTAACTTCCAGAGGGGACTTTGGGAGACACTTTCTTCGAGTTGAACCTACGACTCCGGCTTGGTGGAGACGCTATCTGGCAACTATTGTATGCAGGAGCCGTATCGTATATTATGAATTTTGTCCCGAGAAAATTAGACCTGAAAACAAAGTAAAACAACTAATCAAGAACTCAATCATGTGGAAGGATTAATTTTTTTTTTCTTCCTTAAATCTCTTTTTTTTTTTTACCTTAGTTTGCCAATGTAAGTGCTGCTTGATCTTGAAATGTTATCAGCATCCATGGATATCACATACTCTGTATATGTAGTTCTCCGTGTGCGTTTTGCCGAGAGAAGAAACTTTCCATTTTCAACGAGTAAGGCTATACATATCCGACAAAGGTTAGTAAATCAAGCCACTATAAAATCAAGAATAAAAACTAAGAAGAAAATTTTAAGCATAACTAAGATATTAGATTCTACGTACATTCGAGTTCAATTGATCCATTAGAGTTTAACTAAACCAGAGGTTTGGTAACATCGAAAAAGAAGACAAAGGACTTACATGGACTAAGAGAAAGGTAAAGGTGGTAAGTCAATTTAGACTTGTCCCTTTTGATGAAGCATTGTATGGTTCCATCCCTAGGTCCAGGCTGCACCATTAAAGGAGTTGTCAGAATTGCCGAGATTAATAGAGATATAGAAACCGAAGTAACAAATAACAAAACCCACGCACCTGTTTCAAGGAAACTGGAAATGTTAGTTTACCCGAGAACTCAGGACTTTTTACAATATCTTTACACATTTTTCTCCATGTTTTGCAGACGGAAGCACAAGCAACAACATGTTTACGCCCAGGCCACGTGCTCTCGCATTCCTCTAATCTTTTGACCACATCTCGTAACAGCTCAGCTGGTAAATTAGCCCAGCGGCTGTTCTTGATCACCCTAGGTTCTGGATTCTGTGTCTCAGGTAATGCACCGTAAGATTTACTTCTGTGATGAGTCCCACTAGACATTCTCACTTCGAAACTACGTCTTGAAAAGCTTCCTATACTATCTCTAAAATCACGAATAATGCTACGAAACGACATTTATCCAAATCCCAGAGATTAAATACTTATATGCCAATTTGCTTCCACTTTATATAAACCCTGCAAAAAATGAGTTAGATTTCTAAGCTAATATTAACCTAATGTCCTCAAATGATTATTACTATGTAACATTAAAGAATGGGAAAAAGTATGATAAATAAAAATGTCAAGACAAAGAAACATTAAGAAAAGTTTGGTGGAACTAACCAAAATCACCACGCAACCTCAATAAATTAAACAAAATTTTATTTTATTTTTATTTTGCTTTTGCATAAATTTCTGATAAGTAGAATAATTATTTCAAGAAATCAATATTTTCTGACAACCGTACTAACTTCAACTTAAGTCTTACCTCACTGAATTCAATAAAGCTGAAACTAATCTAAGAGTTAAAGAACAAAAAGAAACTAGCTTACTTTGCATATTCAACAATGTTTTTAAAGAATCATGAGACCCAAAGGGCAGATCTTCTGGTCGGTAACAAAAACAAAGAGATCTTAAGTTACTCAAAGAAGGCCAAACAAATAAACAAACATTACAGAACAGAAACACAAAGCTGCGATCAGGAAGACAGATCAAATAATAGATACCTGAAGACATCTCTATGTCTTATTTGTTTTCTTCAGTCTGAAAGGATCTCTGTTTTTTTTTTTTTTTTCTTCCTTTTTTTTCTCTCGTTGATCTTCTTTGGTCTATATCAGCTTACCTTTGGTTGCTGCTGGTAAAGACTCGCGGATTTCAAGACTTTATGAAATACAATTTAATTTATGAGCTTGTAAATTAAAAGGTGAGGCTTTCAAGTATTTCTTTTTATAAAGTAACAAATCTATTTATGTGTAGGTTCCCAATGAATAAAATACATTCCAATGTCAGTATGATTCAGTGACTAAATGACACGAGTGCTGTGGACGGTGATTTACTTTGGATGTGAATTAAAGAAAAGAAAAAAAAAATTGACTTATTGTATCGCAACGGCAACTGTTGAATTATTAATTTTTACGTTCTAAGTTTTATAAAAATCTCACCAAAAATACTTCACACTTTAAGGGGCCGATTGATAAGGCTATATAGTGACGACTAGAAAATTTTAATCCATATGACTATTTTGTTCGGTTTTTCAGATTTATGAAAAATTTAGATGCAATTTATGAAAACTTATGAAAAATAGATCTAATAAATAAAAATAAACAAATTATTGTTAATTATCAAAATATATTTTTGATAAATTACACATACGAGAAGAATGTTTTACAATTATTGTGGGGAAAAAGAAAGAGAAAAATATCAAAATTTATTTTTCTATTTATTTCTTACATTTCAAAAAATCTCATATTTGTGACTTTAAAAAAGTGTACGTGACTTCAGACAAAATGAGTAGTTAGATTTTAAAAACTTTTAAAAATAATAAAGTCATAAAAGTGTGATTGGTAATTTTTTTTTGCTTTTAGAACTTTAAATTAAATCTAAAATCTTTACTAATCACCCCAAGGCTCTGAATTATGACAGCGGATAGAGTGCAGAATAAGTGGATTAAGTGGTGCGATGCATGTTAACTGCAATTTATTGAAAAAACGTACTATGCATATTAAGTGTGTTACTACAAAATAAGTGATCTAGAATACAGTATATCTGAATGGTAGCTATCATAAATGTGGTGCAGAAATAATTATTATTAAACTTTTACTAATTTGTTTTTTAATATTTTGAGTAACCAATTTCTATTTTTTCATATAGAATTGTGTTATTCAGTAAATTAACCTACACAATTTATTTCAAAATTTTCTAAGCTTTTAAAACTGTATATATTTTATATGTAAATAAAATTACATATATAATATATATATATATACAGAAAATTGAAAACGCACCTGAACCGCACGGTATTTGGTGAGTAACAAAACTTAGATTTGATTACTAATTTTGTTTTTGAAATAATCCGCTACACTACAAATTTTAATGCAAGACTTAAATGGTGACAACGTATTTGGTAATGCAGGAATAGCGGATTGTAAGTGTGGTATGATTCAAAAGTGATACGTGCGAAAAAATATATTATGCGGGATAAATATAGTTTTTGTAAAATAAGTGGTGCCGAATAATGTTTGATTGGTAATAATAATGTCAAGTGATGCGATATACAAATTTTAGTAAAACATTTAGAAACAAATATATTAATAATACTAAGTAATTATAATATTAACTATTTTAAAATCTTAAATACAAATATTTATTTGAAGTAAAAGTTCTAATTTATTTTTCTATATACAAACAAATTAAGTGTTGTTGTATGTTACATACATAGATATATGACCATATTTGTAGTATTATTATTAAAAAGAATCAATAATTTTCTATATAAAAAAAGCACTAACCAGTGCGTATTTTATTGAATCGCTAGGTATTGTTCACTGTGCAATTTTGAACTGCATATTTTTACCCAAGAGACTAAAAATAGGTATACTAAAAACCGCATACAACTTTATTTATTGTTGTTTTAAAAATGTAAATGTTTAAAAATTTTGTGAATGGTGTTCAGTTAGCGGTTTTGTAAACACCACTTTAAATTATGCAACTTTAGTGTCACCAATCGGACCCTAAATTTATTTATTGTTTTAGTCATAAATGATGTATGGTTCAAATTTTGTTTGAAATGATAACACAAATACTCTCTAAACGCACCAGAGCCACATTTGTGCTCTACATTCAAGGCATAAAAAAATTTCATCAGAGGATATCCAAGTTAGATACCTTATTTAAATAAAGAAAAAAATTGAAAAACCGAGGAAAGAGATTATAAACATCTCTCATATGAGAGACGTTCCAGAGATGCTGACTCATCTTTTTTTACACATGTTTTCTTATTATTGGTTCATAATTTTTATTTTATTTTTGTCGTCAAACCTCATATATTAAGTTAGCGGTATAAAAACTTTCCACTAGGGAGAGCCAGAAGAGAACCGATGAGCTTACATGGGAATAAAAAACCACAGGTTAATGGAATCCAAACGATCCACATTACCTGGACAAAGTAAAAATACGATAAAAAAACAACTACAAAACATAAGTCTAAAACAATATTCTAGAAGACGAAATCTAAAAACTCTTGAAAAAGCAGAACACGCTGCAGGGATATGTCACTCGAAGTGGTGCAAGACTAACCAATCTGAGACGCTCGACCTTCGGGAGAAACAATACCACACGAAACACAAAAGTATCCGTTGTATTTTGATAGTCCATACTTGCGCCAAAAATGCCGAAACAATCTATCCCTGAAAAGAGAGGACACTAGTAGGGCGAGAGAGAACTCTCACAAACCCCGAGACGAACATGGGTTTGGTTGCTGAAGGCAGGGGAGCAAATCTTATAACTCCTACTGCTGTGGGGATATGCCACTCGAAGTGGTGCAAGGCTAACCGATGCGAGACGATTGATATTCGGGAGAAACAATACCACACAAAATACGAAAGCATCCATTGTATTTTGATACTCTATACTTGCATCATGAATGTAGAAATACTCGATCTCTGAAATGGGGGGGGAACACTAGTAGGACGAGAGAGAACTCTCGCGAACCCCAAGACGAACGAGGACTTGGTTGCTGAAGGTGGGGGAGAAAACCTTGAACTCCTACTGCCGTGCAAGCAATCAACTTAGCATATTTCTTCTTGCAGAAGAAAGACACTGTAATTCTCTTCATTGTGAAGAAAATGTTAGGAATAAAATCATCCTAAGAGATATACTTAGTGAGAGTAACCGAACATGTGAGTATCGGTTTGGTGATGAGACTAGATTCACACCATAAAAGCATGGGAACGCCGTAAGGATCTTTTCAATCGTCATATCCAATCTTAACAGCCATGTGATATTTCTGTCAAATGTCAAAACCAATTTCTCTAGTCCTCTAGGGGTGTCGCGGGGGTGTAACGAACAGAAATACCAAACCATATCCTGCAAAAAAATAACGGTAAAGAGATTATCACTCAGACTCTAAAGTTTGGAGATTATCCAATCCTATATATACTTGCCAATCTTGCATATACATGAGCCTTATTGATCTCTCCATAAAGGAGGAAATATTTTTTGAATGTCTCTCATTGAATGAGGAATTTGAAACATTTGAGTATGAATAAATGGGCTTTGAGTCCCTATAGTTTATAGGGCCAGATGAAGTCCATAATTTTATTTTTTATTTTTTATTTTTATTCCAGCCCATCTCTCCATCATTTTCCAGATAGGTCAAAGAGTTTTCAAGCCCCACAAGCTTAATGGCCGCGACAAGCCCATGTCCACTCCACGATTGAAAGCTGCAGCCCAGATCTATGGGTTTGACCTTAATGAGTCTTCTGAAGGCCACGGCGGTGACTGCCGGATGTGGAGATAACTCCGGTCAAGGTGGAGCTAGAAGTGCATGTCCACGGGAAGATGAAGCGGTATATGAGTGACAGGAAAGATCTCCGGTTAGCTGCACCGGGAGGGAAGGAGCTTATTCTCTGATTAGGCAAGATGGAAAGTAGCCGCCGCGTAGAGAGAGGAAATTCTCCTCTGAGAAATGGCGGATTCAAGGGAGCTACCTTGAAATCTGATGGAGGCGAAGCTAATGGCAAGGGTATAGTCAGAAGAAAAAGTGGAAGGGCCAAGATTTGGACCGGAGGTTCCACTCGAGATGATCCAGAGCTTGAAAAGACTAGCACGATGAAGAAGCTGAGATTCGTTAGTTGAGTAAAAGGATCTCGTCGTCGTCGTGAACCGAAAGCGACGAAAGGTTCTTCGGGTCTTGATCCAATGATTCTGATTGAGAAAACTAGATGCAAGCCGGATTTGCGGTAACATGAGCCCTTTGGGTCGCCAGAATCTTCAGATATGGATCTCGACAACGGTGATTCACCTCGTCGGAAAGATCTTGACTTCTTCATCCACCGAGTTCCCATCCTCTCGCCGTTGTCACCGACGGTGGTGAATCTTGACTTTTTCATCCACCGTATTCTCAAAAGATCCATCAAAGCTTCTGTTCATCGACCGTCACGAAAAGGACGTCTCACCAACGTAAGCTTGGAACTCTCCATTTGAGCTGAAGATTTCACAATCAGAGAGCATCACTAGCTCGTCTTCTTCTTGAAATTTCTTGAGGCCTTTAATGCTCTGCATAGAGATCTGTCTCCATAGAGCTCTATTGGCATCTGAGAAAAAAACGACCACAAAAAGTGGGAAACATGGTTGTATTCGAGCCTCAGGTATACACAGCTAGCGCTGGAAAACATCCACCGACTTCTCCTGCTCTTGCAGTGAGGATTCAGTTGTTTCGCCAAGGACAGAACACAAATTAAAATTACTTGACTTAGCATAAAGCTAGATAAAAGCTCCGATGAGAGACCGAGAGAGACAACCTTCAATACTTAGCATAATGCTAGACTTAGTCTTCAGATTTATCGTGGATGAGAAGACCAAGAGAGTTCCTCTAAGAGAGAGACCTGTAATAAGATTTAAGCTTTATGTTTGGAAAGAAAAGAAAATAAAACTGCAGATTTGGACCCAATTAGTTCAGATCCATAAAGAAGAAAAAGGTTTGGATGGAAGACAAGCGGAAGATGAGAAGAGTTTTGAAACCTATCTCAGAAGAAGCATCTCGTGGGATTTTTTTCGTCCGTTATCAATTGACATATACTAGTTACAGAATATTCTTGTTTCTAAATAATTGCATAATTTTATCATTTAATTTATACAAAATTTTTAAAACATAGAAATAATTCAAGGAAAATTTAGTTTACAGCACACAATAAATGTAGTTATATTTATAAATATACAGAAAATATTTAATTTACATGAAATAAATACAAAAATAACACACCTAATGATTATAAAATTTAGTATCATGTATTTTTATCTTTACATAACATGTTTGCAATATCTTTTCTGTCGAAATTACGAAAAAAAAATATTAATTTCTTTTTCTCGAATTGTCTGCCATAATTTCCGGATTCTTCTGCCTAAAAGGGATCGATCCTTACATAAAATATTGTTTGAACTTTATGAGACCACCACTACGACTACACCGAAAGATATTTTCCTAGAAGAAAAAAAGTAAACCGAATCGTAATCCTTATCGTGAGACGATTGCATCAAGATACGAGGACGAGGTCAGTTAGGCGTTATCCCAAAAAAAAAAATTGACGGCCAAACCTGTCAATGCCACGTGTCATCCCGATCTTCTCTGTTCTCTTTGGCATTGCTTGTACTTTCGATTTCACACCGGTCACGTCTTTATCTCATCATCTTCCTCGAAACCTACAACACACAAAAAAAATCGAATCTTTATATAAAGATTGTAAATTTCAATCTCTAAAATATCTAATTCAAAGGCACGCATTGGTCTCTGTGAAAAAAAAGATAGAGAGGATCAAAGATGGATCACGCAGCAGATGCTCACCGTACTGATTTGATGACCATTACAAGATTCGTGTTGAATGAGCAATCAAAGTATCCAGAATCTCGTGGTGATTTCACCATTTTACTCAGTCACATCGTTTTGGGTTGCAAATTCGTTTGCAGTGCTGTTAACAAGGTGAAAATTTTGATGAAATATATGTCGCTTTCGATTTTGGTTAAAAGCTTCAATTTTTTTTTTATGTCTGGTGATCTGGAATCCACTTTAGATATGAGTTGTCTCAATCGTATTTAGGTTTTTAAGATGGCCCATTGGGTTAAAGTTGTGAACTTGATGGTTGTTGTGTGTGCAGGCTGGTTTGGCTAAGTTAATTGGACTTGCAGGGGAAACAAACATTCAGGTTAGTTTATATCTTTTGTCCAAATAAGCTTATTGAATTTGGTTCTTTTTGTTTTGTTTTTATTATGTCTCTGAGATTTCTTTTGGGTGTAATTTAGGGTGAAGAGCAAAAGAAACTTGATGTTCTCTCTAATGATGTTTTTGTCAACGCTTTGATTAGCAGTGGCAGAACTGTAAGTAAAAACATTAGCTTTTCTCTAATGGAACATATGTTTTTCATTTGTCTCTTATAATGATTTGTGTGGCAGTCTGTTCTTGTCTCTGAAGAAGATGAGGAAGCTACGTTTGTGGAACCATCAAAGCGTGGGAAGTAAGTCTTAAAATTGATCTCTTGTTGGTTATTTAGCTAATGATAATGATAATTTTCTTTCGTTTATGAATATGAATATAGGTATTGTGTTGTTTTTGATCCACTTGATGGATCTTCAAACATTGACTGTGGTGTTTCCATTGGAACTGTATGTTTCTCTAGCCTAACTTTTCCATGGACCGCTCTCTCGACAGTAGATCATGTGAAAGAGTTTGTCTTTTTTTTTGCGTTTGGTTTTAGATTTTTGGAATTTACACTTTGGATCACACTGATGAGCCAACCACTGAAGATGTTCTAAAACCTGGGAATGAAATGGTGGCAGCTGGTTACTGTATGTACGGAAGCTCCTGCATGGTACTGAAGGCAACATTAGTAGTATCAATCAGTTTGATTGGTTAATCTCTGGATTTTTAATTTTTAATGTGATTTGTTCTCTCAGCTTGTGTTAAGCACTGGAACAGGTGTTCACGGATTTACCTTGGATCCATCTCTAGGAGAGTTCATACTAACTCACCCAGACATTAAGGTTAAAAAAAAACCAATAAAAATATGATAGTTCTCTGTTTTTTTAATGAATTTCTTAAGATTTCATTAGTTCTTTCGTGTGAACAGATTCCAAAAAAGGGAAACATTTATTCAGTGAATGAAGGCAATGCACAGAACTGGGATGGTCCAACTACAAAGTATGTAGTGAGAAGTAAATGAAATCTCTTATTCAAAGTCATCAGCTGAATTTGTTTCCTTTTTAATGTCGGTCTAGGTATGTAGAGAAATGCAAGTTTCCTAAAGATGGTTCTTCCGCGAAGTCTTTGAGATATGTTGGAAGGTATTATAAAGGAATTTTCTCTATTGTTTTGAAGCTCCCGCACAATATTTTGTCTTCTTTTGACTAATATTCATTGTGTTAACAGTATGGTAGCGGATGTTCATCGAACGTTACTATATGGAGGAATCTTCTTGTACCCGGCTGACAAGAAAAGCCCAAACGGGAAATTGCGGTAAGCTTAGGATAAAAACTAGGACTTCAAATATATATAAACCATTGAAAGGTCTTTCTAGTATTTGAGTTCGTAGTAAAAAACCGCAGAAAACTAAGCTATTATTTTCGCTTACATTTTGTGAATAGTGTCTTGTATGAAGTCTTCCCGATGTCGTTCTTGATGGAGCAAGCAGGAGGTCAGGCCTTTACAGGCAAGAAAAGGGTATAAATTCTTCTACTTTACCCTTCAAAAATACAATCTTTAATCTGATTATCAGTTTACGGGTCAAGTAGTTTTACATTTCAATGTCTTGATGCAGGCATTAGACCTTGTCCCAGAGAAGATCCATGACCGTTCTCCAATATTTCTTGGTAGCTACGACGATGTAGAGGAGATTAAGGCTCTGTATGCTGAGGAGGAGTAGAAGGATTAAAGCTTCTTCTCATTCTTCTTAGTTTTCTCTTCTCACTCTCTCTGTTTATTTCTTTTATCTTCTTCTGTTGAGACGAAACCACGACTCATTTACAACAAAGAAGACTATTCTCTGTCTTAAATGCACATAAATCTTCTTTCATTATATATTTTAAATCCACGCTAAAGTAAACATTTGGGCGATGTCAAATGATCTATCATATTAGTTTTTATTTCTCTGTATTTTTCTAAAAACCTAAAAAATGCAAAAGAAATTTGTTAGACCAAGTGATAGTACGATTAGATGTTGTTTTCAATTGACATTATATCCTTCTAAGGGGTAGAATATGACTCACTGAAATCTGTTGGATATTTCTTTGTTTCCTTCAAATACTTTGGGTTTGTTATAAATAATAAGGAAATTTTTTAAAAATGGACAACTTCACAATTTTATTGTCAAATATGTATATGTGATAGATTTGTGTTAATATATACCCCCTCCGTTTTTTAAAGAGTGTCATTCTATGCTTAAATTTTTGTTTCAAAAAATGTCATTTTACATTTCCAATGTAAAATTTAAACAAAAGTTCCAATTTACCCTCTATTTCAAAGCTAAAACTGTATTTTAATTTTAGTCAGTATTAATTAAATAATGACATATTAAGTTATGGCAGATTCATATAATTGTATATTTTCTTAATTTGTGTGAATAATGTTAGAATGACACTCTTTTAGAAGCAGAAGAAGTAATAAAAAAGTAGTATATTTGTTTGATGATTATGATGTGAAAAAGAAACCATATGATTAAAAGAGAAGAAAAGCAAGCAATGCAAGTACAAGTAGAACTTGTTTTGTTTTTTCTTCTTTAGCACAACTCTTATTTATAGTAGGGAGTATTGAATGAGAAAAAGATAAGCATTTTGATGATGGTGATGATAATGGAGTAACATATGTGTTAGATGATGAGAATAATTTGTCTTATGAGATAGAGATAAGGACAAGTTTCCTATGGGGTGGCTATGTGATGGATAGTTACCGTTATATGTCTTTAATATTAAAAAACAAAGTCAAGGAAAAACTCATTCGGATAAAAAGCATGATAAGAGAAAAAGAGAACAGTGAACGCAGTATCCCCATAGAAAATATATGTATATAATCTTTTCAAAATAGAACATGTAGGTGATGCATTCCGAAACTGCAAATATGTTTTCTTCTAAATATTGTAGTAAGAAGCCCCTTTGTAAAAAGATATATTGAGTTGTCACTTGGGTGGATATACTTAATATCCACTGTTGATTTTTCTCGAGTTCTTGAGTGTAAGAGAAAATCTTAGGGGATATATGCTTTGTTTCGTCGCTTTTTACCAAACCTTCTTTAACTTTGGTGACACATGTTATTTTCGTATAATATTGCCGGCTCCGTATTGGTGGCCGCTCCACTTGCTTCTTGTATATTATGAATCATATATCTGAGGCAGACACATTTTTTACATGTTTCATGAAGCACAATAATTTATGCGTGATGAAGTGGCGACCAACGTTTGTGTTTGTGAACGCCACGGTATTGAAGTTCCTCGAATTGTGAAAATACAACTGGTTTGGGATCAAACTTTATGTGGATATAATAAATAGCCTCCATCTGTAAAACAAACTAGACCTAACTCGGAGTTTCTAGGATAAAATAATCATATGTCAATCGTACCTTGAAGATAACGGAATATGTGTGTTGATACCATTCCAATGTCTCTCTGTAAGAGATGAGTAATATCCTCCAGAAGAACTTTTTTCCTAAATATGAGCGAGAGAATAACCACTGATCACTGGATCCGTTTTTCTAGATCTCACACTAGGCCTAGGTATCCATGTTTTGTTAAGCTCTTCCAGATTTTCGGGTTTAGTGACCTATGACTCATTCATGTATTTTATTTTTCAGTTGGATTCGGGTAAACATAATATCAGGAAACAAAATTGATATATGTTTCACAAATATTAGTTATTTTGGGTATTTTTGGTTATTTCAGTTTAAAAAAAATAGATATTTTTTGGTTAATAATTGTAGGATAATTAAGTTATATCAAGTCTAAATATAATTAATATTTTGTGTAAATAATTGTATTTCGAGTATTTCAGGTATCTATTTGCTTCTCAATTTTTTTGGATTTGGTAATTCGGATATATGAGTGTAGAACCCATTAAGGTTTTTGTCGATTTGTATTCGAGTTTGGTACCTCTTTTCGGGTTGGATTCGGTTTAGTTTCGATCTGGTATTTTGTCTCACTGACACGGTGGTCAAAAATAAATAATAAAATGAAACCAAAATATATTAGACGTGGTATAGATTTTTGATATTTTAATAATAAATTGTAATATAGAAAATTTAATTAATTTATTCATGTAAAAATTAAAATTATGTAAATAACTCTATTCTCTAACGAAATATTCTTTCTACTTCTCTCCCTTCAAATTTTTTAAGATATATCATTAACAACATATATTTAGTTTAATAATTTTGCTTAAATTTAATTTATTAAAAAACAAAAAATCCGCCCTTCGGATGGGTCCTAATCTAGTTTCTTTATAAAGATGCAATAAAACAATAAGGAGAAAACTACCAAAAATGTACCCCTAAAATATTTCATTATTTACATACCATTTTTAATAAATATTCGCTTAAGCGTTTGTACCACATGCATCCAGATTATTTTAATCCGTAAAATGATTGATGTAAATTTGACCGGACAAATATCCCTAGACTTTGAGTCTAGTGCCTCAAGGATTTTGAATCCTTCCGGGATTTTCATATATATTTTGTTATTAAGTGATCAATTTAAATATGTTGTCACTACATCCATAAGATACATTTCTAGATTCATAGATGTCTTTAGGCTCATTAAATACATGAATATAATTGCATCCATAAAAATAAAAATATGTTTATTCATAATCAACTCCATATCTTTGAGAAAAATTATGTCAAACAAATCATAAATTATATAGTGTGATTTCAATTTTCTCATTTATTTTTCACGAAAACCTACTTGGACCCAACATGTTTTACATCATCGGATGTAGTGATGTTAGGTCCAAAGACATTTCTTTTATTGAGGGAGGGCATTTCAATTTGCATGACACTTTCCATTGCTCTAAATCATTTATTTTCTGACATTCTAACACAGATCTTGGATCTGGATCATCATTTTCATGATATATCTCTTTAGTTACAAAAAAAGAGAATATTCTATTATCATCACCAGTTTCATATCTAGCCCATAATTTTCTATCTTATGGACATTTAATGAAATATTCATATTTTATGTACTATTTCCGCTCTAAGGACTTTCCTATTAATTTGTTTTTCTTGAACCTTTTCATTTTATTCTCTCATTTTAATTTTCTTTCAGAGACTTTTTTTATCTTTAGAGTCTGATGTAGACCTCGGATTCCATCAAGATAAACACACAGACCCAAGAGATCAAAGCTAGCGGAAGTGATTTGAAATGATGAGTAACTGGGTTGTGATTGATTCCACAATCACGGGTGCTAGAGACAGAGATTCAAGGGCTATTCCTCGTGAGAATCCAAGCCTCTACATGAGTTAAGAAGTTTGATTCCACAAATAACTTAAACTCGCAAACAAATTGAATCAAAAGATAAGAGTTTTTGAGACAAAGCACAAACTGATTTCTTATTTCTTGAAAGCGTGTATTGAAAGTACAGATATGAAAGAGCTTATATAAGGCTCGAGCTGAAACAGCTTGTATATGCCAAAATAAATGAAAACAAATCACAAGAATTAAATAGAAAGAGACGTTGAGATGATTTTAGCCGTTTGGCTTGAGAAAGGATGTTGTGATGAGGGAGGATGGGGTGCTGTGCTCTCCTTTAGGTTTAAATGGACATCCAGGATGCTCTTGATGAGATGGAGGGCCTGGGTCAAAAGGAAAATCTGATCCCTTGAAGAGTAGGTGGCATGTGTAGCTAGCTGAAAAAGGAAAGTTCCTCTTTATTTGGTCTTTGTTGTGTTTTTGAAGGAGATGTCGTTTCTGCAAGCTTCAAGACATCATGTAGTCTTCAAGGGATTGATATAAAACAGCAAGGAGTCAAGCCAAGCTTGATCAGAACTCCATTTAGGCATACATTATCCAAATAGCTCCATGGAGATTGATGTAATTCTTTGTCCAGACAACTCCATGTCTGTTTTGGTCATGAAGCTTACATCAAAGTCCATTGGCCTAACACATTTTAGGTTCATTTGCTTTGCTCCCATTAAATTCTTTTCCTGATCCCATGTCGCTTTTCATTAAATCAAGGGCAATTTTAACCGAATTTCAACCGAATTTTAGGTTCATTTGCTTTGCTCCCATTAAATTCTTTTCCTGATCCCATGTCTCTTTTCATTAAATCAAGGGCAATTTTGTAAGACCAATATTACAATGCCCCCAAAAAATAGGTATTAGCCGAGTGTGATCTCAGAAAGAGTAGAAACCAAAATTTTTCTCCTTTTTAGGGTATTTTCAAAAACTTTTAAAGATAATATATGTTATGATAATGAAGTGCGCGTAAAAAATGTGATATTAATGGTGTGTATAAGTTTTCCTCAAAAAACACACGATGAATATAACTGCAAGTGCACAGCAAAATCAGTAGTAGTACTTAAAGTATCAATCCCACAGAGAGTGAGAAGTACGCGGATTGAATTCAAGCAAAGAAATCAAACTAAGATGAAACAATGAAAGGGGTTTTGTTTTGGTGTTTTCGATTGAATGAATGCAGCAAGTGAATGAAAGCAAATGAATGAATTGGTTGTAAACTTATGATTAAAGGCGTTGGGTGTCTAGGGATTATCTAATGTTTCCATGGCTCTAAACAATTCTTTCATGAAATAAATGTCTAAAGTCACTACTTTCCGTTACTCAACTTACGCAGGCAACGACATGCTTAGACCAGCAGGATAAAAAAGTTTGATAAGCTCACAAATTCCTATAACTCAACTCACGCAGGTTATAACATGAGACTTCAGTAACACTAGTTCCTAGAAGTAGGTTTACGCGGGTAGCGCTCCTATTCTCTCAATTCAATGCTTGGTGATCAATTCAAGCAACATGCATTAAGTAAAAAATGTCCCAAGAGAACTCAAACAATAAATGAAAATCAGATCTAACAACCTAAATGAATGCAACCATGTAATCCCATCGATATCACCCCATTAAACCCAACAAGAGAACTACTCGCTCATGATGCAAAGAAACGCAATAGACATCAAAGAAAACATCATAAAATGATTCAATATATCAAAGGGGGTTCAAAGGAAACTTCTCTAGATGTCACAGAAGATAACTTGTCTTCCCAATAAGCAAATAAGAGTACAAGAGAGGAGAAACAATGAAGAACAAGGATGAAACTTTAAAGGAGGAACTTCTAGGGCTTGGGCGATGGAGGACGCGGCGGTGGCTGATGTGTGATGAGGTCATGGATCTCCTTGTCTATTCCCTAGAGAGGCTCTCTCTTTTTAGGGTTTTCCCAACAAGTGGTATTTATAGGCTCAGTTCCGGAATTAGATCAAAAGATGTCAAAACTATGTCGTTTTGACAAGTGCAGGGATGAGGGGCCAGACCTCGGTCACGGGTGGGTGTGAACAAGATGCACAAGAGGCTAGGCCTCGGTCACGAGGCATTGTGACCAAGGTGATGAAGCTTTTGGCTTCAGTCGATATGTCTTCACTCTTCATGATGCATCTTCTAAAAGGCTGAATGGATTGCTTTGATAGGTGTTTCTCTATATCATATCTAATTTTACAGGTGTTTTCCTTATTCTTCACCAACTGACTATGCATCTTTGAGATAAGTTCATCGGAATCAATTATTGGTTCCTGCCGTTACTTTTTCTTCTCCATTACTTACTCTAAATTTTATCTTACCTCGATGTCAAAATCATAGCTTCATCTTCATCATAGAAATAATGATTCGAGACAGAGCAAAATGAAAAGTTAAAAAACGAGAGAGAAGACAAAAATTTGCATTATTGATAAATTATAGTATATTATTTCTTTTCAAAGCTACAACCTACAATACATTTGAAATCATAAACATGTTATAACTTAAAACTTAATTTTATGGGAAATTTAGCTAAAAACGACAAATTTTGTTCATTTTTGTCAATCTACACCTCTAGTAGCTAGCATTTAATAGTTAGTAAAACAATTTTAAAATAAATCTTTTTAATATCTAAGTTAATTATATTTTAATCCAATTTACACTCCCGGCTAAGATTATCATATTATCAGAAAATTTAGGAATATAGCTCACGTTCAAGCGTAAAACTTGGGGCTACTTCTCGTATACTTTTTAACAATTTATACATTTCTGCAGTCCTACAGTTTTAATATCTAAGTTAATATAGCTCATGTAGGTTTCATTTGCAACAAGAATCAAAATTTACATATAAAATTTAGTCAAAAATTTACATATAAAAGGAATTGACTAAATTTTATAGCAACACATTAGATTTTGTATTGTTTCCTTTGGTTTTATTGGATCTTTCAATTAACATATTGGAACAAGTTAACGTAACTTGTGTTACATTCTGTCAAATAAGAAGATCCAAGTTTCGAAGCTAAAATATATATTATGTCTAGCAAAAATAGCGTGTAAACGTTTGCAGGTTCTACATCATCACTTTCCCTTAAAAGAAAAAAAACATTATTGTTCACAAATTTTTTGAAGCGATAGTAAATAAATTATTAAATTAAGTATTTTAGTTCTAATTCTTAAATGGTTATTCATGATTTTTTATCTGAAAACATATATTAGATTTTGTTTCTTCTACATATAATACATTTCTATTAAGTATTAATTGTATACCTTACATAATATATAATATAAGTTATTTTCAAAACTCGTCTTATGTCTTATGTAATGTATAAAATAAGGTCTACGTAGTTTGAAATTTATGGTCTACCTTATTGAGAGATACTATCAAGAATATATTACAGATCTGAAATTTTGTGACAGCATGAAAAATGTATATTTGTCACACAAAAAGACAAAAATATATTTCATTTTCTGTGTAAAGGTTTTTTTTTTTACCAACCAAACAGAAAAAAAAAACTCATTTAAGATATATGTTATTTATGTGTTTGTATATGTTTAAGATATATCGTGTCAACCCTTTTATGTTTAAATATATACATATGAAATCTTATTTACAAACTCAAGTTGTTCAACATTTTCACATGGTATCAGAGTAGAGATCCAAAATACTATTTTCTGTTGTTTCTAGAGAGACGTTACTTTTTTATATTTCGACTTCACACTACAAGAAAATGTTAATATTGCAACATATTTATGTAACATTTGATTTCATTTCAATTTGGTAACATAATTTGCAATATTTTTACAATGATAAATAAATATTGCAATTTTGTTATAAATTCATTGTAAATTTACAAAAACGTTTTTGTTGCTACTATCCGTTACTATTGTGCAATATTTGTACAACATGTGAAAGTCGCTTGCAACAATTTCTAGAAACATTCAAAGATTTTGAATCATTGCTATTGTGCAAGAAAATTGTAGTAAAATTATGTAGCAAAATATATGATACTTTTGTCACTGCATTTGCAATATTTTAATAACTATTTTGCAACATATACTTTCTATGAATATATATATATATATATATGTAAGTAATATGTCAGGTTAAATATAAATAACATGACAATGTGCCAGAAACATTTGCAATCTGTATTGTCGTTCGTTGATCCTGGAAAATAGAAACTTCTTGTTTCAGAGATTAAGCATAGTAACAATATTTGTTTAACATTTCTCTAAAATAGTCATTAAATTGAGTTAAGTCATTTATTATCAGGTTGATTATCCTTCAACAAAAATATTTTCCCTCCTTCATTTTCATTTCACACTTATCTACATAATTTGGATAACTGCAAAACTATTGTAAGAAACAATATATACAATTAGAGCATCTAAGTAAATCTATTGAGAATACATTAGTTGAGATCCATTTTTAATATTATAATTTATTTTATATATATATATTTTATATTTGTTGGTTTAAAATTATAAAGTGTTTTTCTTTTTATTTTAACCTTTTGTCGATAAGCCATAAAACTATATTATATATATACACAGTGTGCATAATAGTCAATCTAAAATTTTTATGTTCCCGCTTCCAATTGTATTTCATGCTTTTCATATTTTTACTTTTAATAATGCTTAAAAGATTTGGACAAATATACTAGTAGAGATCTGTTTTAATTTTATTATGCGTTATTATATATTGACTGAATCTGTGACTTTAGCAAACACAATTCTCTCATTCTCTTCTCTCGAGCTATGCCCTTCTCTGAAGGTTAAAATATTTATTTTCTTTGTTGGTCAATATTTCTTTATTAAATGTTACAGAGTTTAATTAAATAGATAGCTTTTATTGTTAAGTGGTATAGTATTTGATTAAGTAGATATTATTTTGTTTCATGGAAACTAGAATTTTGTTGTCGTGTTTTCTTCATTGTTTTTTGTTAAACAAGTTTTGCTTAGTATTAATTCTTTTCTATCACTAATTAATTTTTTTTCTTTTTCAGATGGATCATATTGCAAATGAAGGTGAAAATTAAGGAGACGCTCTAGCTGTTTTAGGTGTTCTTAATCTATCGAGATTGAATGGGTTGCCTCATTAAAAGCATCGTTGGATATTTGATATTTGATAAATTAATAAAGTTGATTATTTTTTTTTTATTTATTAGTTGAGAATATTTTAATTATAAAAATATTAAATAAACATTTTTAATTAAATAATTCATGTGCCAAACAAAACATATTCAAAAACTATTGTGATAAAGATTAATGTTGCAAAATAAATTAAATTCCTACTAAACGCAATGAAATTATGACTAATATATTGTTGTAATAATGCAACAAAATACTATTTACATATCACTTAAAAGTATTTGCAATAAATTTTGTTTTGATCATCCTCGTAAAATATCTACAAGAAGTGGATATTAAAAAAAATTAAAATTTTACAACAATATTTGTTATATTTTTTATGTAAACTTTATTTATTACAATTTATAATTGCAATGAAACGTCATATTTTTATCAGAAAATTCCTACACATATGTTGATGCATTTTTATAACACATAGCAAGAACTTAATTATAACAAATTTGTCTTGGTATTTGCCATATTTGTATGTAGCAATAACTTGCAACAATCTACAGTTGCATTCATGTGTTGCAGTTATAAGACAAATTTGCTATAAAACTATTGTGGCATAAATACTACATATATAGCAAGAAGTAAATTCATTACAAATTATGCTATATTTGTGCGATAAATACAAATTTGCAACGATCAAACAATAACATTATAAATATTATCTCAATATTATTGCAATCTCATATTTGCAACAAAATATTGACATATTGCAACAAATTTATAGTATTGCAATATCATTAATTTCTTGTAGTGTCACATATATTTGAGATGTGTTCTCATATATTTTTTTGTATAATTCAGTTACAGTTGTAGTTGTTATTGCAGTCTCTAAAAATATGTTATTTTTTTATTGTGTTTCGTTCTTTTTTTAATACATGATCTCAAGTATTGGTGTTTTATTTGAGACGTGATCTCAATTTTTAATGTTTCGATTGAGATGTGGTCTCAATTGTTATTATTATCGTCTGAGGCATGATCTCAATTATTTTTGTGTCTACAAAGATTTTGTAGTGGCTGCGCAATTGTTCTGCTATGTCAGATATGTGTTCTAGGTTAGGAACAAGGTGCGTGTTCATCAAAATTTGGTAAGTTCAATTCGAGTATTTACCATTCAAGTTAGATGTTCATAATCTTCAAGCTCCAATTTAAAGACGAGTATTGGGAGATATTATTATGAATAAATTAAATATTTAGAGATTTGTGGCACAACGTTGCGTCTGTATCACACATAAGAATAAATACCTTCTATTTTTTGTAAATGTTATTTAGGTATTTGTGTATTGTTTATGTTTAGGGTTTCAACCATAAACAAATATATAAACATGTAATCATATTAACAAACTCAAGTTGCTAATTCTTTTCACATATACCTTACGTAATATAGATCAAGTTCTATCTAGTTAGAATATGTCTTATAAGTTACACAACCTTAGAAAAAAGTTAATGATGCAATTCATGAGAGACAAGAGATGATAATGTTTCTCCTACTTTGTAGCAACTTAACAAATTGAATTAGTTTTTAAAATGTCAAGACAAAGATGATGCTTCTACCTTGATATCACGAGGGAGAAAAGTGATTAAACTCACTTTTTCGTACTTTTTTTATTTTAATTTACTAATGGAAGTTTATTTTCTTTGCATAATTTATGATATGACATAGATGTTTTGAACTAAACCTAAAACCGTTGATCTTTTATAGTTCTCAAATACCTCCACTATTACTTAAAAGAAATATCAAAATATTATAACTTATGCTGAATGAAAACGGAAGCAGGTATGTTGAAACAAAACATGTGGAAGCATATAAATAAAAAACTTAAAAAATCTTCAGGGAATTAATATTTTTTTGAAACATATTTATATATATATATATATAATAAAGCACCAAAATATATTTAAAATGTGTAAAACAACATAAGTCTTATACATAAATTCTATACGTAAATTCCAATTGAGAGGAGAAGAAATTCACTGATTCCAAAATAACATATTGTTTATATCTGAGATTTCAATTTTTTAATGGACTTCAATTGGAAGGAAATTACCTTACTTATGATCTCGATTCTTCTAGTATCTTTCTCGAGTTCTAAACTTCTAGGTTTTTTAGATTACCTTTAGTTATTAGGGAAAAATAAAATATGAGTGACTTCAATTTCTCAAATTAATTATACTTTTAAGATACCAATAATATCATATATATTCCTATGTTTATAAATTCTTTATTTACTAACTTTCCGAATAGAAAAGCAAGAGTTCATCACTTTTCAAAAACTAAATCGATCGGTTTTCATCGTGTTAACAATATTGTATATTAATGAAATTGAATGTATTTTAAATTCAAAGAGAAATCCAGTGTTATTTAATAGTGTATTTAAAAGATACAATAAAAATATTTGTTATTGGATACAACTTTTTTTTTTTAATGTATTTTAAAATACATTAAAAACACATGGTATTGAACATGGACATGGTTTTATTGAATTTTAATAAGGATGAATTTTGATGTAATCTTTTAACTAAAATATGAGTAAATGAAATACCACCTCTTACCCTAGTATTTCTAGTACTTTTCATTTCTCCTAGACCCTTCCAATTGCTTATGGAGATTCTCACAATATCAGATTGAAATTTAATTTTATTAATTTAAAATAATTATCAGTGTAAATTTTTGATCTTGTGGAAATTGAGTATAATTGGAAATATAGATTACATTTTCAGATTTATTTTTGAATGTATCACAATCGGATATTCTACATGTTCTACCCATGCACAAGATCATTTGTCAAAAATTAGAAGATCGAGTATTTTGGTTGACTGAACAAATATTTTTTTTTCTTATACACGTTTTGATGAATGTTATTTAGTCATAACTATTTTGAAAATATTAGGTAGTATTATTTTGTTTTTAATGATTTCTAAATACAAGGTAATCCATACAAAATTATTAGAAATATATTTAAGAACCCACGTTTGAGTCTTGTCCTTTCATCAAAATTCACTAATTGGATTTTAGAATAACTGCAACTTTAAGTTCATTAAAATCAAATAAAAACTCAATCCAATAACAACCCCTAAATTGAGATTTTAAGGAATTATATTCCCTTTATGTTTTTGAGAATTTTTTATTTTGAAAGGTTTATGCAACGGGAAAATAATTTAATTGGGTTTTTTTTTGAAAAATACTATATTTATGTTTAGAAATTTGAAAGTACCCTATATTTTGATTAAACAAAAAACAAATATATGTTCTCCTTATTTAAGTTAATATCTTTAATAACTAATGTTAAGAGTTGCAAATATATTTTTAACATTATTTCATTACTTTATGAGAATAAGTATGCCTATTATTGTTTCAAAAAAGTAAAATGACAAGCGATAGTTAAAGACTCAAAAAATTGGAATAGCAAAATGAAATTCCTCAACGATTTTAAGAGGAAACAACATAAGTGGATTTAAAAAAAAATGTTTTAGTGAAATCTCATTTATTTCTTAAGAAATTACTATTGACTTGACCTTGTATAATACATTGGTTCAATTTAATGGAAACAATAGTTATGTGCAATCCCACAAAATTTTATGATCTTTAAATCATGTGGTTTGTTTTTACGCATATTCTAATTTTGATTGGTTTAATTATAAAAAAAATGCATGTTTGGAATCAGTAGAACCTATTTGAATATTCAATTGTTTAAAAATATTTAAAATAATGGTCGATATTAAATTTTTGTAGAAAAAAATATTTATTAAATCATTAAAATTTTAAATGATTTAGTTTTAATGTATATTTTCATGGTAAGTTATTATAAAGTTTTAGTGGAAATATAATATTTCAGAAAGAATAGTTTAATATTTTTAAAAGAAATCAAGTATTTTCAAATTTGTAAACACAAATAGGGTATTTTCCCAAATTTCCTCTAATTCATAACTAAAAAGGTAGTATAGGATTTTAGATTTTTAAAAAGTGAAGTTTACCAAAGTTAAGGAAAAAGGTTTACATTGAAAAATATAAAGAAATAAATCTCTTTAAGCTAATTAAAAATAAAAAGATAAGCTACTAAATTTATTTCGGACCAATCAAAACTCATTAAGAAAAAATGGAAGAAAAAAATTTATTGGATGACTACACATAATCTTCTGGCTATAAAAGTAATCCAAATAGGTGATAAACTCCAATTAAACCATTTTAGTTTCAATTGGCTAAAAAGCACCGTTATACTCATTAAAATGACCACTTAATTAATAATTAGAAATGAAAAAAACTATTTTACTCTTTATAAATTTATAGAAACAAATCTAGAAAGATGCTAATAGCTAATAAAAAAATTTGTCCAAAAAAAAACAAAGCTAATAAAAAAAGTTTCCAATTTTTTTGTTTCCTTCTAAAGTCTATATGCCCTAAATTGTTTATACCCAATTTCTTCCTTTTTTCTTAGTCTTTCAATGCCCAAACCAAAACTGAAAATTTTATCTCTTATGGGATTACCAAATTCAATATGGTAATCCCTTGAAGGCTTTTGTAAATTATTGACTATCAGATTCGAATTGTGTTTCTTTGTGATTGGGGCAAAATCTCATCCTTCCATTTCAATTTTCAATATATATATGAGATCTTTGGGGACAGTAAAAATATTGTGTTTTTCTTATTACAAAACCGTAACGGAAGAGTAAAACAAATTTGCAATCTTTGAATCTCTTGTTCAATGGCGGATCATCATCAAGAAGACGAAGATTTGAAATTGGCTCTTCAGATGAGTATGCAATACAATCTTCCAGAGCTGAAACGGAGCAACCCAATTGGATCCGGATCTCAGCCGGGTGAATCACCTGAGGCAAAGACTCGGAGGTTGCAGCGTGAAATCATGGCTGCTGCTGCTGAGAAACGAATGGTTTTGATTCCTAAGAGCCCTTCTCCTCCGGTTCAGGAAAAGGCTCCGACTTTGGGATCTGTTTTGGGTAAGGAAGAGTCTGATCAATTGTTTGGAATGCTTTTTGGGGGTGATATTACGAAAAGTATACTTGCTCAGTGGACTAATCAGGGCATAAGGTACGATTTTTCTATTTGCAATTTGTTCATTGATTGACTGAAATTTGTGTGCTTTGGTATTGTATTTGGTATTTGACTGTTGTTTGCATTCATATAGTTTGAGAAAGTATGTCTCTTTATTGTGGAGATTGTTGATTATGCCATTTGTGTAATTGGATATTTTGCTGAGAAGTTAGAAGAACGGATTTTTGTCAATGCCTGTTGTGGTGATGTGGTTAATGGATACTTGGCATGAATAGGAGTTGGAACCATAGGAATCCCTTAAAACCCCTTTGTGCAGGAGGTAGATTAAGAGTGAGGGTGTGTTATCGCCTTTTATGGCACGAGTTTTATTATTTGCTCTTTGATGTGGGATGTTTGTTTCAAATGGTCTTATAAGGAATTAGTTTTGTGATAGTGAGCGAGATACAGAGTGAGCGGTATTGAATAGTCTCATAAGGAATTAGTTTTGTTATAGCGAGATTCATAGTGAGGGATATTGAATGGTCTTCTTTTAAGGCATTACTTTTGTTATCCCCTGTCTTATGTTGGAGTCTTGTTAACACAAAAGGTAGACTAAGAGTGAGGGTATCCAATAGTCCTTTAAAGCATTAGTTTTGTTATCTGCTGTCTGATGTGGGATTCTTGTTAACACAAGGTAGATTAAGAATGAGGGTATCCAATGGTCTTTTAGGGCTGTAGTTTTGTTATCTTCTATCCGATGTGAGAGTCTTTTAAGGCATTAGGTTTAATATCCGCTATCGGATGTGGGATTCTTATCAATACTAACTTCCTTGTCAAGATCACTCCCTTTAGACAGTGACTTACACGGTGCTGGTGTTCAGCCAGTTTGCATTCTCTTGTGCTCTTCCCATTGGGCCTTCTCTTTCTTTTCGCTCCTCTCCATCATGTCATTGCATGTTGGGGATCCGCTAAGTAGTCAAAGAAGAAATATAGAAATTTTAGAGCAAGCAAAGTTAAATTCCCCACAAGTAAAGTTTTTTGTAGTTGATGAAGCTTCTTCGACTAGGCATACAAAGTATTCCCATCAAGATAGGAATCCTCTTGTCCCTGGGAATTAATCCGATTAGTGCCCTCTTGTCCCTATTGGTAGAAAAACAACCATAATTCCTAAGTCTTTCACAACTATATCAAATAGTCTCCAGCAAATAGTTGCTGCATATCTCTCATAATAAAACTGACCTTTTCTGCAAAAAATGCAATTAAATAAATGAATAATAGATCATAGTTGGTTGGTGACAGGCCTGTTATATTGTAACTTATTTCTTCAATGAAATAAGGTTCCTCACTAAATTTTGAGAACTTGAAATTTCCATGTGTGTCATAGATGCTTAATTTCTCTGAAATGTGTAAATGAAATATCCCTGATTCCATATACGTATGTCACTTTTTCGGTAATTTAAAACATCGTATTTCATAGTTAATTTTGCGCGCCAAAAGTTTTTCTAATGGTTTGCCTACATTTTTATAGGTTTAGCCCTGATCCTGACACTTCTATAGGGTTAGTGCAGCATGAAGGTGGGCCTTGTGGTGTTTTAGCAGCACTACAAGTAAGTTCTCTTGTTTTTCTTGTTCTTCTTATCTCTTGTCTGGGCTATAAATGTGGTCGATCATTGTCGGGAGCATTTGGACATTCTTACAGTTGATACTGACTGTTCCATTTTCTGTGTAGGCATTTGTTCTTAAATACCTTATTTACTTTCCGGAGGACTTAGGTAAACCTTCCCCAAGTATGAGTGTCTGGACATTGTCTAAGCATCGGTATGTTGTATCAGACTCTTTCTCTTCTGTAACAGAAGAGGCAAAAACAAGGTAACTATTCTCAGAACATTTTTCAGAATTTCAGTCATCATGCACTATAATTGTATTTCCTGATTTTGCAGGGCCCTTGTCAGAAGCATGTGTGAGATTCTTTTTATGTGTGGAAACAATAACCGAGCTGTAGTAGCGACTTTCGCTAATTTTGAGGAACCGAGTACTAGTCCGAGAGATGAGGTTAGTAGTCAAACTTGAGTAGTTCTTCATGTTTGGTGCAATCATTGGTTTTTCTTTTGCGCCCCTGTTAGATTCCTTGTAATTTATTGTTTCACAGGCAATGGCTGGTGGGCTCCCTCTTGAGTCTGCTTCGGATTTGCAGAAGATCTTAAGATTCGAGACATTCACAACTCAATCCAGTGCCCTTCAGAAGTTAGAGAGAACAATACCTGCTTTCCAAAGTCCCATGGGTGTTTTGATGTTCCTAATTTCTGCTTTACTCTCTCGTGGACTGGTATTACCTTGATCCTTATTTCTTTTGTTTTGTTAACATGTGTACTAGAAGGCATGCCTTAATGATAGATTAGGGGATTGAAATGAGGTTTTAATCACACAATAAGGTTTAGTTTTTCGAGCAACTTGGTATCCTTTGGTTTGGTCCTGTGGTTCTTACTATTTCGGTTACGACCATAATGAATCTGATAAGAGTTATGGATTATAAGTAGAAAAATGCTTTCGACGTTTAGGTTGTTGAGTAATTGATGACTGGTTTGGGGCCTTGCGAGCCTTGGGAAAGAGTCAGCATGCTCCAGAATTCATCACCCTAGGGACCATTTATTTGATTTAGGTTTCTAGATTATTCCTTGATTCTGTCACTATTCTACGATTGAGTAAAATAAATAAAGCTAGATGTTGATTTCTGATCGCAACAGAATCAAAATATTAAGTAGCATACTTGATTATTGTGGTCGATTTTGTATAAATTCTTCATTTCAATTGATACTTGAAGTCCTAGTGTTGTAACCGTAAATGAATATTTCATGAGCAGGATTCCGTTCAAAGCGACAGGGATGATCCTAACCCCCCTCTTGTAACTAAACCATTTGGACATGCCTCCCAGGTACTAGAACTAACACATTTGCAGAATCCATAATTTGTTTCTTCACTTTTTCTATCACTTTTTTTCTTGGAGAATTGCTGATTTTTCTCAATGCCTCTTATTGATTAGGAAATTGTAAACCTGCTGTTGTGTGGAGAAGCAGTTGCTAATGTGTTTGATGGAAGGATGGATCTTGGAGGCGGCATGTTTCTGAAAGGCATATCTAAGAATGTGGAGGTGGGCTTCCTTACGTTCATCGAGTCTCTCCAGTTCTGCAAAGTCGGTCAGAATCTGAAATGTCCCAAATGGCCAATTTGGGTTATTGGCAGCGAGTCGCATTACACTGTCCTGTTTGCACTTGATCCATCTGTCCAAGAAGAAAATGAACTTGAGCTGAGAGAGTCACAGATAAGAAGAGCTTTTGACGCAAGAGACCAAAGCGGAGGAGGAGGTTTCATCACCGCGGATGCCTTTCACCAAGTTGTTCAGGAAACAAACATAAGACTCCCAGTTGAGAAGGTCAACGATATCTGCGCCACAGGTTTCATCGTATGGAGCGAGTTATGGCAAGTGATCTTGGAGTTAGACCGGAATCTGGGAGGGATCAAGGATTCAACAGGAATGATGGGAAAGAAAGTGTTTGACATTTATCACTTCAATGGGATTGCCAAATCCGATATTAACGGTGGTGCTCAAGCAATGGCTGTTGAAGGTGATGTTGTTTCAGCTCCTGTGCAAAGGCCAAGGCTCACAAAACTGAACGTCTCTGTTCCTCCTAAATGGACTCAAGAGGAGTACTTGTCATGTGCTCTGCCAATGCCAAGCAGCTCTGAGAAAGACTCAGAAGTGAATCAGCCTAAACCGGTGCAGCATGCACCATTGGTGGATTGTATCAAAACCAGGTGGGCACGAGCCACTTGTAGCTGGTCTGGAGATCCTCCAAGTATAGTTTGAAGATTGTTGTATTATGAGAAAACCTCACCGTAAGTTCTGTTCTCTTCTTGGGATCTTTTAAAGAAAAAAAAAACGGTTAACCGCTGATTTTATTTAGCGGTTTAGACGCGTCTGAACTTTCTTTGCGTTCTCCGTTATTTTTTGTTTATGTTGTGCATTGATGTAGAATTTTTGTTACCTGTTGAAAGATTCAACATTATTGGGCCAAAATTAATATTTAAATTGTTGAATGAAATTGCGTTGACCAACAGAAGTCTTGCAGCTGATTAACATATACTTAGCCAGTTGACATATTTTATTTAACATAAAAAAACCCACAGCTTTAAGTTATTTTTACACAAAAATTAAGGGTTTATTTTGGTTTTAAATTGATTTTAAAAATTCAACAATAATATTGTGTCATTTATTTTGGTTTTAAAAGTAAACAGTTTATTTTGGTTTTAAAATTAAGAGTTTATTTTGGTTTGAGATGATATTGCAATCAGGATCTAACTGAATTTCCCGAGACCGCTAGATATGAAATATCTGTTTTATAAAGCACATGCAAATAAGATTATTGTAAGAATTCAATAAGATTATGGGAGATTCTCAGGGGATGTATTGAATTGAATATTTGAATAAATTTAAGTTTTAATGAGTTTTGAGATGATTTGGTAAAATTTTGGTGAATTAGAAATTTAATTATTAAATTTTCTGAAATCTCACCTAAAATCATGCGATTTTGATCTTTGTATTTTTTTTATTAAGAAATCCCCTCAAATCTTACATGAAACTTTTAAATCAAATTCTAATCATATTTTCAATAACAATGGATTTGAGTGTAAAATTTAAAATCATTAATCCAATAACACTGGATTTTAAAAGATATTTTTAAATTCATGTTTCAATAACAGATGATTTGTCATTAAAACTCAAATCTCTATGAATACTCAGTCCAATACACCCTTTTAGTAAACTTTCAGAAGAAAAATGTGTTGGACTTCGTAATAAAGAGAGTCTTAGTAAATTTTTAGAAGAGAAATGTGTTGGACTTCATAATAATCTTCTCCTCCTTACGATAATCTCTCCTTCCATTGCTTGTCCATAGTCAGATCTTTTAAAGAACTGATGAATCGCAGCCTATCAGGAAGTTTCTTAAACTTTTGACAGTGACGGATAGTAAGAGTATGAAGAAGTGACATGGAGTCCACTTCCACTATCCACTTTTCCCATTCCTTTAGTGCATTTAGCTTGTACAACTGAGGAAACCCACCGCCCGAGCAAATCATTCTTCTCCCTTCTCTCTCCTCTCTGAAAGTAGATCTAGGGTTTTTCTTCTTTTTTTACTTTTTGCTTTTAGATCTTCATTGCGGCACGGACATGCTTGGTGAGCTCAGGGGTGAGATACTTTCTTCTTCTCCAGCAGTGTAGGGTGTGGAGTCTCCATCTATATTGCTCCGGTGGCAAATTCACAGCAGTCAAAGGTGCTCCGCCACTTTCTTCTTCTCGTAAGGACGCCGGAAGTAGGGCTTGGAGTTTCCCTGTGGCTCATCCCTTCATGGGGGTTGCTGTGTGAGGTGCAAGCAGAGCGGTGGGGTTTTAGGCTGCGTGTGAGGCGATTTACGGCAGATATGTTCGGATTTGTAAAGACAACCACAGATTCCGGCTGCTAAGGGTTTGATTGAGCCACTGTCGCTCGCGGCTTCCGTGGTCTCATATTTGCCTCACTGGATCGAAGGAGGATGGTCTCTGAGAAGGAAGCTTCGGTGGCTGGTTCCGGCAGGTGAGGGTTCGAGACTTCGAGCTGAAGATCACAGTTTTTGCTAGGTAGGGGATTAGTGCGGATTGAGTTACCGGCTTGGAGACAGGAACTGGTTACTCTGGTCATCAGCTCCGGACCCCTGTCAAAGCTGCAAAGTAGTGCCTCTTGTAACCGCCCGTCGTGTGGATGTGTTTCACTGGTGTCATGTACAGAACAGCTCAGATCTTGGTTCACCAGTTTTTGTTATTGGGTCTCTTTCTTGTTTTTGCACCTGTGCAATCCTTATATTGAGCTTGTGCCTTATTCTCTTTTGGGGCTGATTTAATGGATTTTTATTTTTATTTTTTTAAAATTATATGATAAGCTGACGTCATATACGTGAAGCAGTATCTTTAGAATCGGCATCAGATCCTCCTCCAAACGACAACTACTATGACAGTTGGAATGTGAAAGCGCCTGGATAAAAAAAATAGCAAATATTGATTCTCCGCTTTTTCCACTCGTGAAAACAAAAGTGGTGTCGTTTTGCCAACTCCTAAACAGCTTGGAGTCTTTTTAGGATTGAAATAAAATAGCAGGAAGTTGCTCTCCAATTGGTTAGGTAGCTAATTACTTGAATTGAATCGCTTGATATGGGGCAAAGTTGGAGCATATGTATCAACTCTAGATTTAGCTCGGTAATGACTTGGTTTTCTTTGATCAGAACTTTTCTTATATTGATTTTGCTGATGAAAAATCTAGAAAGACCTAAAGATTGAGTAGATTTCTCATAGGTCAGCTTCTCTCTTGGATTCTCATCTCCAAGTAAGGTTTCTCGATGATCTTCAGATTGATTCTGGTCTTGGTGGGTCCTGACTCGATCAAAGTCATCTAAATAGGTGGCTTGCGAATGAATATTGATCATGAGGTGAAAAGCATGAGTAGATTCTTGGGGCAGCTTCCATGTCTTGGCTCGGGCTTGGGTTAGGAATTTGTGTACCAACTCCAAATATGATCACTTCAATTGGATTATGGCTTGATCATTCTCCTTAATATAGGTGACTTGCGAATGAATCTTCAATAATAACTCGTTTGCTCGAGTAAAACTTGATATGGGTAACTTTTCTCTTGAATTCTCGTGTACGAGTGAGGGTTCTCGGAAATCTCCTAAATGAGCTCGGTTGTGGCATGATGTGTTTTGGCGAAAACTCTTATTGTTGATGGTTTCCAATTGATTCTTCAAGCTTTGCTGAAATACACTAGTGAAACTTGATTTGGACGTTGTTTCTCCATTTTGTCCGGTATCGGGTGGCTTGACTTGAACTCTAGGCCTCATGGGGTTTTTGCTGGTGTTTCCTCTAGTGGTGAGGAGGGAGGGGGGGTTGAAGTTTAGGAAGAATAGATCAATGATAGTCGCCTCCCCTTCGCCATGATCATATTCCCAAAGGGAATCATCTCTCATTTACCCTTGGTGCAACCATCATGTTCGCTGACCCCAGTTGGTGTTGACTTGATGTCCTCATCATACCCTTCCCCTTGAAAAAGTTTTGATTGAAAAAGTTTCGACCTCGAAACTGTACAATCTGCACCAAGAGAAAGCATGTTAGCTTTCATCCGAATTTGGGAGTCTAGGGTTTTACCTTGGTATAGTAGCTTCATGAACTTCTAAATTCAGGGGGCTCCTCTTTGACTAGGCAAGAATTTGGGGCTTTTCTGATCTTCCTAAGAGGCGGTGTGACCACCAGTGATGCTGGTTGACTCTGGTTTAGATTGGGTTCATGATCTTCTTTACTTTTGGTGAATTGCCTTTGGTGTTTACATGTTCTTCATTGGTACCAGTAAAATTATCAACACTCGTGGCTAGAAACAAGTGTGTTATGATAGTCATAGGATCTCCAAAAGCAGGTAAAAGAGTTTCAGAATTAACCAGTTCATCAATGTTGTTAGGTTCTAATACATTTTAAAAATGTATAAACCACTCAAAACAAAAAATAATACATATTCAGAAATTGAAAATTTACAAGAAGAATGGCGGGAGAAGAATAATATAAGACATGGGAACCGGCTAAATATTACACTCAACTTACCAAATGCATAGACAAAAAAATCCACAATAGACTATCGATGATTCGACCCTTGAGAGATTTTCGACTTGACAAATGAATGGAGATGTGGTTTGCAACTCCATAAACAATGTTTATATGATCTACTCTTCTTTAAAATTATTATAGCATCTCTATAAACTTACTGCAATCGATGTAAAATAAAAGGTTTTTTTGAATAAATTTTACATTCTATTCAAAAAAAAAACAAACAAGAAAATTTTGCTATTTTGATGAAACATTTATAGAAAATATTAAAATAAAATAGTGTTAAAACATAGTTCAACAACAAAGCCTTCTTAGCTCAGTGGTAGAGCGTGTGGCTTTTAACCATGTGGTCATGGGTTTGATCTCCATAGACAGCGATGAAATCACTTTTCAATATTTTAGAATATTTTCCTTCAAAAAACACAATACAATAAAAAATTAGCGACAAATTTTAACAAAAGCTCAAAATTTTTAACTAAAACCATACACTATATATATATTTATATACGATTTTAAAAATATGATTTTATTATTTTATTGAGTTTTGTTAATTTTTGCACTGGTGCAACTTGAAACAGGATTATATTATTATTTTATAAAGTATTAATTTATGGGGATTTTATTGTATTAAGTGTTGCGAAAAAGAAAGTATTCTGAGTTTCCGCAATCATGAAAAGTTCAATCTAGCTTTACTTGGTAAACAAATGTGGAGATTGCTTCAACATAGTGTCTGATGATAAAACTTCTTCGTGGTAAATATTTCAATAATATGAATCTCTTGAATGTAATTCAAAAATCGAAAACTTTATATGTATGAAATGTTTATTTTACAAGGCAGAGATTTAGTGCGACAAGGGATGAGGTTTACGATTAGAGATGGTTCATTAGTTGATTCTTGGACTGATCCTTGGTTACCATCTCATCTTCCAAGGCATCTAATTCCGAAGAATGCTTTAGACTTTTCTTATAAAGTGGGTGAGTGGTTCAATAATAATAAGAGTGGTTGGGATGAAACTAAAATCAGAGAGTTAGTAGTTGAGAAAGATACAAAGGCTATTTTTTTCAGTTCTTATTCGTCCGGATGCAATTTAAGTTTTCCTTGATTGTCATGTGGGGCGGATCCAGAGCAATTTTTACCTAAGACACACTATTAATTATAAAATAAAATATCTAACATACAAATAAGGCTTATGTAACCTTTTCATCACTAATTCCTTTGTCATTTTATCAAATAATTAATTTTCAATAAAACAAACAAAACATTAGCTAAAAATTGATCACCTATTCGGTTAGTACTGTTCACAATATTCATCGCAAAAAACATATTTCAAATTATTTTAGAGTATCTGTCTTTTGGTATCTAGTAACAATAAAATTTATATTAACATATTAAAAATCAATTTTAGATAAATACATAATCAAATTTTCAAATAACCTAAAAAGAAAAAAATTAAGAGCATGAATCACAACTCTTAAGCTAAACGAGTAATTCCATACAATTTTTTGGAGTTGATTTGAGAGAACTTATTTAACAATAATCACAATCGATAATAATATAAATTAATTTTATGTCGTAAGTTATTAAAATTCCGATAACTTTGGCACTATTGAATGAAAGAGAATTAGAGAAGACAGACAAACTTTTCTTTTTCAGATTAAAAATGGAGTCCTGTTAAGCACGAGAAATTACAAAGGCAACAAAGAAACTAATAAGATTTTTGGTTCTTTCTATTTTTTTATTAATTATTGGGTGTGAACTTTTATTCACTATTCTAATAGGTCTTAAAGAAAAATAATCAAAATTTGTATGGCTTATTGGATTTAGTATTAATTTGGGCTGAAATTCTTTAGAATAAAAGTTAGAGTGGGGCACTATTGATTTTTAATTAAATTAAAAGAAACAAAAAAAAATACATAAGGAAAAAAAAAGAGCATGAGGCACATGTCTCTCCTACCTCCATGGCCCGGTTGTCATTATAATAAATATAGCATCTACTCTGTTAAGTTAGATTATTGTTTGGTTATGCATCTAGTGGATCAGGATTATCCTCCGATTAATTGGAGTATTCCTCCCAAAATAAAATTCTGGAAGTTGGCAACAACTACAAACATTATACACTTTATATGGAAGATTACATTTGATCGCTTGCTACAAGGGACACACTTGTTATAGACACATCAGTTGTTACTCTATGTTTCGTCGTCGTTGTAAAGAAGACAATACACATCATATACTTTTTGGTTGTGATTGTGCAAGAGCCACTTGGAGAGCTTATGGTATTTTAAACCCAATTTGAATTGATCTACGAGCTTCTTTAGAATATAAATTAAAAGCGAACTGCTTCTTTAATTCTACTTTAAAAACTCAGAATCTACAACATCTACCTTTATGGATTATATGGAGGCTTTGAAAGAGTAGAAATCTATGAATTTTTCAACGCATGTATATATCTTGGACAAAGAACCTGTGATTTGTGAAGCAAGATGCCAATGAGAGGTTCACTTTGGCTGCATATACAATGCTCTTTTCTGATGCAAATAAAATAAATTGTGTTCCTTATGTTGGTGAGATTCGTTGTTGGAAGAGACCAATCAATGGTTGGTTAAAATGTAACTATGATGGACCTGTGATTAATTCATATCAGCCATGGGAAAAAAAACTCGAAAACCCGAACCGGAACCAAACCAAAATTGGCAATTTGGATCAGGATCAGTTCTCTTAAAGTAACCAAGTAGATCTCCTCACCAATATAGTTTGGTTCTCACCCGAGAACCGAACTAGTAACAAAAAAAAAGACCTAAACTAAACCTATTACCCTTTTTACCTTCATTCACCAGTTCCATTCCCCCTTGACTACTTCGATTAGAATATATAAATATTAACAATATGGAATTCCAAACTGTAACTTCTCCAGCTACGTAAAGGAATCAGTCTTAGATAATATCTATTGATCTTCTCTCGTTCTTCTTTGATTTCATGACTTTTGTTGTTTGTTTATGTTTTTTTCGTCATTCTGCTATATCTCGTCTTCATCGTCTATGTCTCAATTTATTATTTTTCTTCTTGATGATTGTATTGGATAGTTATGGAATTGTTATCAGTTTGTTCTTTATCGATCATTTTGTTCTTCGACAATTTGTTGAGTTTGATTTAGAAAAAGAAATTACCTACATATATCGATTATGATACAATTCTTGTTGTTATCAGTTGATGAGTTTGAATATTGGTTTGTAGTGGCTATTGTTATCATTTTTCATAGTTTGAATATATGTTAGTAGTAGCTTATGATTTTGATGGGATCAAAAATGGTTGATTGTGAAATCAAAACAAAGTTTTTTTTTTGTCTTAGTTTTAGTTTAGTTTGTTCCCACTTGTTTTGTGTTCTTCATGTGCTTGATGTTTGTTCTTTGTATGATTGTTGTTTGTTCTCACTTGTTGTCTATTCTCAGCTCTAACTAGTTTAGTTTTTTTTTTTCTTTGTATGCTTGTTATTTGATCTCAGTTCTAATATATTAATTTTCTTCCATGTTTTCTTCTTCTTTTTAGATGGCTCATTCCTCAGTTGCAAATGATATTGATGTCGAGAAGGATATTCAAACTCAAGAAACAAGTGAGGATTTCAGGACTCCTAATAATAGAGGTAAAATGAAGGATATCCCGGGATCAAGTGCATCTAGTTCTCAACAATCTAAGGAAAAGAAGAAATAATAGAAAAAAAACAAAAAAAAAAACCGCAAACAAGGTCACTTATGTGGAAGTACTATACGAGAACCAAGGAGAATAAAGATAAATGCAAATTTCACTACTATGGAAACGTTTTCTGATGGGCAACAACATATGGGACTTCAAATTTGCATAATCATTTGAATTGCTGCAAGCAATACAAGGTAGTGCTACAGAGTGATGCACAACATATAATAAGTTTGAGTAATGATGTTAGTAATCTGCAGGTTGGAAAGGTGTATGAATATGTTTTCAGAGTGACAAGTTATGAGATGCTTGTGTTGGGAAAGTTACCACTTGTGTTTATTGAAAGTGTGTCTTGAAGACATTTCTGCAACAAACATAACTTGTACAAGCCTCACTCTAGAAGAATAACCACTAGAGATTTTTGTGAATAGGAAAGAAGCAATGAAAGTTTGGCTTGCTGCTAATAAAACTTCTAATAAAAGAGTTTTTCTCACCACTGATATATGGGTTTCTCCATCAACATGTGCTAGTTATATAGTTGATAATGCACTTAAGGAAGTTGATCATTGGGTTTATATACATGACATATCATGAAGATGAAATAATCTTAGTAGTTCTTCTTGAGTGTTTGGCTGAATAGGGGTATAGAGAATGTCTTCACCATAACTAACAAAACAACTGCCAACACTTCAGCTCTGAAGAGATTCCAGAGGGAATTCAACATATGAGGAATGATCCATTGATTTTAGATGGAGAGTTTATGCATATGAGGTAGTGTGCACCTATCATCAATTTGATTTTCAAGGACGAATTACATGATATATGGATAAGACTGTGACAGCTTCAAGAATGTAGCGCATTATGTGAGATCTTCTACTACAAGATTGAGAAAATTTGAATTGCAGGTTGACACATGAAATATGACTAGACTAAGCTTGTCGAATGATTGCAATACTAGGAGGTATTCTACTTATTTAATGCTAACAAGGGCTTCTAATAAGTTCATTTAGCATTTGATAACATGGAAACTAAAGACAAGTTGTACTATAACTCCTTTCAAGTAGTAGAAAATGAGAAAAAGGACAGAAACGCCTACTGCAAATGATTGGAATGCCATAGAAAGATTGGTAGGATTTCTTATCATTTTTTACAATTCTACTATAGTTGTCATTGTTATAGTGAAATTGTGAATATAGAGAAGAACTTAATGTCATTGAGTATTAGTTTAGATAAGGATTTAAAAGCAAAGGTTGAGGATATGTTAGCTAAGTTTGATAAATACTGGGATCGAATGGGTGGAATAGGTGGAATCAATAAGGCTTTTATTGTTACTATTGCCTTCGCCCCTTGGAAAATATAAACATTTTGCTCAATATTTTTTGGGAAACTGTATGATAAAGAGAGTGTTTGACTCAGTGTTTCATGTTTTGACTTGTTTGTTTAAAGAGTATAGCAAATTATATCCTAATTTTCCATGAGACATCATCTCAAGGTGTTGGTGCATCGTCTTTTAGTGGCCAAGAGCAATTTATGGATGATTTTATTGGATATGAAATAATAGGTTTCATGTACCAAGGAGTGAGTTAGAAATCTATATATTTAAAGAAAAGAGTTGAAAATCCAAAGACTAATATGTTTGGATCAGAATTTGATGTCTTGTATTGGTGGAATTGCAATTGTTAAAAGTTTACTGTCTTACCAACTAGGGATCTACTTGCAATGCAAGTATCTTTTGTTGCATTAGAATCAGCTTTAGCACTAGTGGTCGAGGCATAGAACCAATTAGGAGTTGTTTAAGCAATTACATGATTGAAGTGTTGATGTGCACACGACATTGGATGAAGTCTGATATTTAGTTACAAGATAAAGGAGTTGTTACAAATGAACAAATGCTTGCTGATATTTAGTAACAAGACACTTGAGAAATGTATTGTATCTTCTTAATACTCTTTCTTATTTCTTCTTTATATTTCTTACTTTCGGTTTTTCAATTGTTATCAGAGTTTGAGAGTCAAATCAACTTACAACATTGAACTTCAAATTCGATTACTCAGTTATAATGTAAATTACCTTGATTCATAATCATTATTTAGTTTCTCACAATCTCATATTCTCAATTGATACAAGATTTCATATTCTTAGTATGATGCATAGTCAGATTTCTCTTTTTAGATTCTTACTAGTTGTTTTCAAATCCCTTTTTTAGATTTTTAGTTTGATTCATTTACTTTCTCATAATCTCTTGTGTGTTGTTGGCAATAGGTTATAAGAAGGTAATCTTTGAAGAAGACAACAAAGAGGTTTCTCCTCTTTTCGATTGGTTAAATTTGAATTTTTGATTGCTCAATTGGATTCACCATGGAGGACGAATGTGAAGTAAAGATTTTGAAGATGTGAAATTTGAATGAATTAAAAAATATTTCAACAAACCGACGGATTCTCTTGCGAAATTATTGAATTTCTTACAATGTTTTGTTTCATTTTCATCCATATGTTCTTCATGTTATTTCTAATAATTTGCATTGTAACTTTGTAAACTTCAAAAATTTTATATTATATATTCAGAAGTTTCAAAAAAAAAAAAAGATTCCATTTACAGAGAAATTAGTTAACGAATTAATTAACCCAATCATTAAATTCTATTAGATGTATATTAAGCCCTGTTCAAAAACGCGGCCTCAGAGACCGCCTAGGCGCCGCTTATCTGCTTAGCGGTAGAGCTCCACCATGATTTGAGCAAATCAGAGGGAAGAAAAAACTCAATTTTTAATTATTTTTGACTCGAAATAGGATGTTAGATGTTATATCTGACATTTTGTGGTGAAACTCAAATGAATTGTAGGTGAAATCGATGAAAAATCAGTTAAAAACAATTGGCGGCTGAAAATTAGGGTTATAGGAGCTTTGTAGTTGCGTGAAGAAGATGAAATAGAAACGATTATTTTACCCCTCCTAAGAATAATTGACAAAAGGGCATAACACATTATATGTGTCGAACATGCGACACATACTATTTTTTTTTTTTTGTCAAACGATTGGATTTATAAATTAAAAGAGATTACACTTCATATTGGAGGAAATGTTCATAACCAAAAAGGTTGGATTCAAAAGGGAAATATCAACAACACTCATAAAACATAGACGAAATAAACTCCTGATAGAAACAGAGAAATTATATAACTCAAATGTAACTTTCTACGAGATAAGGGAGACCAGTGTTGGATTAAGCTTAATAGCTTGATCTATAAGTTATCCTAATCCTACCGAGTTATGGTTTCTAAAGAGATTAGGATTAAGGAGATTAATATTAGGAGTTATCTAATATTATTATATGTGTTTTATTAGGAGATAAATCTAATAGAATTAGGATTGGTCTTACATTATATAAGGAGTTATCGACTTGTGGTAACACTTATGAGTTTTAGATTTAAGAACTACGTGTTTGGCTTGATCCCTTTCAAGGCTACGTAGGCCTTCTTCTTTAGAAGGTGCAGCCATTCAATATCACCTAATAAGAGAGTTATTCTTATAAAGCTAAGTGTGTTTGATTGAGATCCTATAATTGGTATCAGAGCTTAAAAGATTGTGTGAGGTAAGAGATCAAAACTTTTGACGATGTGCATCACAAAGCAAGAGGGAAACCATAAGTTATGCGGGATACTCTGGTTTCATGATTTTTTTTTTTAAAAAAAAAAAAAAAAAAAAGAGGAAGAGGAAGAAAAAGAAGAAAAGGAAGGAGCATAAAGTGGCAGATCAGTTTGTGAAGGTAATCCTCATCGGACCAGAGAGATTTAGATATAAAGTAAAGCATCACTACAAAGGTCAAGTTGCCAAGATTCCAAAGCCAGTGACGGAGTTCTAATCGGAGTTAAAATCCAGAAGTTATGAGCATTGCTTCTTGGCCAAGAAACTAAAAAATCTGTCAAGGTCAAGTCAAGGACAACCATTGTTTGGAACAAGAACCAGAGTTTATGTCACGTCTAATGTTTGAAAAAAAATCTTAGAGGTGGAGGACGTGTAAGGAAAGTGTGACGAAGACAACCGATGACTCGACCTTGTGGTGAAGAGATTACGAAGAAGACGACTCTGTCTTTGGTGTTAAAACAGAGTACTCGGACTATGGTGAAGACATACTCTGTCTCGCGATGAAACAGAGCATGGCGCTGACGACATGAGCTGACGCCGAGGAGGTGATGGAAGCTCTAACGGTGGTAATGGTGATAACCAGCAGATGACGTGTCGTTGAGATGTTGTTGAAATGGTGATGGTCTCGTATCAACACTAAACCGATGCTCAATACGGAGAGTTGCATGTTTAACTCCGAGTAAATGGAGAAACGTTTTGTTCGGCTATTGTATCCAAAACAAGAGACTCAACAGAAGGATTTTAAAATTTCCCGAAGAAGATGGAAAAGAAGGAACAATTATGGAAGAAGAAGTCGTTGGGGAGGAAGTGTATGAAGGAAACCAAGAGGAGCAAGCTTATGAAGGCGATGAGCTAAACGGAGAGTACTATTACGAAGAAGGATATGAAGAAGATGGAGAATACGCCTATGAAGAAGATGAAAATGCAGAAGGTGAAGAAGTTGTTTATGCAGCTGTTAAAGTGAGAACCATACGTGGTGAAGAGAAAAAAAAAAACCTTCAAGCTTGATACTCTGCTTAAACTCTCTGATGTAAAGGGATCATGAACCAGCGATCAAAACACGGAGCTGTGAAACGTAAAGAAGACAACAACGATTGATCTGGAAGGACTGGTGAACTCGATTTCAGATCTGAGAGATGGATTAGAGCAGTTAAGGTGTCTGGCAAGTGAGAAGCTGAAAGAGAGCGACGAAAGATTTGTTAGTATAAAGAGAGCAAATTAGAGAAGCAAATCGGGTAGAGTTAGGAGTTGATGTTGATAAGTTTTTGTTCGATATTGGGGACGAATCAGAAGCTCAATTCAAAGTGGAAGAGTACCGGAGAAGTTAAGACCAGAGAAGTCAAGTGAAGTCAAAGAAAAAAATGTTGTAAGTCAAAAACATTTAAGCTTAGAAATCAAATCTAGTTTGATATCGCCGGGGGGAGAGATTCTAGTTTGGAATCGAATCTGGTCTAGTCAATGAACAGAGAAGCGAAGCGAAATCGAAACTTTAAGCTTAGAAATCAAAGAATCTGGAGGAAAGTACGGCGAGAAACGTCGTAAGTGAAGGAAAATGGAGAAGCTTGAAAGCTTCACCGATACTTGAATGAAGAAGCGTGAAATCTTCTCTGAGCACCAGGGGAAAACGGTGGAGAGTTTTCCCCGGAAAAATGGCTGGCGGATGTGTGACGGTGGCGACCAAAGAATCGTCGGAGATGCATGTATTGGTCCGAAGATTGCATATGGTTTTCACTATAAAGGAAGAAACGGCGTGATTGGGTTGCAGAGGTTTCCCAAGAGTCGGGTACGGAGTTGGTGGTCGTTTTTGTCAGAGAAATCACCAGTGGTTGCATGGTTGAAGCATCAGATTCGTTTTTGGTCATTGGAGAAAAAGAGTCATGTTACTTCTTCGTAATCGACAAAGAGAGTCAAAAGGTGAAAGATGACTAGGCCCAAGGTGGAGTTTGTTATAAAATGGGCCTCAGCCACTTTCATACGGCCAATCCAAAACTGGCTTAGTTGTAACAAGCTGGGCCAAAATAAATGATATAGCCCATCTCCAATTTGATTGTTTATGTCGGCTATTGCTTAGTATAAAAGCAAACACAAGGTTCAATGGAAAATTGAACCTAGTCTAGGCTTGAGGTTGGAACGTGAGTAATGTTACCAAGGATGTTAATGTTTCTCTTATGTGGTCATAGTAGAAGAAAACATTGTCGAAAGGAAGAAACATAGAAGAATATGGGCATAATTGATTTTAGGGATTAAGAATCAAAGGTGGAGTAAGGACGAGAAATGGAACAGTTTTCGAGTGATTCAAGTTGGGATTAAGTGAGGTTAGCACACTGCAAGGAATAGAACACGATAAAAAAGGGGAGAGTCTATGTTGAGTTATGACATAGATTATATGTTGAGTTATGACATAGATTAAGAGAATCTCGGAGAACCGTTGTCGGAGGCATAACATAGGTTAAGAGAGATTGTGTGAGTTTTAGTTTTTGAGTAAGTTTTCTAAAGCAATAAAAGAGTGAGTCTTTTATAATCTCGTGTTCTTAAATAGTGGTCACAGTGATGGTGCAGAACACACTTGGAAGGATCAAGTTCAAGAAGATGAGAGATCTCATGGGAGTTTATGATGTGTCTAAGTGCAGCTTCAAGCTTAAGGGGGACAATGTTGGATTAAGCTTGATAGCTTGATCTATAAGTTATCCTAATCCTACCGAGTTATTGTTTCTAAAGAGATTAGGATTAAGGAGATTAATATTAGGAGTTATCTAATATTATTATATGTGTTTTATTAGGAGATAAATCTAATAGAATTAGGATTGGTCTTACATTATATAAGGAGTTATCGACTTGTGGTAACACTTATGAGTTTTAGATTTAAGAACTACGTGTTTGGCTTGATCCCTTTCAAGAGTACGTAGGCAATCTTCTTTAGAAGGTGCAGCCATTCAATATCACCTAATAAGAGAGTTATTCTTATAAAACTAAGTGTGTTTGATTGAGATCCTATAACCAGGCCCTGAGAATCCAAGAACAAGTTCAAGGATACTTTGAAACCTTTGTCCGAAACTGTATACAAAACCATTCCAAACGCCAAAGATTCATAAAATAACTCTGATTACACAAACCTTCGAATAGATGAACTTTGGAGGGAGGCATAATTGAATGCATCTTTCTTTAACCCTGAAACCACCGAGTGGTCAACAAACGCTCGCAAGGCTAACACCAAGCACATTGAGGCAGAGCTTAATTAACAACGCTCTCTCCATAAAAGAGGAGAATGATAAAAGAGGTTTCTCCATAAAGTATGACAGTGGTGAAACAATCTTTCGGCAATGGAGGAATTTTGGATAATAAACTCTCCATAAAAAGGAAGGAGGAAAGTGACTTCAAAAACATCTCGAGAAAATAATACTTCATAACATACAAAGATGATAGAAGAGATTCCTCCATCAAGGAGGAATAAAGAGATAACAAAGTCTCCATAAACGAGATAACAAGCCAGATCCATCGGAGACCATAAGCCCAAACCCACCATAACCTTGGAAACCCAGAACCTTACCAAAGTATAGGAGCAAGGATCTTTGGCTATGGAGACTGAGAAGAGGACCGATTGGGCTGTGAAATTTGTAGTGGCTGAGATTCGGATAAAGATGCTGGAAAACATTTGGAGGTGATGGACGGTGGAGGATTTCGACGTGCGAATGGCAGTGGCTGAAACAACATAGGAAGAGGAAGGAGCAGAAACAGTCTGACGCTAGCGATAACCGGCACCAGCGGCATCGAAAAACTTAGTCCCCTTGTTTGTCTCGATAATGGTGTCTGGGATAGTTTCTTGCGACACAGACTATTTAAAGAGATACATTAACCAACTAAGCTATCAAGACTCTCGACAATTGTCTCGCAAATAACATATATAACCTTTAAATAAAGTCTTGATTAATCCCTAAATAATATCCAGTTATGTGATTAGGCGTTAAATCGTGCTTGAGCACCCGACTAACGTTTAACGATTTTTCAAATATTCAGGTATTTTAATTTTTTTTTTTAAACCCATTATTTAGGCGGGTTTTTTTTTTCGGCCATTTTTATTAAGCCCAAAACGGGCAATGTTACAAGTGGATTACAAAGTCAATTCTAGGTAAATAAAGCCCAATAAGCCTATGAAAATAGTAAGCAAATTAAACGACATGTGGATACACGTGGAGACCTAAAAATGAAAGAAAGAAGCCGCCGCCACCGCTCTCCCCTGCGCCTCTCGAACCCATCGGAACAGCTTGGACCATCCGCCATTCGGCCGAAGTCTGGAGAGACGGAGAGAGATCATGGGATCCGGAATCAAACCCACCTTCGTACAGCTTGCAAATCCACTTGAACTCCTTCTAACCAACTCCTCTTCAGCTGGAGATTCAGACAAAGACAAATCAGATTTAAAGAAAATCTTCCGGTGAAAACAACACCAGATCTTGAGTATCCGAATCAATCCATCGAAGACCTTAAAGACAGAGACATGAGCTAAAGCAAAAAAAAAAAAGACAGAAACCGACACAAAGTCGGAGATACACCGGCACATGACCGAATTTATTATCAGAAAAAACCGGAAAGTAAATTTTCGTTTTTTATTTAATAATTTAACCGAAAGTAAATTTTTGTTTTTTTTTTAACCGGAAAGTAAATTTTTGTTTTTTATTTAACCGGAAAGTAAATCGCTTCGTAGAGACGATTCCGGCCACTTCAATTTTTTTTTTTTATTTAGGCGGGTTATAATATCGATTAGCATGGAAGAAGAAAAAAAAAATCAATCGAAAAAAAAATTATTATTTTAATAATTTTCTTGGTAACTTTCGAGAATATAGGTTTTGTGGCCCTACTTAGGACAAAATTCTGTACTTGCAACATTTCTGTGGAATCGGTAGGTAAGTTAGCCCCAAACCTCGCCGCCGTGAATCAATGGAAGGAGGAACAAATCAAACGATTCTCAGTGAAATCGAGCGTATGCCAGAAGCTCCACGTCAACGTATCTCTCATCACCGACGAGCTCGCTCCGATACTTTCTTCACCGGTGAATCAATCGACGATCTCCTCTTATTCGATCCTTCCGATGTAGATTTCTCTTCCCTCGATTTCCTCACCGCTCCACCACAACCACCACAAACACAAGCTTCTCCGATGACCGTTGATTCTCCTCCTGAAGAAACCTCATCCAACGGTCTTCCACCAAAGCCGTTAGGTCGTCATGTTCGTAGTTTCTCAGTAGATTCAGATTTCTTCGATGATTTAGGAATCACTGAGAAATATTTACCTACTAGCTCCTGTGAGAAGAAGGTACATCATCATCATCGTAGTAGCTCCATGGATGGAGCTACTAGTACGGCGTCGTTTAATCTCGAATCGATTTTAGCTTCTGTGAGTGTTAAAGATGGTGGTGTTAAGAAGAATATGGGTATGGCTAGTGATAGACTTGCTGAACTTGCTTTGCTTGATCCCAAAAGAGCTAAAAGGTAGTAAATTGAAAATTCAAGAATTAGGGTTTCCTTAATCATTTACTTGATTAATACAGTGTTGTGATGATAGGATTTTAGCGAATAGACAATCGGCGGCGAGGTCGAAAGAGAGGAAGATTAGATATACTGGTGAGCTTGAGAGGAAGGTTCAGACTCTTCAGAATGAAGCTACTACACTCTCTGCTCAAGTCACTATGTTACAGGTTAATCTCTTTTTAAAACATTGTTGTGTTTATGCATCTCATATGATTATGAAGCTTATATGCTTTGTGCTTCTAGTTTTATTGGTTTCGATATCTTATATTGAGTGTTTTTAAGATTGCTTCTTGGTGTTTCGAGAGGTACTCCGCCTTGTAGCTTCTTAGACTTTGAGAAAGGATAAGCACTGTGACATATTGAAAATCGTCTCCCGTAGATTATATATATTAGTAGCCGAGCCTAGCGGCTGAGGGGCCAGTACTGCATCAGTTTGTTACATGCTAGTTGGACTTCAATGTGAGATATATCAATAGTTTTATGAAAACATTTGCGATAGTGTAAGTTTGCAGTTAAGTGATCGAACCAAATCCAGTGGCCGATTAAGATGAAATGATTTTTGTTCTGAGAACATATGTTGTGTGTTTGCGTATTTCTAGATCCGTTCTTATTTGTTCTGTTGTTTGTATATTTGCAGAGAGGAACTTCAGATTTGAACACTGAAAATAAACACCTTAAGATGCGGCTGCAAGCTTTAGAGCAACAAGCTGAACTTAGGGATGGTAAGCCATTTTTTAATTGTGCCGTTCTGAATATATGTAAACCAAAGTTTTTGGTACGAAAGATTTTAAGTGCTCATTACGGCATATATATTGTTTTTGTTTAAACTTGCAGCTTTGAATGAAACACTGCGGGACGAACTGAACCGACTCAAGATAGCCGCAGGAGAAATTCCTCAGGGGAACGGAAATTCATACAACCGTGCTCAGTTCTCTCAGTTTGGGAACAACAAGAACCAGCAAATGAACACAAATGGGCAGCCATCGCGCCCAAATTTTATGGATTTCACCAAGAGAGGCTAAGTTCGTTTCGCCTGTAAAATATGGTGGCTGAGTTATATATACCTTATATTCATTTTGGGCTGCAGTATTGGATTTATGTATGTATGTATCTACGAGAATGTATTATGGCTTGATTGTATGTTTATGCAGTTATGTTCATGGCGATTAGTCTATCTTTTAATAGTAGTAACGACTGTAATACTCTTGATAAATCTTTATAGTATACACTTCTATAAGGTATTTAGCATCAATCATATTTAACACAGCCAAATCGGCTGCGTTAGGAAGCTACATAATGCTAAAGATCGGAGAAATCGCAAATGGATAGTGGAAAAAGAAGAATTAAGGAGAACATTCGAATTGAGCGTCAAACCAATTTCAACATTTTATCACAAACATTTCAAACCAGTTCAACATTCTAATTTTCTATGACAAACATAAAACCTTTTTTAATAAAAACTGACAAAATTTTAAGCTGATTGAAACCAAATTCAAGACAACAATGGAGAGATTTAAAACTAGATGTGGTTTACTACAACACAGAGCAATGCCAACATATGAGAAACTGCGCGGTCACTTGTGAGCTGGACAGATGCAGTTGTGGGTTCCGACCTCCGAAGCAAGGCATGGAGGTTGAGTTCCGTCTTCATACCAGACCACTCTATGTTTAACCAGGTCTTCAAGGAAAGTATCAAGCTTGTCGATTGTAACACTTGGCATAACCACCACATGAGCTATATCACCTTGGCAAGCAAGCTGCCACCTTCTAACAAATTCTTCATCTTTGGGCCGTTCAAAGACCACAGTGCTGCTAAGCTCATTGAGCATCGCGCTGATCCCAGCTTCACGGAGTCGGTCTTTAAGGTAATGCGCGTTTCTCAGACATTTCTGAACTTCTTTCTGGAATCCTTTGTACCCTTTTCTGTTTAAGGTGTACCAAAGGAACAAAGGGGCATGCCCATTCCTGCTTCCCATGATTGTTGCATCCCTCGAAGCAAGGTACTCAACGTTATTGGAAAGGACTTTGATGTGCTCCATTCTTGTTATCTGAACACCACAAGGCATTGGACACCCGACAAATTTGTGACCCGAAACACTCACACTTCCTATCGGTTTATTAAACGTGACTTTTGGTGCCTGCATAAAAAGGAGAAAAAACAAACAGCTCAGATCACAATTAAGGATATCATAATGATTGAAAGACTGTATGTTGTACACTTACGCGTTTGACAAAAGGCATCATAAGTCCAAACAAAGCTCCATCACAATGAATATAGAACCTATCATGTGAGAATCCACACTCTTCAAGAGTTTTGATCACAAGATCAAGATCATCAACAGCTCCTTTAACCGTTGTTCCTAACAACACAACACAAATATACATCAAACATGAGCCAAAAACTCCACCTTTAAACAATGTAAATAAAGAGACACCAACACACCTATGTTAACATTAAGAATCGCGGGTTTATCTTTATTCGCCAAAAGCTTTTTCCTGAAATCATCACAATCAATCTCCCCAGAGATAAGTGTATCAACCTTCTCACAGTCCATTCGATACATACGAGCTGCTTTAAACACAGAGTAATGTGATTCACGAGACGCATACAATATCCCATCAGGAAACATTTCTCTCCTGTAAACAAAAAAAACATCAAACACACCAAAACAAAACAAAACCACCAACAAAAATCAAATCTATCAAAAACTTACCCAACTAAAATGCCATGAAGGTTTCCTTCAGTACCACAATTAGTAATGTAACCCCAATAATCATCTCTCTCAATCTCCCAAAGACGAGCAAACCAATCCAACACACCAACTTCAAATGGCCTTGAGTGTACACCATAGTTACTTTCAATAAATGGATCTCCAAGATTGTTAATTGAAAAATGCTGTAACTGCCCAAGCGCACCATAGTCGAAATCCAAGTTATACGGATAACCTACGCCACAAATATTCACAGATTCATCAATATATTCAAATCTTAACAATGTTCATACAGATTTCATGAATTAATCGAGTTTTTGTAATTTACCTAAATGGTTTTTAGTTCGTTCAACCAAAGTTTTCCGGTAACGAGCAAGAACACTAGCCATATAAGCTTCTTTATCTCCGGTGAATTCATCGTTCACTTCTGGTTCTGTAACGGCAAGAGACGTTGTGTGGATATTTCTACCGAGAACCATTTCTCTTTCTCCTCCGTTAATCTCAGTCTTCTTCTTCTTCTCCTCGTGATCTGCTCCGTTTCCGTTTGTTAACGGAGAAGGTAACGGTTCGGATACTACAGCCGTTGGATCGAAATCATCAGATAAGATCGGAATGTTTTCGTCCAAGTTCGTCATTGAAAGGAATTGATGATCAGATTCTAGAGCTCCAACCATGGTGATTTAAAGATTCAAAAGGAGAAGAAGAATCTGGAGAATCTGTAGATCTGAGAAGAGAGAGAAATAAGTGATTGGTGGAGAAGCGGTGAAAATGGTGGGACAAGAGATCGAGAGGGACGTATGCGGCTTCGTTGATATTTATACAAGGGGCAAAATTGAATCTTTGCTTTTGCCCTTTCGTTAGCACTTGTGTTACTTAATTGATTTGTTTTTTTTTTTGTTATAAAAATGTTTTTTTTTTTAAATGTTGCTATGAGATTTGATTTATTAAAAAAATATAAAGGTTGTGCCGACTTGCCCCCATGATACTATCTCACCTTCGTTTTTTTATTACTTAAATCGAGAAATTAAAAAACAGAACAAAACAAATTTTGATTTGATAATATGCACTTCAAAGAAATCATTTAAATATGGTGCAAATGTTATAAAAAGGAAATATTTTTCCATTATTATCCTTTATGTATAGTGTAAATATTACATGATTAGTTTTCCAATTTGACGGTTTAGGATATGAGTTTTGGTATGGTAGCAGAATAATTTATCAAAATGTTTTTTTAAACGTTGATATGAGTATGGCTCTGAGATTTGATTTATTAAAAAATATAAAGGTTGTGCCAACTTGCCACGAGATGGAACTCATGTACAATGAATTTTTGGTTACTAAATCGAGAAATTAAAAAAAAAAAAGAAAACAGAACAAAACAAAATTTGATTTGAAAATATTTCAAAGAAATCATTAAAACAAGGTAAGAATTCAGAAAAAGGAATTGATTTTTTATTAGAATATAGCTCTGTTCTAAAAATCTCCGCCTAGCTCCGATTACTCCCTGTCTAGTCGCTCTAGTCGCTCGACCCACCTTCGCCGTCCGACTAGCGCCTAATCGCTAGGTCCACCTTCACCGCTAGATAATTTTTTTTTTGTTATTCAGATATTTATATGAGGAGTTTTTGTGATATTTTACAATAACTTATGTTCAAAATTTTAATGAAAATCATAAAATTTTGTCTTAAAAATACGTTTTTATGTATTTACTGCAATTTTAAAAATGATATTATAGAAAATTTTTAATTATAATGGATTAATATATTTAAAAACATTAAAATAGTTTTAAAACCCTAAAACTAGTCTCCGATTAATCTCCGTTTAATCTCCGATTTATTGATTAGGCGCTAGGTCCACCTTTGCCGCCCGACTAACACCTAGCAATTTTTGGAACATGGGAATATAGTAACAAATTTACATTTAGGGGATGTACTGAAATCAGAATTTTAGGAGATTTTATGGGATTGAAGATATTTTAAATTTTGAGAGGTTCGGATGAGATTTTAGGATATTTGGCGGAATTGTTTATATTTTCTAATTGAAAAAAAAAAGATAAAAAATTGCTTGTGATTTAGTGAGATTTATGGAAAAAAAAAAACGTAAATCTTTAGGTAATTTATAGAACAAAAAAGGAAAATTTGGATTCAGCATTCTAACGTTTTCTCAACCATTAGCCATGCATGTTCTTCCTCAGAACCAACAAAACTTGGAGAGCCTGAGCCAAGCTCAAACGTTGATTGTCCTCTAGAATTGAACACTTCCTCGTCAGTCATCAATAATAGGGATAGTGGGTTCTTTATCATTCAAAACTTCATCTAAAGATTCAATGCTTTCAACTCTGATATTATGGTGTGGTGCAAATGGTGGATGATGGGACACATGGCTTAAACCGTGTGCAGCATCACGCCCTTTCTCAATCTCAGGAACACTTCCAAGAGAATCGGCATTGCTTCTCTCGGTACTGGGATTGAGCGCTTTTGTCAAGTTACTTGGTCTAGGAACATAGGTTCTAGTATGTAGAGAAACATTGAACTGTGGACTGGCTGCTTAATTCATAAGAAAAAAGGAGAGGTAGCCACATTAAAAAGCAAATCTTTGAACATATAGTTAGGAAGAGAAAGAAATACGTGTAGTAGAGAAAATATCAAAACTCTATGAAGAGCCTCACTCGATATCCATCAGGCTCATGATGTCCTGTAAGAAGCACATACCAAAAAAAAACTTTACTTCAATAACATATTCTCTTGAAGACATAAGAAATTAAGAATCAACTTCAAAAATCATAAGAACACAAGCAGAAATCTCACCTCTTCTTCGAATCTTATAGCAACATAAGAGCATTCTTAATGGGAGTCTCTCACCCATAAAAATATTAATAAAATAATATATAACAGTTTTTAATTACAAAAATATATTAAAAAAGCTAAGAGAGTCTCTCATTTGAGAGACTTTGAAAGACTTTCTTGAAAAAGACTCTCCACTTTTTTTAAAAGACTCTTGTAGTTAAATATTATTATTTATTATTTTATTAATACATTTTTATATCAGAGACTATTGTGAGAACTCTCCAATGCTGTTGCTCTAAGGATCAATGCTAGTAGCAATCTGATCTGCAAAATTGACATCAGCATTATAAACACCACCTCGAATCGTATGGTATGATTCATAGACAACAGTACCTTTCCAAGAGATGATTATCGAATTCCCTATGATTCATTCACAAGAAAAATTGTTAAGATCTCTCTCAAGCTTTTATTAATTAAAGATCAAACTTCCAATATAAAAGTGATCAACAGATGAAAGATACATGTCGAGTGTGTCATCATCCTCCAAGTGGAGCTCGTCCAAATTGAGTGTTTGAGGCAAAGCTACAAACTCAAACTATGCATGTCTCAAATCCTCTGGTTTCGCTACCAAAGTTCTAAGGATATTATAATCACGTGAAAGATAATCGAGTTTCTTTGAATATATTCGCATAACTCCAGCCAGAATGTGACCTGACATTCTGATTGACATTGGTAGCTCATGTAACATTATAAGATCTGCACAAAGACAAATGAACCAACAATCCTACATATAATCAATCATGAGAAACAGAGAGAGTGTTTAGTAAAACATAATTATCCAAAAGTTAAATATTTTGTTTACCATCTTGTGTTACGAGAGGATAATCGGAGGCACTAAGATTAATAAACCAATCCCAATCTCAACCTTCACGAAGCAAAATCGAAGGAGCAGACAAAAAAAATTATTTTGGGGATGAGATAAAGCAAAATCGAAGGAGATTTCAAAATCGATGATGAGTTTTTTTGGTGACGAAATGGAATTTTTTGGGGGACGATAAACAGTTTTTCTCTTCATTTGTTTTTTTTTTCTTTTCAATATCCTTCCAAGTACCATCTATTGAGCTGTGATTTTTTAATTCATTTTTTCAACTAAAAAAGTATCAAAAATCTCCTAAAGTCACTGTTGCCTATTTGTTTAAAAACCAAATTGTTTCGTTTTGAATAACAGGAGATTTGATATAGCTTTTACAAATTCTTATTTGAGTAACATGATATTGTGAGTAAGTTTGGATGCTTTTATATAAATTCCAAGTTCAATAACATAGAATTTGAAAAATGATTTAAAAATCACAAGTTGAATAACAGGTGATTTTAAGAAAAAAAACAAAATCTTCTAAAATTCTAGTTTCAATACACTCCTTTTAGTTTCAATTTGACCGTCTACAAAAAATAAAATAAAAAACAGCAATGAATACCATAGTTTCAATTTAACCGAATTATATTATCTTGACTTTGATCCCAAAAACAATTGTGGTAAAGGAAATGAAGGATTATTGGTAGGCATGACCACAGTTACGGTTTTCACGGTTACAGTTGATTAACCACCGGTTACATTTATAATTTTTATTTCATTTAAACCTTAACCATTTAATATACGGCTAAAACGGTTATGGTTAAAAACTGTTATGGTTATATACGGTTACAGTTATATATGGTTAATTACAATTCAATTATGTGATGACAATAATAAATATTAATATCATAGATTTTTTTTCCAACCAAACATTAAATAATTAGAAACTCACTCAGAATTGGTTGTCCAAACTGGAGGACAAATGTTTACAAACATAGAATCAGAAAATAAAACTCTAGAAGTATGCAAAGTAGTCCGTTTGTTTTACTACACAGTCTTGGAATATGAGAGATTGACCTGGGAGGGAGTCTCAAATACGAGCAAAATCATTAAGCTGATTGGAGAATGCCAGTCATTCCTCTGGAAATTGCACCAATGAAAAAAGTTCTGCACAATCTGTTTCGAAAACATTACATGGTAGTCTTGCGATATAATAGAATCCGTAGCCCACAATAGTGCTTCCAACTCCGTATGCAAGGGTGACAGCGTTTTCCTTTTACATTTTGCACCCAATAATTTTATGTTATCTTTTCCCTGAAGACATATCCAACCTAGGCATGTAGTAGGATCATATGACTTCCAAGAGCCATCAACCCGACATCACAGCGATGGAGTTACTATGTCCTCTATTATCTCCAACAATTCCATATTAACAACATCCTCGGGTGGGCTTACTTATGCCTCCTCCCAAGCCAAATGTTCAGTAATAGCTCGATTTAAAATATCACGGGAAATAGTTTGTTTACCTTTAAATAAATTTTTATTTCTAGCTTTCACAAATACCATAGCATCCAAGAGAAACAATTTGCCAAGCCATGTTCCTTTAAATGGTTCGGTATTCTCAAATATAGGTAATCTAAATTCGTAAACTCTGACTTTGTCGGAAAATTACTTGTTGATGCTGAAACCTTTAATAACATCCAAGTTTACAAAGCGAAGAAACATTCAGAAAACATGATTATTAGTTTCCTCATTTATTCCACATCGCTGACAACTATTGTAAAATTTAACTCCCCGTTGATTTAATCTTGATGTAACAGCAAGAACACCTGAAACTATTTGCCAACGTAAATGTTTTATTTTTGGAGGAGATTTAACTTTCTATAAATGAGCTTTGAGAGATATATAAAACATTTCATGCATGAGCTTTGAGAGATATATAACTCGCCCCCCAAGGAACTTCCTCTATCATATTCCAAGCTAACTCGTACCTTGATTTAACCGTATATCTCTCAGATTTTGTATAATCCCAAATTAACCTATCCTCTTTAAATGATTTACTAATACACAGTCTTCTAATTAAATTAACATCTTCTGCATCCATATAGTATTGTAAGACTGGTAAATACCACACTTTGGACATCATATTAGAAAATTAATAACCTTCATATTTGGATAATCCTCTCTTCCTCGACCATTCCTTGGTCTAGGAATGACATCTTGAATCCAAGGATCTTTCCAAACTGAAATATCATGCCCTGATCCTAAACACCATCGGGTTCCTTTTTGAACTAAATCTTTTGTCGAAAATATACTCTTCCACCCAAAGGATGGGGAATATGGTATTTTAGCCTGTAAGGGATGAAACTTCCTATATAATTCCTTTTAATACCTGAGCGAGCAATGAGTTTGGATATTGAATAAGTCGCCAATACTGTTTTGTCAACACTACATCATTATATTTTTCTAAGCAGCGGAAACTCACTTCCCCATCATATTTTGATGTACACATTTTCTTCCATGCAAACCAATGGAACCCCGGTCCTTTCCATTAGTACTCCACCAATACTTTGAAATAGCACTTGTTCACTTAGAAGTTAAGTCTTGCGGAAGTTTAAAGCATGGTATAACATAATAAGGTAGGGCTAAGGCCACTGGTTTAATCATAGTGGCCTTAGCCCTACCTTCTTTGTGATTTTTATTAAAAAAAAATTAACTTCCACTCAAATATTTAAATAATGATATATCAACTAATATTTATTACTATAATTATTTATAGTACATTTTGTTCTATTTTTAAAATGGTTTCAGTTACATCAGCGGTTACCCAACGGTTTTATACGGTTACGTTTAATAAATAGTTATGGTTAATAATTTTTTTTAACCTTAACTAATATATTTTTATGGTTGACTGTTACGGTTATTAAATATTTTTTATGGTTTTGGTTCAGTTACGGTTGAAAATAAAATGGTTACGGTCCAAAATACGGTTACAGTTAGATTTTGATCATGCCTAATTACAGACCCATCTCGTGTTGTAATGTTATTCACAAAATTATATCAAAGATTTTGCCTAAACTGATTTGACCAAATTTCATTACGCTAAATCAGTCTGCTTTTGTTAAAGATCGAGTGATGATGGAAAATGTGCTCCTTGCATAAGAGCTGGTAAAGAATTATCACAAGGATACATTATCACACGGATTGCTATGATAATCGATATTTCAATGGCTTTTGATTCAGTTTAATGACTTTTTTTTGTGTACGACACTAACAGATATGAACTTGCCACATAAATTTATTCCTTGGATAAAGCTTTGCATTGCAACAACTTCTTTTTCAGTTCAATTGAATGGAGAACTAGCAGGGTATTTTCAGAGTCAACTGGGTTTATGACAAAGATGCTCACTCTCGCCATATTTGTTTGTGATAAGTATGAATGTACTTTCAAAGGTGTTAGACAAGGCTGCGATGGAGAGGCTGGTTGGTTTTCATCCATATTGTCAAAATCTAAGGCTCACACATTTTTGCTTTGCAAATGATCTCTTGGTATTCACGGATGGCAAGAAGAGATCAATAGAGGACATTCTCAATGTCTTCACAGATTTTGCAAAATTCTCGGGGATGAATATAAGTTTGGAGAAGTTCACTTTTTTTTTGGCAAGAGTATCAGATACAGTTTAGGAGACTATACTTGATCAGTTCCTTTTTTATGCTGGCGTATTACCAGTGAGATATTTGAGTATACCTCTGGTAGCAAGGAGAATGAGAGTGGAAGATTACATCCCTCTTTTACAGAAGATTCGAGGTAAAATACGATGCTGGACTACTAGATATTTTTATTTTGCAGGAAGATTATAACTCATTGGATCAGTGATTCATAGCTTGACGAAATTTTGGACTTCTGCTTACCGATTACCAAAGGATTGCCTCAACAAAATATATAAGCTATGTTTTGCCTTCATATGGTCGGGTCTAGATTTAAATTCAAAGAAAGCAAAAATATCGTGGACAGATGTGTGTAAATCTAAAGCGGGGGGATGCCTAAGATTCAAACCGTTGCGAAATTGATTTGGAGAATATTATCTGAAAAATACTACACGTTGGGTAAATTGGATACGGATTTACTTAATCCGAAAAGGCTCGTTCATGACTGTGAGAGAATCTACATCTTTGGGATCATGGATTGGATGAAGCTTTTTAAATACAAAAAATTAGCCAGATATTTTGCAAAAATGGAAGTTGGTAATGGAGCAGCAACTTTTTTTATATGATTTTTGGCCGCCTTTGGGAAGGTATATTGCTACAATGGGGAAAAAAGGTTTTATCGATTTTGGCATTGAAAGGTATGCTGATCTAGTTGTGAAAATTAAAAGACATTTTTCATAAATTTGTCTTCCTGTTTTTTTCCTCTTACAAGAATACAAGAAATATCAAATTATAAAGAGTATATTGGCTAAAATGGTAGATTTTAAGTTTTATATGGAGATAAGGTAATTTTTAATTTAAATTAGAGAAAATATACTTTTTAGGGTATTTTTAAAAGTATGAAGATTCAAGATAATAATACCCTTATTTCTTAGAAAGAGATAGAATAGGAGAAAAGGTCAGAAATAATAGGGAGAATTATGGGGACAAAAAAAAAGAAATGTAGAGACCAAAATAGAGAGGAATGTAGAGACCAAAAGAGAGAGAAAAAAACAGAGATAAAAAAGAGAGAAACGTGGGGACCAAAAGAGAGACTGTACATGAGTGTCGTGCATCAGATGTCGGTGTACAAACGTCTGTATACATGCATCAGTGTACATACTGGTATATGACATACACTCTGAATTACAATGTACACTCTAGTATTTAAAGTAGAAAGATCTTCAGTTTTAACATAGTCCTCTTTGTTGGCTATGTCATCTTCTTCTTCTTCAAATTCACTGACTGAAGCTTCATCTTCACTTACTGAATCATATTTTTCCTCTGCTTGAAACTCAAAACGGATTTTGACTAAGAAAATTGGATTCACATGAGACTTGCAAACTAGATCCATATTGATCAGCAAGAACAATTTTGATGACTACTCTCCATTGTAATCTGCACTAAGCAGTATAATATTATTGTATATATATTTCTATTATGTATATAAATCTTGCCAACAAGATAAAAAAAATAGCATATGATATGATCTAACAACAAGAAAAGAAAATAATGACGAGGAAGAAGACCAACTTTTTTGTCATTGGTGCAACAAGAAAAAAATCAACACTTGAAAACTAAGTCAATAAAAAAATAGAATACCACACCAAACAAAAAGCATAAATTCACGTAGTAACATGTTTAGAAAGGACAAAAACATAAGTTCTAACTTCTATTATATTAATAGAACTATATGAACCTAGTAAACACAAAATCTTCAATTGACTAATTTTCAAACTATGAAATTTGGATGTAAATATAACGAATATTTTGACTTACATTCAAATTATGTGGGAACGTGAATCTTCTTTCTCTAGTAAAACTAATCTATTTTGATGATATGTGAAAGAAGTAAGAGAAACTATGAATAAAGTTAGGGTTAATGACTTTAAAATTCAGATTTAGGGTTTTTTATTGACTTATTAAGTTTTTTTTTTCCCTTTGGATTTATGTATCTTACATGACAAAAAAAACAGTGGGCCTCATAGTTAATTCAATTTTAAGTTTTTAATGATTTAATATAATTGTTTCACTAGATAGTAACTCGCACCATGTAACGCGAAAAAATATCTATTTTATAATTCGTTAGTTTATATTTTTATAGATTATTATTAATTTTTATATTTATTTAATGTTTTTAGAATCTTATGTATCTCATTTATTATTATTATTATTATTATTATTATTATTATTATTATTATTATTATTATTATTATATATATATATGCATTGTGTTATGTTAATTAAAATTACTAATATAAAATTACGTGTGAATTTATTTAATAACTTAGATTATAATATAATGTCGTTGTAAGAATTAAGTGGTTTTATATATATTTTTTACATTAGTCAAAAATTCTATAACTGTTTGATTTACTCTAATATATCAATTATTATCAATGATTAGAAATTCAATCTGAGATCTGTTTTGACCCGTCTTGACTCGTTATAACCTATTGTAAAAATTAAAATATTTGAAGATCTATATGATTTAAAGTTGGAGGATAAAAAAAGATTTTTTTTTCGTCATAATTAATAAAAGAGAAAAACTGAGTTTATTTTTTTGTGAAAAGTAATAATTGTTTAAAATATTATTTACAAATGTTTAATTATATTATTTTTGTAATTATTATTTTATCTTTAATGACTTTATTTAAGAACATTAAGTAGTATATTGTTTACATACTCTAATTAAAAAATTTTATATTTATTTAGGAGATAGTAATTAAAAATAAAATATTTAAATTTAAAATATAAAGAATTACAATTTCAAATACGTCTATATCGATTTTTTGAGCTATTTATGAGGGAATTGACTAAATATGAAATTATTATAGTTATTTATAAAAATTTTAAAAATTGTTCAATGGCATTTGCTGTAATATTTCACATAAATGTAAGGTTGGTCCCCATTGGCTATACTGACCTTTTTCTTTACTTTTTTGGGAATTTCCCATCAACTAAACATGTATATGTATATACCATGATAAGCATGTATTGATAATCACTAGAACTTCACTTAGATAATCAAACAAATAATTAACATATAAAGTATATGAAAAACAGAGAACCAAAGCAATTAACACAAAACTAATCATACCAAAATAAACACAAAAATACATTAGAGAACTGAATGAGGACAATGACGATAAATTCAGAAAATTCTGAGAAGAATAACAGTCAATATTTTATTTATCAAAAAAATACATTAGAAAAAGAGAATCTACACACTCAAGTATTAACAAAACTTGTAGAATAATAATAAAGTGGCAAAGAAATTACCTCTTGGGACTGGAGAAGATGAAGAGCGTTGTGTAGGGGATAGAATATTTTCAGGGACAAAGAAATCATAATTGTTTTTTTTTCTATTTACAGTTTTGTTTTGATATTTTGTAATGGATTTTCAAAAATATTTTTTTATCAATATAGATTTTTTTGTATCTTTTACTTATTTTGTGTTTATTTTTATGAACCAGCGAAATACCTATGCTTTTATAAGTTGTCCATCGTTTTGTATAGACAAACAGACAGGATGAATAATCAAAATTTCTTTTTTCAACCTAAATATAATATTTTGAAAATTTTTAAAAGTTATTTTAAATGAACAAAAAAAACTTAAAAATCAGTCAACTAATAACACTAAATTTTAATAAATTCTAGTATTAGTATGATCTGAAAGTTAGTTAAAGATTTTATTAATCCAATAACCTATAATTTTAAACAATTTTTTATAAATATTGAACCAATAATAGATAACTTTGATATAAGCATAACATTAAATTCTTACAAACTTACTCTTTAAAAATGTATAACCAATAACAGCCCTTTAGATTAGGAACATGCATGTGGAAGCGATTACTTCCGGAGAGAGCGTAAGAGCTCCGACGATTTGAATCTAGTAGTTTGTCTAAAACCCTCACCAAAAGCCCAAACCAACCAACTAAACGAAACCCTAATCTCTAATTGCTCTGAATCGTCTCGCATTTGGGACCCCTCGTTTTGCTAGGAATCAGCGAAAGTTTCTGACTTTGAAGTTTCTGTTTGTAAAGATGGTAACTTTCTTACTCAATCCTTCTCTCTTTCTCTACAGTGATTGTGTTTTTGGTGTTTGGGTTTTGGGGTCGATGCTCGTTGTGACGTTGATTGTATGTTTCCGGAATTGGATTCTTTTGTTTCCTTACTCTGAAATGCCAATTTTCTTCACGCCATCGCTTTGAATCTTTGATTAAAGACGAAAAATTTGATCTTTCATTTTGTTTCAGGCCACTGTTTGTCAGACTTGTGGCGACATCGGTTTCGAAGAATGGTTATTGTATTGTGATTCTTGCAAGATTAAGGCTATACACCGGTGAGTTTTGGTTCTGTTTGATTCAATTCTGTTATGTTATGTTGCATATGATGGTTCTTGATTTTATCCTGTGGTTGATTGATTTGTGTTCCATTGCATATGATTACACTGGATAAACAATTTTTTTGTTTGGCTTGTGTTATTTGTTTAGAGTTACTTCTTCTGTTTTTAAAGTTCTTGGTCGTGTTGTGGTTTGTTCTTTGGGTTTATTACCTCTTTTCTTCTGGTCTTCAGCTATTGTGTAGGGATCGTGCCGGTTCCTATTACGGAATACGTAACTTGGATTTGTGAGGACTGTGATGGAAGTGACAGTGACTCTAATTGCCAAGAAATTGATCAAACTACGAAGCTTGGAAATGTTGTGAAGAAGTTTGACAAGAAGAAGAAGAACAACAACAATCACACGTTTCCAGTTTTGGCCAAGGACTATGGGCTCCAGGATGCTACCAATGCTGAAGCTATGGAGGTGTCTTCTTCACCAATTAAAGAAACAGTGAAGGAGTCTAAGAGACGAGAAAGTTCATATAGCGGAAAATGTCATGAATTGACTGGTTTAGTAAGAAATGGAGCATCCATCTTGGAGGCTGGAGATTCATTTAGTGTCCCTGACTATAACTCGTGTACTAGCAAAATGAGTGAGAGTAGTTCTGTTCGCAAAGAAGTTGATCAGACTGATAACCTACATATGTCGAAGAAGAAGAAGAAGGTGAACAAGGAGAAGAAGAACAACAAAATGAGCACCAATCACACCCCACCTGTTTTAGCTTTTGAGGACCATGGGGTCCAGGATACAACCAGTGTTGAACCTGTGAAGATGTCTTCTCCACGAATTAAACAAACTATGAAGGAGTCTAAGAGACGAGAAAGTCCAGCTAGCGGAAAGCCTTCTGAAGTGACTGGTTTAGTAGGAAATGGAGAATCTGTCTCTGTGGTCGAAAAGTTATCTACTGTGCCAGATCATAGCTCTTGTACCAGAAAAGTTAATGACAGTGGCTCTGATGACAAAGAGGTTGATCAGACTGCTAAGTTTGGACGTATCTCGAAAAAGAGTGGGAAGAAGAAGAAGAAAAAGAAGAAGAAGAACAAAACGAGCAGCAATCCCTCCCTACTGGTTTTAGCTGTTGAGGAAAATGGGCTCCAGGATGTGGCCAATGTTGAACCTGTGAAGTTGTTTTCTTCACCAATCAACGAAACAGGGAAGGAGTCTAAGAGCCGAGAAAGCTCAGATAGCAGAAAATCTCATGGATTGACTGGTATAGAAAGAAATGAAGCATCTGTCATGGAGGCTGGAAATTCATCTAATATGCCAGATGATAACTCCTGTAATAGCAAAAAAAGAAAAACAAGTTCCAGCAACACACCGGTTACTAATGAAAATAGACAGTTAGCTCTGGCTGAATCAAATATGCCTCAAACGCCTGCAGGGCTCACATCTGAGCATTATAGAGCGCAACCAATCAAGAAACCTATATGGAGGTAAATTGCTTTCTAGTTTTATTGCTTTGCTTCTCAAAGTTTGTGGATAGCATCATCACTTGAATTCTGATCTGTTTTGTCGATTTCTAGGGGATCAATATCTGTTCAAGGAGGAAACATTCGTAGCATTAATAGGATTGTCGCTCATGTATCAAGCTTAGCCTGCGTTAGAGTCCATGAGACAGCGAGTTCGTTACACACTCGCCTCTCTGCTGAAATGTTACCAAGGTTGGCAATATGGCCAAAAAGCTTTCTTAAGAATACAGGACCTAAGGATGAAAGTATTGCTCTTTATCTCTTCCCTTCCAGTGAAAGGTATAAATGTTAAAACACTGATATGTATATATTTCTTTCCCTATGGATATGTTGTGAAAATATCGACCGTTTTTGCAGTAATGATGAAAAGGTTTTCCATTCTCTTGTTCTTGAAATGAAGAAAAATGATTCTGCAATGAGATGCGTGCTTGATGATGCAGAACTTCTACTCTTCACCTCTTATATGTTACCAATGGATTCTTGGAGTAAGTCAAAACTAGAGTTTGTTTTGTTCATTCATTAATCTCATGAATCGTTAAAGCTAAGAAGGGTTAGTTGTCTTTTGCAGCTTTTAACTCAAAGGAGTATCTTTGGGGCGTCTTCAGGCCTAGACAAACTTCTCGACATTAGTTGCTAGACTCCGCTTACCTTTTAACAGTTTCTGAATTGGAAGCAAGGATGAAAAGTCTTAAGTCTGGGCCTTATAGGAATCTCCTGGACCTTTTTGTAGAGCGTAGTTCTGTTTCGGGTTTAACACATCTGGTTTTTGGTTGTGCACTTGTTTTTGATAGTTTAGCCAGATTTTGTATAGAATCTTTGTCATTTGAGGCTATATATGTTTAGTGGATTTGTGCAACTGATTAGTCAAATTGGTAATAACTTTGAGTTCTTCCTGAATGTTGAAAAGAAATTGATCCAATACCTTCCTAGATAGTAGCCGTTTGTGAAAAGATGTGTTCAATACTGGACAATCAGATAAAGCAGACAGAATAATATTAGTATTAGTTAACTAAATATCACATTTAGATTTATAGCCACAACATTTTAACTACCAATCTCGTCTAGTAATTCTATATTCGAGTCACATTGCATCATTTTATCTATGTAACCGCTGGACTCAGTTATTTAAGAATGTGTTCGTACCAGCATGCTTATTCAGATTGACCAAACCACCGAGTAATTGAGTACACCTACTAAGTTTAGTTAGGTACTGACCAGTCCACTCAGCTCAATTATAACTGGTCAACGAACTCAGACGGTTTAAACTACCAGTTAATTCACTCTGCTCCTTTAAGTTGTTTATTGAAGGATGATGAATTGGTGATATGGTTGGTTTTTGAAAGAAAATATACGATTTACAACTAGTAAAATAAGTCGTTTTTACTGTTTGGAACTATTTGTTAATGCATCGGATACCTTCAATTATTTATATTATACTAAAGTTTTAATATGCGTTATGCTCGGATATTTTATAAATTTTGCAGTTTTAAATTGAGTAATAGTTAATTATGGCTTCATTTTACACTGTTAAGAAATTTAGTGTTCAAAATAATATCGATTTCAGTTTCAATTTTTGTTTTGTTCTAATTAATCTGATTTTTATAGTATATTCTTAAAATTAGAGGAGACAATTATTATAATGTAATTGTGTTACGTAATCTAACAAAATAAAATAAAAAAACAAAATTATGTCCCTCATCAGAAAAAAAAATTATTTATGAATAATCGATAAAAATTAGTTTTTCACAAAATGATCATAAATTTTTCACCAATAGTTCTAAATTGATAGTTTTTTTTTCCAAGCTACGGATAATTACTTAAAATTCAAACCAAAATTATCAATCATCTTGAATTCTTGATTGTGTGTGCTTCTGAATAATAAATATAAAGTGAACTTTGTTCTCTTACAAAATAATCTATAAACTTGTATAAAGTATATAATATCATTATATATTCGTGTATGTTTTTTATATTGTATATTTTTATCCCTAAAAACAGTTTCTTAATTGATATTTGAGAATTCAATTTATTTTTGTACCTTTTTATTTATTTTGTTTATATCACAAGATGTAAAAGGTATAGAAAAGGGTAGGAATTTAGTTATCACTATGAACGTGCAGATTAGAACCTGTAAATATCAGTATGAAAATCAACGTGAAAAAGCAATCACCAGAAATGCAACTATGAACGTCACATGCGTTTTGTTTCCCAAGGAATCTGTAGCTTATATCGTAGGTCTCTCTTATCACTTCCAACAGAACTGCAACTAATTTAGCCAATCACCGCCATATTGAACTGAGTTTTTCTAAATACCTCCCTATACTTTTGTAAGCATACATATTACTATGGGGATATTTAATAAAAATAATAGTATTTTGAACAATAATATAAATGAAATCAGATTTTATAGTACCGAGACCGCCAACGACTTATCCAATAAAAAAAAAAAAAAATTTATATGTATATATATTCCAACCATTCTTTTGTCTGAAGATAGTGTCATAAACTGTAAAGCAAATTTTCATATAACTGAAGAGCCGTAAGTACGTTAAATTCGTTAAAAGCTAACTAAACCAATTAACCTAGAATAGTAAGTAATAATAGTTCTCTTATAAAAAAAAGGAATAATGTAATAATAAGTCTATTTTACCAAGTTATTTTTTTTTTGGCTAAGGGTTTTACCGGCATGTTTTTATTTTATTTTACAAAAATGGAAATATATTCGTTACTTTGATTTTCCCATTTCATATATGTAATATTTTCATATTTTGTTAGATAAATATTAGTTATTCTCATGAAAAATTGACACGTGTCAAAATTGTAATTAACATGTCACATGATTGACTAGATTATAACACGTTTATAAAAATAAGTTTTGTTTTGTTTCCTTAACAAAAAGAAGAAGAAAACAAATGAATAGTAAATAGGAAAAATAGCATTTTAAACTTTGAAAGTACTAGATATTAGCACTTTAAACTTTGAAAGTATTACACTAACACTTTAAACCTTCAAATTATTTTTACTAATACTTTAAATCTTGAAATTACCTTCTGCGTTTTTTTGCCATAAAATTCACTACAAAATAGTTAACAAAAAATTGACAGAATTTCCAATAGTATGCTGGAAAATCCGCTGATATAACCGTTTAATTTTGAAAATTCTGATGGAACTATTTTGTCAGAATTCCGTCGACTTACCGTCAAAAAGTTTCATCAGATACCGTCAGAAATTCTGTTATTTTTCGGTAAATAATTTGTAATGAATTTTATGCCTGAAAAACACAGGAGATAGTTTCAAAGTTTAAAGTGTTAGTAAAAATAGTTTGAAGGTTTAGAGTGCTAGTATAATACTTTCGAACTTTAAAATACTAGCAAGACACATTTAAAAGTTTAAAATGCTATTTTCCATAGTAAATATATATACTTTTTATTTTAAAATTTTTCTTTTTAATATATATTAAATCTTATTATTTCAATAAAATTTAAACTTTTCTATTCAAATTTAGATTTTTTAGATTTTATATTATTTAAACTCCAATCAAATTTTTTACATACTTCTAATTATTTGAATGAAACAAAAATATTTTGTATAATCCACCTAATTTTTTTGTTATTAGTTAAGTGTTAACTAAATCTTAGAGCAAGTTGATTGGATTAACCCATGAATAAATCAAATTTAATGGATCAAATTAATACATATATTGATTGAATTTCATGGATCAAATGGTTAAAAAGATAACCCCATGAACATATAAATTTTTGTAATAAATTTATCATCATAAATTTATAAAAATTATTAATTTTGTGAAATTCAATAAATTAACAGTTTTCATGAAATTAGATGTTTAGTGAAAAATATTTTATGCAAAACAACTCGAACATCAAACAAGTTATAAGTGCAAAACCCGTAAATATATAAGGATGAACAATGGAAATTTGAATTGTGGGAAAAAATAAATTAATAGAATTCAAAAATGATGATTGTTGCCTACTTGCAACTTATAAGAGAATATAAGTTATGCATTAATACATAATGAATCATCAATGTCAACTTAGTGAACCAAATAAGCAACTCAGTGGTATCAAGAGTGTCAAGAGTTGATCTTATATACATATTTTCAGAAGTACTGAAATAAGATTCAAGACAAATCACTAAATAGTTTTGTCTAATTCAAGAGGAGGAGATCCATTGCGAGATAGTTATTTCTGTCAGAGCGAATATCACATGCACAAATATGGATCCAGAGGAGGGAAGAAGGCGGTCAGGCTTCTCCTGAGGATTGAAGATGACTGTGGATGGCAATTCAACAAAAAAAATAAAGAAAGCCACAAATAAACATCTTCAGTTATAAATATAAAATATGAGAGTTGGTGAAAAAAAACTGAGCTAGAAGATATTGTCGGAAAATACCAGAACACAAGGAATGTCTTCGACTTTGGCGTGTGAAGGTGCGAGAGGGAAAAAATATTCAGTTGGAAACCGAAATAAGATATGAACTAAAGAAAAACAATGAGACAACAAAAATCTTGCTGGAAGAATGTCTCATCCATATTCATTTTTGTAGATCTCCCACGGTGGTCGGAAAAACAAACGACAAGATAAAATAACTTTTGGATATAATCAAGATTTTTAATATGTTAATAATGACATTATAATATATAAATTTTAATTATTTATTCATATAGAAAACTAAATTTATGTAAATAACTCTTCGCTCTAACCAAACATGTTTTCTAATTTTTTCTCTAAATTTTTTAAAATTGTATCATTAACAATGAATTTTTAATTTAAAACTTTTTGATTTATTTTAAAAATTTTAAAACATGTCCATCGGATGGATCCTAATCTAGTATTATCTATATTCCACTTGATCTAGAAAATCTCCTCGGTTGTAGAGTCCCAATATTTTCACCACATTTTGTATATATATATTTTTAATAATCAGGGGATGATCCGGATATTTTAACACCTGACTAATCTTCACAAGGTGAATGTAATTGTCGAGTAGCTCATTCTCTAGGTTTTTAATGGGCATAAAGCATAGCACCATTTCGACTTGCCAAATAAAAATGATTTTAATGATTTTGTGCTTGAGGATAATCAATCGCTGGCCTACCAACATGACAACTCCTTTTCAAGTAAAAACCACTACCACTAGACCACTTGTTTTTGTTTTTGATAAAAATGTTTTGTACATTGTTAGAGACTCCAAAAACAAAAACATACTCTTAATGTGGTAGGAAAATGAGTAGCATTCACCTGATCTCAATTCCAAAAACGTAATGTTTTAGAAGGTGAAGGTATTGTATATAGAAATTTATTGTTTAGTAGAATCTCTAATGACTTAATGAGTCAGAAGCTCGACTACACTGTCAAGATCATCATAACTATGGGCAGGGCCGGTTCTAAGAATTCAGGGGCCTTAAACAAATTATAAAATGAGGGGGGGGGTTTAATAAATGTAATCAAACCATAAACATAATTTCAAACATATAGAAAAAATCGATAACAAAACACAAATTATTCAAAAAAAAAAGAATATACACCTGATTTTTGTTTCTTTCTTTATCTTAACAATATACATTTCACTTTTTTATTATTATAGAGAATACATAGATATATGTATCAATATTATTTTTATATATTGTGAAAACAAAAACAAGGGGTCCAAAAAAATGGAAGTTCTAAACCAATGTTTCACTTCGCTATGATGAGATCCGTTTCTGACTAATGGGACATAGGTTCAAAAGATTCCCTCATAAAGTTCCTTATGGTCGGTACTGTCTCTTGATTGGTTGCTCGATTGAAAATTAGGTTTTCTCTAAAACATCCTCGAGATTCATTAGATCCTCCAAATTCAAATACTCAATACGTTGGGTATTCATGCTTTTTAACACCCGGCTAATTTCCACAAGGTGAATGTAACTGTCGAATGCTAGACTCATGGTTTGTAACTACTTTATTTGGAAAAAAAAATCTGAATGTCTCTAATAAACGAGATTTCTCCCACCATCATATCTCGTCGTACCCTATCTCTAGTGCTCAATGCAACTCGCCGAAGGTTGAATCAGCTCACACCACTAAGTTCGTGTTTCCCAACCTTAAACATCAAATAATCAAATGTTAATTTCTGTAAATATAACCACTGTTTGTAAATATTAATTTTTGATTATATTAACCATCTACTAAATATATCTTTATGGAAACATAAAAACATATGAGTTCAAATAAACAAAAAGCGGTTGGAAAATAAAATTTAGAAAACTATTTCCGCGAGATTCTATTTTTCATTTATATTTAAAACAATATTGACAAACTATTTTATTTTTGTGTGATTCTATTATTTCATTTATATATGATTTTTATATCAACTGCAATACAAAAAGATAACTGTATGTGAAATTGAAAATTTGAGATATTCGAACAATGAGAAAGGAAATAGAGAAGAAGATAAATAGTTAGAGCATCTTTGATGGTGCTCTATTTTTAGAAATTTTTCTATTTTTAAAACAAAATCCTCTCCAATGGTGTTCTATATCTTCCTGTACAAATAGAAAAAAATGAACTGTATTTTTCTAAATTTAGAAAACACTGTTCATTTCTCTATTTTTAGAGAAATACATTTTTATTTACAATATGATCCTTTAATTTTATATATGTATTTATTTTATACCTAAACAAAATTATATGTTCATTTTTGTACTTATATACAACTATATTTAAATTTTGGTAATCTCATTATTATAACATGCAATAAAAACTTATATTAAATTAGAAATACAAATTATATGAGAGATGATAAATTAAAAAAAAAAAGGTGAGTGTATCAAATTTATGGAATTACATGAGAAATGATAAATACAATGAAGATGCTTAAAAAATGTAATAGTTATCTTTTTAATTTTATGTGGTGTAATGAAATATATTTTTATATAATACAATGTTTAATTTTAGTAAAATCAGATTTTTATTGAACTATTATTATAAAACAAAATGAATGGGTCAAATTTTTAAAATTGGAAAGTAAAATATTTTGGTATAAAGTAGTTAATAGAATAAAAATATTTTATTTTTAAATACTATTTAAAAATGAAAATAGAGACAACTATTTGAGCAAAATTTTTCTCTATTTTTTTAAGATCTCTATTTTTGAGGAAAAAATAGAGTCGACCATTGGAGATTGTCTGACCGACAAAAAACAGCCAGCGGAAAGCGAGAGGATCCCGAGATGATAAGAAATAGCAATTATGTGATTCGTCATAGGAGAAACCCTTACAAAAGAAAAAAAAACGTATTATAAGCATGTGATAGCCAAATGCTGATAATTAATTATATTGTTTACTCATTTGTGTTATACATATGCCATCATTTGGATTTAATATATATGCATAAATTATAATGCACGTTAATCATGTAGAAAATATGCTAACAGTTGATCATGTACCTTAATTGCTTGTACAAATATTGTCTATATGTCACCAGATTCAAATCCGTATTTTATACAATGTTGATGAAAAAAAGATGCAATTTTAGGTGCTTACCAAATATTGTAACCAATTCTTGGTGATCTCATGGTACAAAAATTCATCATAAAATTGGAGTTCAACTCTATTTACTATATGACTTAAACAAAAATATTATGCTGTAAAAAGATTTTTGTGTCATTATTGAACTTTGTCCTGAACGGGATCATATTTATACAATCTATAAACCCTAATTGATTATATGAACACAAGACTAATCTATTTCTATACAATATGGTTTATGATTAATATTCCTTTCAAGTTGTACTGCAAAGATCTCTAATGTCAAATTTGAAAAGAAAATAGTGAAAATTTGGTATGGTCGATATCAGTTAGGATTTTAACAAAATATCATGTGTTCTACATTACTCTAGGGATTAGTGTTTTATCAAGGAAAATATAGCAAAATATTAACTTATTATTTACACAAAACTTAATTTTATTAGTAAGAAACTTAAAATGAAAAAAAAAAACTGTAGGGAAAAAATAGAGTGAAAGACTGAGTGGACAATAATTGTTTGTGTAATCACAATAATAATAAGGGGATAAAACTAAAATTTAACCAAAAATTCGTTTTTAAAACACAAAACTACACTTATAATGAAACACTTTTAAACTCTAGAACAACACTCAATATGAAGCGGAAGGAATACGAGTTAACAAAAATATCATGTGTACCACATTATTCTAGGAATTAGTGTTTTATCAAAGAAAGAAATGGCAAATATTAACTTATTTTCTTAGGGACAATAATTGTTTGTGTATAAATACGTAACTAAGACATGTGAACTTGACACAGACACAAGAGCACAAGTAAAACACAGCGAGCGAGACCCAAAAACAAAGAGAGAGAGAGAGCAATGGCGGGTGGCAAGTTGCGATTCCTTAAAGTAGCAGTAATGGTTATGGTGGTGCAATGGTGGGGTTATAATGGTAATTCAGCAGAAGGATATCCAGAAGAAGATCTAGTCGTGAAGCTGCCTGGACAGCCCGAAGTGACATTCAGACAATACGCTGGTTATGTTGATGTCGACGTCAAAGCTGGTCGGAGTCTCTTCTATTACTTTGTTGAAGCTGAGAAGCAACCTTACTCTAAACCTTTAACCCTTTGGCTCAATGGAGGTTTGTTTTACTTACTCTTGTCTCTTGTTTCTTCTCTCTATTATTGTCTAACAAACTTCTAACTTTTTTTTTTGTTCTTTTTTGGTTTTGGTTTAATTGATTTTATAAAATTAAAATTTAATTTAAACAGTTTTTTTTCTTCTCCGGAAGTGATGTAATTATGGGCCATAGTTGCTGAAAATGATGCAATAACATTTTTTTTTGTAAATACGGCATATTTTTAAGAGTACAGGCTTTAAAACACGAATAATGTGAAATAGTATGTTACTGAATAAAATAATATCATGTTTTAGAAAAAGTTAATAAAACAATGGAATCCATGTTATTTTTGAAATATATATATGCGCAATAAAATACATAACTTAATTCGACATGATATTTTTAAAAATAACAAATTATGTAAAATACCGTATCAAATTATGTTTAAAAAAAAAACAAAAACCCAATAAAATCTATTTTTGAGAAACTTGGGGAGTAAAATACACAACTTATTTACAAACACATCATTCCGTTATTTCTGAAATGTAATATTAAGTATAGTAAAGTCATTTACTACTTCTACTCAAAAAAAAAAAAAAAGTCATTTACTACAATTATCCTAAAAATATTTGTGATTTATTTTACTTGAGTTCAATATTCCACAGATGCAAAACAGTTTGGTTAATATGGCCACCTCTAATAAAAACTAAAAAATGTTGCAGGACCAGGCTGTTCATCTATTGGAGGAGGAGCTTTCACAGAGTTGGGTCCATTTTACCCCAATGGAGATGGTCGTAGCCTCCGTAGAAATTCCGAATCTTGGAACAAAGGTCTCTCTCCCTCATTTATACATCTTTCAAACTTAATTTAGAGTTTCTGCTACTTATCTTTAACCAAGGCAAAGTCTCTGTTTATTTATGTCTTTAGTAACTTAATTATTGTGATGCAGCCTCAAATCTGTTGTTTGTGGATTCACCGGCTGGAGTAGGATGGTCTTATTCGAACACAACTTCTGATTACATCACTGGCGATGAATCCACTGGTATTAAAATCATATTTTGTCATCATCAATATAAAGGTTTTAAAAAAAGACTTGCTCTTGATTCTTGAATGATGTTTTTAATGATAGCCAAGGATATGCTGGTGTTCATGTTAAGATGGTTAGAAAAGTTTCCAGAATTCAAGACTCGAAACCTCTTTCTTGCGGGCGAAAGCTATGCCGGACACTATATACCTCAACTAGCTGATGTCATACTCAAATACAGTTCACAACGCTCAAATAGATTCAAGTTCAATCTCAAAGGCATTGCAGTAAGCTATAAGAAAAAAGAAAAAACTTTTCAAATCTTTGATTTGTTGGCTCTGTTTTTGATTGATACCTCTGTTCTTGATCAGATCGGGAATCCGCTTTTGAAGCTCGACCGGGATATTCCTGCAACGTACGAGTTCTTCTGGTCACATGGCATGATCTCTGATGAACTTGGCCTCACTGTCATGAACCAATGTGATTTTGAAGATTACACCTTCTCAGGTTCACATAACATAAGCAAATCTTGTGAAGCGGCAATGAGTGAAGCTGGAACCATTATCACTCGATCTGTCAATTACTACGACGTCCTCCTTGACGTGTGCTACCCGAGCCTCTTCGAGCAAGAGATGAAAATCAAGAAAATGGTAAAAAATAGGAAAAACCAAAATACAAGTTAGTTTTACTATTTGGTTGCATTTACATTTACATATTATTATTATATATATTATTTTTATAAACGAAACCACAAATTTTAGTATCTTGAACAAAATTATTTTGGCAATTAAAAACCCTAGATGCAAATCTAAAAAGTAACTATGTTTGCGTTTACACTTAGCAAGATATTTTACGAACAAATGAAATTTTGTTCCTTTCAATATATATTAAAAAAAAAAAGAATTTCACAAATATATAAATAAGAAAAATACTTGTAACCGTAGGTAAATATTTTTTTTGGGTTTATGTGTTATGATAGAAAACGAAAATAGGAGTACTTCGTCTGAGTTTTAGATTTTTCTGCAAAACTATTTCAAAATATGTTTGACTATGTTTTCGCATGAAAATGCAAAACAAAAAAAACAATTGAAAACGTCGGCATTTGAAACGTATAATTAAGGATATGTAATCTAATGGTTTCTGCTAGTATCATCGATGCCACGATATATATGTTCAAACTGCATTGTTGGCAAAAATAAATTGCTTTGAAAATGTTTTTTAGGGTACAAAGATGAGTTTTGGGGTGGACGTGTGTATGAGCTATGAAGAGCAGTTGTATCTAACTCTTCCCGAGGTTCAAAAGGCTCTTCATGCTAACCGAACTCAACTTCCATATACATGGTCTATGTGCAACAGGTACAAACTTTGAGCCATTCTGATCTCAATCTCATAGTTTATTATCTAACTCCGAGTTAATATTTCACCCTCACAGCCGCTTGAATTACAATGATAATGACGGGAACACCAACATGCTTCCGATTCTTAAGAGAATTGTGCAAAGTAAAGTCCCTGTTTGGGTCTTCAGGTAAATCAATTTTTTTTCTATTTATTTATACCTTTCATTTCTTTTGTAATTTGTTTTTATAAAAAAATTTCAAATCGAAAAATGCAGTGGGGATGAAGATTCTGTAATTCCACTTTTGGGTTCGAGGACTTTGGTACGAGAACTTGCAGAAGATCTCAACTTCAAAACCACAGTTCCCTATGGAGCTTGGTTCCACAAAGGACAGGTTTGTACAACATAATTAGAAACACTTATTAAGTATGCTTGGCTCTTGGTTTGACGATTCGAGTTTTGGTTTGATTTGATTTTCTCCGATTTCGGTTTGGCTATGTGAAGAATAAGTAAGTTCTATCCAGTCTGAAAAATACTTTTTTTTTTTGTTTGATTCGGTTTTTATATAAAAAAGTACTAAAATACACTATTTCAAAACACTAGTTTATAATGAGAGAATTCGGTTTTATTCAACTATACTCGATTCTATATATTGTACTAAATTCGGTTTTGGTTTGGTTTATGCGATGTAATATTATTATTACCGTTCAGTTTCAAGAATGTTTGGCTCACCTTCATTGTAAAAAAAAATCAGTTCAGTTTGATACTTGTGTCTACCCTAATTGCAAACTTGTTGAATGAGGTAGGTCGGTGGATGGGTAATAGAGTATGGGAATCTACTGACATTCGCAACAGTACGAGGAGCGGCTCATATGGTGCCATACGCACAGCCTTCACGAGCTCTCCTTTTGTTCAACAGCTTTGTGCTTGGCCGGAGGTTGCCAAACAAATCGCCTCCTGATCTTCATGATTGAAGAGGAAGGCTTCTCTTTTTACTTTTTGTGGTTGGTCAAAACAGTGGTTTTAAGTCTATGTGGCGAATGTAGTGGAGTTTTGTTTTTCTTTTGTTTCTAATCACTTTTCTTGTTTACGTTTTTCCGTTGATCTTATATAATGGTTGTTTCAGTTGAAAGCAATTCTCTTAATAGTAACATTTTAATAATATGGTGTAGTTTCATAAATCCACAAAATTTAAGTTTGAATTACAGAAGGATCTAGAATATCTTGAAAATCATTGAATCTATAATAGTGTTAATATAATAGAATAAATCTAATCTTTAAGTCATTTGGATTGACATCTGATGGTTTAAGCGACAAGATCATTTAGGAGGTTCTGGTGAAGCTTGCTTCAAAGATATTCGATGAAGTTCACGAGGGGGTAGAGAGGCTCTGGACTCTAGATTGTCGCCGTGAGGATATTGGTATCCTTCACCTTTTGGATGAAGATGAGATTGATGTTGAGGAACTCTAAGTAGTTGGTTTATTTGGTTTTGTTTCTTCGTGTACTACCTTATTTTGGTGATTTTATGAACTTAATTATGGATTTTAAGACATTTTTGTTTATTTAATGTTTAATTAGGGAGTTAATATTGCTAGAAAGGAAATGTCTAAACTGATTTTATTATTCGAATGGAAAAAGGATCAACCTCCTTTCAAGACTATGAGGGTCTATATTTATACAAGATTCAAGAAATAAATGATACAAATAAATCTTAATTAACTTCATAATTCTCCTTTAATTCATCGGTTTTGATTATATCGAACTCTTTACTGGTTCGTACATCCTATTCTGTGAACCGAACCAATCCTTTCTTTTGACCTGATGAGATGAATGACACATGTCATATTTGGAGAGAGTGAATCTCTTGGTTTGGGATCTGATATCCCCATTTGCCCCCCCCCCCAAGTCCTGCGAGCTACTGCCCGGCTCGGAGGACTTAAGTGTTTTCCTTGATTTCTTTTTTATGTTTTGCCTTTAGATCCCTTACATTTTGGGATACGGCTAACTTGACGCCTTGACATGCGTCTTCATTAATTATCAAATTTTTTATTAATACCCGAAACTCTTCCACTCCCCACTATCTTCGCGACGATTCCCCTTTCGAGCTTTAGGTTAAACTGATCCCTTTCGTTTTCATCTCTCATTTCTTACTTTTCGCAACTTCTTCTCTTCGTAACTTTCAATAAGTCTTTTTCTTTATTTTGATTTGTTGTCTCAATTTCAAACCATTTTTAATTCTTCAATTAACCCTTCAATCGAATTGATCGACCCCGAAGTTCTGAATACCGATGCGGTTTCAAAGTCAAAAAATCCGCCAGCTCTTGTACCATGTACTTAGCCAGGAGATAAATTTGGGCCTTATTACAAGACAAACTCAACCGAAGAAGCCCTCCAGACAATCAAGGATCATTGTCGGATTCCTCCTTCAGTCGAATTTCTTCTTCCGAGACCGGATGAATCTTTGGAAACAGTCCCTTCTGGCTATTGTTGCGTCCACGAAGTTTATTTCACGGGGTGTGGTTTATTCTTCCCTTTTTCATGAGGTACTTTGAACTATCTTGACTATTTGGGGCTTGCTTTTCCGCAAACGGCTGCTAACATGCTCTGTAACATCTTCTGTTTAATTGTTGCTACTTCCGAGGGGGGGATATTCGGTTAGTGTGAACAAACTTCTCTTGAGTTCTTCCGAAGGGAGATATATTTTTATCCCGGTAAATGTTATTTTTATTATTTGATAAAAAAAATTATATCTAAAATTGAGATTTGAGAATTCAATTTATTTTGTACTTGTTTTATTTGAAAAAATACTTGAAAATAGACCATTTTAAAAATTTATTTTCAAACATGAGTTTCTTTAGTTGAAAAAATCATTTTCAGAAGATTTTGTTTGGAACTAAATTTTTGAAAGGGTTTATTTAAAAAATGCCCTTTTTTATTATGTTTCTAACACAAGATGTAAAAGGTATAGAAAAAGGGTTAAACTATAAATATCAACATGAACATGGAGAATAGGACCTTTAAATATCAAAATGTTATGAAAAGCAATATACCGGAAATTTAATTTTGTTTCCCAAGGGAACTTTAACTTATATCGTAGGTCACTCACTTATCACTTCCAGGTCTGCAACTGCCGCTCACAATCACCGCCGTAACATTGAACTGAGTGTTCTAAATAAGTATGTCATTACACTTTTGGAAGCATACATATTAAAATGGCAATATTTAATTAAGAAAAAATGTTCATATAACTTTCCAACAATATACGCAAAACAGGTTTTATAGTACCGAGACCGCCAACGACTTATCCAATAAAATACAAGTTATTTGGGACAAAATATGTAAAACTATAAACAAATAAAATATCTTCCAACCATCCTTTGTTTGAAGATGGAGTAAAACAAGTAAGCAACATTTCATCTCGTTGAAAAGCCGTAATATGTTTCTTATTTTTCCCATCATTAAATTTTGGGCACAATGGATTGGCCCAACTCCTAACATAAAAAGAATTAACTTTCTCTCATTTTAGGAGAAATATCAGGTTCAAACACGAGTTTAATAGAATAACAAAAGAGGTAGAGCAACCACTGACCCACGTACTTGTTCTTTTAATATGTATGTTAAGATGGGTTAAAAGCTAACTAAATCAATTTAAACGTATTCATTTTAAGTAATTATAACATACTCTTAGTGGTAGGAAAATGAGTAACATTCATCCAATGTCGTTGCCAAACGTAATGTTTTGGATGGTGATGGTTTTGCCTATATAAATTATTGTATAGTGGAACCTCTAACGAATCGAGAAGCTCGACTGAAAGATTAGTTTTCAAGTCTATTTAATTACTACCCCTTCCCTTTCATTAAAAAACCATTAAATTCTCTCTTTTATCATTCATTAATATTTTTGACAAAAAATTCCATTGGTCATTACACTAAAATAATAAGGGGATAAAACTAAAATTTAACCAAAAATTCGTTTTTAAAACACAAAACTACACTTCTAATGAAACACTTTTTAAACTCTAAAACAACACTCAATATGAAGCGGAGGGAATACGAGTTAACAAAAATATCATGTGTGCCACATTATTCTAGGAATTAGTGTTTTATCAAAGAAAGAAATAGCAAATATTAACTTATTTTCTTAGGGACAATAATTGTTTGTGTATAAATATGTAACTAAGACATGTGAACTTGGCACAGACACAAGAGCACAAGTAAAACACAGCGAGCGAGACCCAAAAACAAAGAGAGAGAGAGAGAGAGAGAGAGAGAGAGAAATGGCGGGCGGTAAGTTGCGATTCCTTAAAGTAACGGTAATGGTTATGGTGGTGCAATGGTGGGGTTATAATGGTAATTCAGCAGAAGGATATCCAGAAGAAGATCTAGTGGTGAAGCTGCCTGGACAACCCGAAGTGACATTCAGACAATACGCTGGTTATGTTGATGTCGACGTCAAAGCTGGTCGGAGTCTCTTCTATTACTTTGTTGAAGCTGAGAACCAACCTTACACTAAACCTTTAACTCTTTGGCTCAATGGAGGTTTGTTTTACTTACTCTGTCTCTTCTTTAGCTTTTCTGGAATATATATATATATATTTTTAAGAGTGTATAAATCCGGTTTACTATTTTGTTTTGGTTTATTTGAGTTTACTAGAACCAAATCAAAACTAGTTATAGATTTTTTTTGGTTTTAACTGATTTTATGAAATTAAAACTAAACAAAAATTATTTATAATTTAGTATTGGTTAATTTTAGTTTTATGTAGTAGGTTTGATTTGTTTCATCTTGGTTTTCGAGTTCGGTTTGGTTTTGAATAAAACGGCAACATAAATAGAAAATATATTTAGTAACTAATAATTATACTTATGTGATATGATTTTCTATCGATCTTTGTTACAGGACCAGGCTGTTCATCCATTGGAGGAGGAGCTTTTACAGAGTTGGGTCCATTTTACCCAACCGGAGATGGTCATGGTCTCCGGAGAAATCCCAAATCTTGGAACAAAGGTGTCTCTCCCTCTCTCTCTCTCTTTTTATATCTTTCAACAAGGTTAAAGTTTGTTAACTTAAAATATTGTGTTATAGCCTCAAATCTGTTGTTTGTGGATTCACCGGCTGGAGTAGGATGGTCTTATTCGAACACAACTTCTGATTACACCACTGGCGATGAATCCACTGGTATTATATAATCTTTCAAATGATTAAAATCATCTTTTGTCATCATCAATACTCAATGAAGTTTTTTAATAAAAGACTTTCTTGAATTTTGTTTTCATTATTAGCCAAGGATATGCTGGTGTTCATGTTAAGATGGTTTGAAAAGTTTCAAGAATTCAAGACTCGAAACCTCTTTCTCGCCGGCGAAAGCTACGCAGGACACTATATACCTCAACTAGCTGATGATATACTCAAATACAATTCACGACGCTCAAATAGATTCAAGTTCAATCTCAAAGGCCTTGCGGTAAGCAATAAGAACTATACTACTAAACCTTTACAAAACAAAAACAAAAAACTATACTACTAAAAAAAATAATAATTGAAATCTCTGTTTTTTTTTTGTGTGAATGTAAAATTATATTCACAAAAAAAACTTTTGTTACATAAGATGCATCCTTTGTTTTGATTATGTAAAAAACATGTATTAAAAGAAGAAAAAATCATAGAACATTTGATTTGAGTAGATGGTGATCAGCTCCTAGATGCAAACCAGAGCCTTAGTCCTTCACTTGATTCTGTTGAAAGTGGATCCCAAAGTGAGGATAGAAGATTGCGAACAATGCGGTCTATGCTCTTTTGTAGACTGCTTGGTTGAACAGGGATTTCTCCATGTATTCTTTGATTGTGTTCTCTCCAAATGGTATGGATAGAGGCTTGGAATACATACCTCATTACAAACCGTGATGTGCCTCTCATAGTTGAGTCAGATAGGCTAGAGAGAATATCTCTAAATCCAGCAAAACAGAGATTTCAGAAACCCTTTAACATAATCTCTGTTTTTATTTTGTTAAAGGGTTTTTGAAATCTCTGTTTTGCTGGCTCTGTTTTTGATCAGATTGGGAATCCGCTTTTGAAGCTTGACCGGGATGTTCCTGCCATGTATGAGTACTTCTGGTCACACGGGATGATCTCTGATGAACTTGGCCTCACTGTTATGAGCCAGTGCGACTTTGAAAATTATTCATTCTCAAGTGCACACAACATAAGCAAACCTTGTGAAAACGCAATGAATGAAGCTGGAACCATTATCACTCAATATGTCAATTTCTACGACATCCTCCTTGACGTTTGCTACCCGACCCTCTTCGAGCAAGAGTTGAGACTCAAGAAAATGGTAAGAAAAGAAACGAGTTTGCCTCAAGACTTCTACTATTTGGTTACATTTACATATTATTATATAATTTTTTTGTAAACGAAACCACAAATTTTAGTAGCTTGACCAAAATTATTTTGCTAATTAAAAACCTTAGACACAAATTTTATTAGCTTGAACAAAACTATTTTGCTAATATCATCGATGCACCGCCATATATGTCCAAACTGCATTATTGACAAAAATAAACCTTTGAAAATGTTTTTTTTAGGGTACAAAGATGAGTTTTGGGGTGGACGTGTGTATGAGCTATGAAGAGCAGTTGTATCTAACTCTTCCCGAGGTTCAAAAGGCTCTTCATGCTAACCGAACCCAACTTCCATATACATGGTCTATGTGCAGCAGGTATAAACTTTGAGCCATCTCTTATCTCAATCTCATAATTAATTAATTAATTACTTTTTTTTTCTGCCTCTCATAAGTAATTTATTATCTAACTCCAAGTTAATATTTTCACCCTCACAGCCTCGTGAAGTACAATGATAATGATGGGAACACCAACATGCTTCCATTTCTTAAGAGAATTGTGCAAAGCAAAGTCCCTGTTTGGGTCTTCAGGTAAATTGATTTTATTTAGACCTTTTGTTACTTTTGTAAAAACATTAAAACTTTTTTCAAATCGAAAAATGCAGTGGGGATGAAGATTCTGTAATTCCACTTTTGGGTTCGAGGACTTTGGTACGAGAACTTGCAGAAGATCTCAACTTCAAAACCACAGTTCCCTATGGAGCTTGGTTCCACAAAGGACAGGTTTGTACAACATAATTAGAAACACTAATTAAGTATGCTTGGCTCTTGGTTTGACGATTCGAGTTTTGGTTTGATTTGATTTTCTCCGATTTCGGTTTGGCTATGTGAAGAGTAAGTAAGTTCTATCCAGTCTGAAAAATGCTTTTTTTTTTTGTTTGATTCGGCTTTAATATAAAAAAGTACTAAAATACACTATTTCAAAATACTAGTTTATAATGAGAGAATTCGATTTTATTCAATTATACTCGATTCTATATATTGTACTAAATTCGGTTTTGGTTTGGTTTATGCGATGTAATATTATTATTACCGTTCAGTTTCAAGAATGTTTGGCTCACCTTCATTGTAAAAAAAAATCAGTTCAGTTTGATACTTGTGTCTACCCTAATTGCAAACTTGTTGAATGAGGTAGGTCGGTGGATGGGTAATAGAGTATGGGAATCTACTGACATTCGCAACAGTACGAGGAGCGGCTCATATGGTGCCATACGCACAGCCTTCACGAGCTCTCCTTTTGTTCAACAGCTTTGTGCTTGGCCGGAGGTTGCCAAACAAATCGCCTCCTGATCTTCATGATTGAAGAGGAAGGCTTCTCTTTTTACTTTTTTGTGGTTAGTCAAAACGGTGGTTTAAGTCTATCGGCAATAGAATGGAGTTTTTTTTTTTTTTTTTTTCCCTCATCATTTTTCTTCTGGTTTTTCTTGGTGTGTTTTTATTCATAGAATTGGTTTCGTTGTTTCGGTTGAAAGCAATTTATTGAATAATGAAGAAATTTGTTTTTTATTGAATAGCAGCATAATATAAATGTTGTATTGTCATAGAGGTTTTCTACAAAATAAACTGATAAATAATAGAATGAAATATATTGTTGAGTTTGTGTTTAATATGAGATCCTAATATTCATAGATATAGTATTAACATTAACATATGATAACATCCATATAATGTAAACTTTCCTAAATACAAAGTAAATATGCTAAGAATATATTGAGATCGACTTTCTCTTCAAATCTTTCCATTTAGTCTTCATGGTTTGACGGGCTTCTAGAGCTTCAAAATCTTGGTTCACAAGATACACATCTTTGCGCCCATTTATCTCCAATATAAACATTATAGAGCTCTTGATTCTCTTAGTTTGGAAAATCAACGTTGGAATAAACAAACAAGTTTTTGCGGGAATATAAAAAGGGAAGAAACACAAGAAAGTTTTTACGAGTTCAACGTATTGGTGTGCTATTGACAAGACAATGTCTACATCTCGCTTGGAGTAGGATTTAGGATTTAATGTTTAAGAAATCGTAAAATCTTTGAAAATTGCACACCAATTGTTACGAGGACTTTTGACAATTACACGAACATAAATTGAAAAACTCACTAAGATAACGTTTTGCTCAACGATAGAGTTACTGAATCGAGTGTTTAATTTGTAAATCTCTTATGCAGCCCCGACCAACAATAATTAGAGCCTTAGAGCATGTGGGTTTGCCTCCATTGATGAAAGACTCAATGAGTTTCTCACCAAGTTTCTCATCAATATAATATAATATTTATTATTATTATTGTTTAATTTTTAGAAAGAAAAAAAAAAGAAATGTTAAGTTGTGTCAAAAGATGAATAGATGGGTTCTCTATATATAAAGAAGAAAATTTTTTTAATAATTAATATAAAATATATATTTTTAATAAACGAAAATAATTATAATAAAATGATCTCAGGAATTATTTTTCTAATATTTTAAATTAGTTATTAACTAAAATAACATGAATTTAGTTTTATTGTAATTTTAACTAATATAATATATCAAATTAGTGTATTAACTAAAATAATATAAATTTAGAGCATCTACATCAGTTAGAAACTCATGGGAGTCTCTCAAAATATAAATAATAATACTTTTTAGCTAATTTTATTATTTGATTAAAAAATTAATATATAAAATAGTATGAACCAGTAAACAGAAAACAAGTGTCAAAATTGTTGTTAAAGCGTCTCTCACAATTTAAAGCTTTAACAAAAAAATTTTTAAGTGTCTCTCACAAGTTTTTAACAAAAAGGTCTGGTAGTGCTCTTAGCCTTTTAGACCATCTCCAACGGCAGTTCTTAACTCAAAAATCTAAAACAATTAAATCAAAAATGGTGAATTACATAAGAACCGATCCTTAACTAAGGATTTTTAAGACCGGTTCTAATGATGATGTGGTGGCGTGGTATTGGTTTATAATTAAGAAAACTTCAAATTAAGAAAACTTCAAATTCTCATGACTTTTGGGTTTGAAATAGTGGTTTGATGCTAGATCTATCATTCTTTTGTTAAATGCAGTCGAAAAGGATATGAAAATGGTGGAAAATGAGTAAAAATGCATGGCGGCCGTAGATTAGGTATCAGAAAATCTGAAATCGTGTGTGGAGAAGATGACAAGTAAATGATCAGGTTACCCTTCATTACAATAAATGAGTAAAAAGCATGAAAAACCCGTTTATAGACGTTGAACCCATTAGGGCATCTGCAATCTAGCTCTATATTTCCTTCTAAACTTTATTACAGAGTAAAGTATTCTCCAATCTAACTCTATATCCCACTCTAAAATAGAGGAATTGGGAAGATTACTCTATATATAGAGTAATTCTATTTTTTCCTCTATTTTAGAGTTAAAAATTTTTTATTTATATTTTAGCCTTTTATATTTTGAATGTTTTTATTTCATGTCCTAATGTCACTCATTTAATTAAATAAAAATACAAAATAAAATAAATTTAAAAAGATGTGGGTCAAATTGTAAATTTAAATAATATGATAATTTATGAAAATTTGTGAAAAATAAAAGATGTGGGTCAAATTGTAAGTTTTAGAAATAAAATATTTTAGTAAACAAAAAAAATAGAATATACTGAAGAATATTCATTTTTAGAGTAAAATATAGAGTAATACATTGGAGGAAAACACTATTCTATTTTAGAGTAAGATATAGAGGAATACATTGGAGATGGTCTTACCTCTCAATCATATAACGTTGCACTTAACCAACTAACCTGTAACATTTGTAATAAATATGTCACAAAAACAGTATTTAACTATCTAAACAAAATATTTTTTTTTAAGAACCCCAAATGGGGTTCTACCATTGGAAGAGGAAAAATTTAAGAACTCTTAATGAGGTTCTTAACTTTAAATTTTGAAAAATTTTAATTAAAACAAATGGTAAGAACCCCTCATGTTCTTAGGGCCAAAACAATCTTTTTGTTAGGCCGTAGGCCTCTTATGATATACGTAAAGTAAAGTTTGTATTAAAATTAGTTGTTTGGGCCTTTTTCTAAATTTATTTGTAGAATAAAGGCACTAATTTACACTAAAATGTTTAAAACATACCCGGCCGTTTGATCTCTAAATAGTACACTTGAACTTATATAACCCTAATACTAAATCATTTAATCCTTACCTTTTTCTTTTTTTTTGTACTCCGCGTGATTCTCTACTTAACGTTTTCACTTCCTGATATTTGTGATATTCAAGCCAAAATCCAGAAAATCCCCAATTAAACAAGCTGGAAACCCTAAAAATCATTCAGATGTTTAATGATCCAGAAAATCTCTAATTTTTAATGAATTCAGATTGATTTTGATTTTTTTATTGAATTCGGTTTGATTCCGGGTTTTTTTTTAATTTTGTTTCGGATGAAAAACACCAACGAAAAGGCCACTATTGGGGGGAGGGGGGATTCAATAATCCCTCCATAATTCCCCCGGTCATAAGAAATATTTGAGGCTCCTGGATTTCAGAAACTGGGATCTCCAAATAAAGGTTTGGGTATTATCCAAAAACACCCAAACCCGATGGGTGTATACCCGAATCCGTCACGAAATCTAAAAATACTCGTTCAATTCTATACCTCTAAACCTGAAATATCCGAATATCCGAATACCCGACCCGAATCCGAATGGGTACCCGAACGTCCATCCCTATGTATATCTTAAAGATTTCTGATAAGATTTGGACTTTTGTGTGCTCGAGTGTTGGAGAGGGCTCGACTGGTTTAAACGTGGCAATTGCGTTTGAGGATGCAGGAGTTTGCAGTTGCGGTTATAAACATTATTAAGCGATTTGTTTGACTGGTTTAACAAATAGAAACAGGTGCATTTGCAGAAAATTACTAACTGCTTAACAGCGATTGCAGATGCTGCTTAACATATTTAAAATATATAATTTTTATAAGAAAAAATTTGTATTACCATAATCAAAATGTAAAAGTGAAGTTTTATACAAATTTTATAATGACTAATTAAAATTATTTATTTTAAGAGGTTTGAAATATTTTTTTAATTTAAAGAATATTTTTATAAATTTTGATTTTTCTAAAAAAGTTTTGATTTTTTTTGTAAAATTTTATTAGTATTATAAATCAAAAACTAAAAAATAATTATTTTTAATTAACCGCAATCGTTCGCACCTGTAAACACTAGCTAGAATGAGTTTTTGAAATAGAGGGATTCCAAACGGTTTGGAATGGTATGATGTGATTTCTATAATTGACATAAAATGTTTACAACCACAAACGCAGCGTTTGCTGATGGTTATGGATGAACCAGTCAAGCTCTTATTCATCTGCTTTTTCAATTATGAAATTAACACACTATATATTCTTTTTTATGATTTATAGAAAAATTGAAAATAAATGTTTATAGATGAATTTTAGGTGATTACGTCGAGATAAGTTTTTTTGTTTTTTTTTTCTGTTCTCTTATCCACAAACTTGTACGTTTTGTTTGCTTGTAGAACGCAAAACCATCCATCACCAACCCAAGTTTGAACAACTTTTATCGTCCAAAGAAAATATACATTAAATATTTCTGATATTTTTTATTTAACCAAACAAATGATACACATGAACGTAATTAAAATATAAATATAGATTGGCAATATTATGAATGAAGGCTCATTTACGAACAGATGATCCGAGTGCAACGTCTTTCCTCATGTCTTTCTTGATCGCGTCTTCGATCTGAACATCATCTTCCACTGATAGCAGCACAGACTTTTTTCCGTTAGGTCCCTCGACTATAGCTTCCTTCATCTTAAAGTGTTCATCCACACGAACCGCCTCAGATTTCTCACAGTGCTTCTTGGATCTCTTCTTGAAGAGGAACCAGATGACAAACGCTAGAAACGCCAGGAACATGACGCAACCCAAAGATACAAACACCACTACAACAACAGTAGTGTTATGGTCTGGAGTTGGTGTTGGGCGGTAGACTGCGTTCGTGGAGGCCATTGTGTTTGATGTGTGAGGCTGAGGATTTGTTGGGGTATTGGGTTTAGTTTGATGAAGATGAAAATTCAGGTGGCTTATTTGTAGGATGGAATGAGAACAGTATGTTGCTGCTAAGTTTTTAATGACTTGGCTCCTATCCTAAGGTTTTGTTTGCTTGCTGTTTTTGTTAAGCTAACCTAGAAATAAAAAAAATTAAAGATAGAGTAAAAGCCAAGAAAAAGAGGCTCACAATATATCTGATTTTGTTGGTAAAACTCCTTGATATCGATCTACAACTTCTCAATTTCACCTTTCGTATAGAATCTAGTATACAATAAATGGAGGATGATGGTATTTACAGCTCGGGGGGGGGGGGGGGGGGGGGTTTTAATTTTTGTTTCTTTTTTTTGCGTGAAAAATATTGTGATTATTTTATATATGTTTTTGTAAAAACAAATGTTGTTTAATATATATATATAGAATTTAATTAGTGCACACTTTGAATCCAACATTTAATTTGTTCGTTTTTTTATTTTATGCTGATTGCTGAAGCATGTCAACCATGAATTAAAAATGATTTATTATTAGCTAAATATGAAACTTTAATCAGTATAAATATTTTATATAGCTATTAAAACTTAAAAAATACTTTTTCTTTTCATTAATTTTAATATGTAATATACAATTAGACAACAAATGACACATTAGTAACTTTTAATTTAACTTTAGGTAATATTTTTTCTTAGATATTCCAAATTTGGTAATATCGGTAAAACATATTTGCATAAACAAAACAAACATTGTAGAAAAACATTAATAAGAATTTTCTTAGATATTCATATTTCGAATCTGGTAAAATATGTTAACCATATTTGCGTAAGAAAAAACCATTGCAGAGAAACGTTAATAAAATGTTATTGGATCGTAATTAGTAGTTTGAAGGCAAAATAACTCAAAAGAGCTTATTTCCACTAATTTGATAAAGAGTCAAAACTTTTACCTATGCTCAAATACAAACGTTTTATCACCGTTTAAACTCTAATCATCCAATTCCAAAATAAAAAAATAAATTATACACATATATGTCTTATTCCTAAAAAGCCTAACTCCAACAAGAATGACGGATTTGAGACCAATTAGTCTATATACTCCGTTATGTATACGATTGTATCACGAGTCTTGAGCTCAAGGCTGAAGAGATTTCTTCCGAAATATTATCTCGGAGACTCAAGGAGCTTTTTGTATCGGGGTCGTTGATTTCCGATAATATTCTTATAGCTCATGAGATGGTCCATGACTTGAGAACCAACAGAAGATGCGATGAGGATTTTATGCCTCTTAAGACAGATATGACGAAAGCATGTTACCGAGTGGAGGGGATCTTCTTGGAGCAACTGTTCATAAGGTTGGGATTTGATAGGAAGTGGGTGGATTGGATCATGAGTAGTGTCACCACAGTCTCATAATCGGTATTAGTAAATTGGCGCTCACATGGGTTAATTAAACCACACTGGGGACTGCGATAGGTAGATTCACTCTCGCCATTCATTTTCATACTTTGTGCTGAAACTTTAATGCATATAATGAAAACGGCTGAACAAGAAGGTCAAATCACAGACATGACATTAACAAGTAAATGCCCTCCCATACAACAGCTCCTATTTCTGGATGATAGTCTCTTCTTATGTAGAGCATATTCCCGTGAAGGTGCAGAAATCTTGCGATGCTTGAAGTTATATGGAGATGCATCGGGTCAGGAAATTAATTTTGAAAAGTCGTCCATTACAATTTGTATGAAGATTGATCCCATTATGAGGTATTTTAGGTCTTTCTATGGGGATAACTCAAGAGGGTGGAAGTGTGGAACTTTAATGCATATAATGAATACGGCTGAACAAGAAGGTCAAATCACAGACATGACATTAACAAGTAAGTGCCCTCCCGTACAGCAGCTCCTATTTCTGGATGATAGTC